>VZRR01000616.1:625875-678375 GCA_013398015.1 Oreocharis arfaki | reverse complement strand
GGGTGCGCGGGATGCGCAGGATGCGCGGCGGCTGGAGGCGCGACGGGGTCGGGTGCCGGGGAAAAACACGCCGAGTATTTAAAAGCCACTTTTCTTTCCTCTCCTTGGGTACTGAGAGGGGCCCGGTCCGCTACCCTCAGGCTGCGGGAGGAATGCTCGGAGGCAGCAGAACAAAACAGGGAACAGCGCGCCTTTGTACGGCCGCCGCCGACCATGGGAAAGCGCCTCCCGGGCCCGGCTCCGACCGCGCTGCGACGCTCCCACCCGCCGGAATAAAACGTTAAACACGGACGAGGGTTTCCTTGGCATTGCTTTATTCGGAGGGAGCTGCCAGAGCATCCCACCGCACTGAGGTCGGTCCCCTGGGGTGCCTCCGCAGGTCGGGGCACGCAATCCAGCGCGGCCGCGGAGCCCGGGCCTTCACCGCCCCCGCAGCCGCAGCGGTGCCGGGGCCGTGTCGGGTGACAGGACCGGAGGGCCCCCGGCCACGGAGCGAAAGTGCAGGGACACGTTCCTAGTCCCGACGCGTCTCGGGGCTATCTGCCACGCCCGGGAGAAAAAAATTCCCACTTTCTGTTGTCCCTGCTGCCCCGCTCCCAGTGGCTGCTCAGGCAAGGGGGCACCGGCGCTGCCTGCTCGGAGCGCAGCGGGGCGGCCGCCCCTCCCTCTCCGCGCTAGCTCAGCATGCCAGGCGACCCGATGCATTCTTGGCTGGTCGGTCTTCTGTTGCCTAATCAGTTGGGATGGGGAGATCTGCAGTAGTAATGATGATGGTGGAAGAAGAAGTGAAGAAGGAATAATAATAATAATAATAATAATAATAATAACAACAACAACAACAACAATAATCCTTTTTTATTGCTCCGTCCCTCTCTCGGCGGAGGCCCGTGGCGTTCGGGTGGCGGCCAGCAGAGGGATCTGCGCTTTGCTTTTCCCCTCGGTTGCGGCGGCCGCGGCGGCGGCAACATCTGCTGGGCTGGAGGAGACGGGGCGATTGAGCAGACGCACAGATGTAAAAGTGACATCTGCTTGTGACAAAAGAGTGGGAATTAGATTAGACGGGGAGGCCTTTCTGCGATTAGGGAAAAAAAAAAGAGAGAAAAAGAGAAAAGGAAAATACTAGCTGCAGATTGTGTAAGCAGGGGAAGAGGATGTGAAAGACAGAAATGCTCGCTGGGCAGCTGCTAGGACATTCAGGGCAGCACAAGGGTCCTGGGAGATGAAATAGCCCTAAGAGAAGGCTTTGCTTGTCCCTCCAGAAGCAGAGATGTGGCCGGGTCGAAGCTTCCCGTCATTACGAGCAAAGGACAGCAGGCAGCAGAGCGCCGTGGAGACTCGGACACCAGCAGAGATGCCTTCCTGCTGCTCCTGACCAACTAGGCAGAGACACCCAGATATGGACACTTCTTTTCTTTGTTCCCTGATGGAATAAATACAGGGAGGTTCGTATGCCCAAAAGTAAGGGGACAGGAGGTCTTGCTTTTGCTTGCCTTATGAGCTGTCTGATTTTGGTTCCATTAATTAAAAGAACAAAAACAAAAGCAAATAAAAAAACTCACAACCACAAGTTTAAGTCTGGGCATGTTTGGTAAAGCAGAAGCACTGTTCCATTGTGCTTGTCCAACCGGCTGCACCCAGCTGAGACTTTACCTGCACCAGCCTGCCCCGGTTAGCAAGAAGAAAACCCCCCCTACACATTTCAAATGATACTGTCTGTTTTGCAAGCAATGCTTTTCCCAGTTACCTGAGTACTGATACTGAGTATCACTGAACATCATGACTTTCTTTTTTTAAGCCCTAGTGCTTTTATGTCCAGGGATATTTGATGCTTTTGCAGAGCAACATATAGGAGAAATAATAGGACTGAATTGTATTTCAAATGGTAGAAAAAATGTACTGTACTGCAAAAACAGCAAGTTACAGAGTATAATGTGCTATGCCCTGGGGTGGATTTAGTAATGCCTCTTACAGGGCCTTGCCTCTATGCTTGATGAAGTTGGTCAAACCCTTTAGAACCTTTTAAAGACTAGACTCTGCTGTGATTTCAGCAGGGTGCAGAGCAGGTCCATAGAGCTGAAGAGCTTTCAGGACTGCAGCTTGCCTATGCAAGCTGATCTTTAACCTAGTTACAGAGGTAGGGAGTGTGTGTGTAACACCTTCGTCAGTAAAGGGCTGAGGAACGAGAGGATTGGATCATAGAAATTGAGAGGCCTCTGATAAAAAGCAGAGTAGGAGGGAGGAGAGAGAGTGCAATGAAAATAGCTTAAAAGATAATTAGGGAAATCCTGTTGATAAAAAATAAATTACTTTATGTTCTTATTATTGGGAAAAAAAAGACCAGTCCATCTGTCTCCTTGCAAATACAGAAGCACAGCAAAACACTTCGATGACTCACACATAAGGATCTGTGTCATATACACTTGCAGATATACATCTGTGTTATTTAATGAAAAATGTACCTGTGAGTTCAAAAAAGTCATGGGTTTTGTATTAGCTGTTATTTAATATTTTAGTATTTGCATCATAAGCTGATGGTCTGGATACAAACTCCAGCTCTCTGATGGCCTTGAAACAGCTGGTAGCAGAGATTTGTAAAAGGGAAGGGTCCTTCTATTTGTGCACTGCTTTTTCTTTTCTTTGTCTGAGCAATCGTCACTGGCCACTATCAGACCTATGGCCTGACCCAATTACAGCAATTTCATGTATCTATGCCTGTTTCTGTCAATGAATCCAACGAGGTTGAATGAGACAGTAAAAAAGATGGAAAGGTATGTTCTTCCCACAGTGAAGGATAACGATGTCTAAGTCAAGAGGTCATTGGAAAGTTAAAAAGGCCTCTCTTCTCAGAATAAGAAGCCAGTGACAGGGAGGCAGAGTTAGACAATCCTGAATTCCTGCCCGTAGGGATGCATTGTGCCTTCAGGCAAGGTACTTCCAGCTCCCACACAAGGGAATGGGTTAGCAGAAGGAAATAGTGTTAAGCTGTTTAATCAGAGGTCTCCATGTTGGCTAACTGAAGGATACAGCAGCTCCACATATAACCGAAACGTGCCCTGTTGGGCTGTCAGGAGCAGCAGGTCAGAGCAATGCTGCATGCCTCAGAGACTAATGGTAATTAGCCTTAAATGATGAGCAAGAAACACCAAGTCAAATGGGCTGGGACGTTTTCCTTCATGACTCAAATGGGGAGAGTCTGCTCAGGCTAAAAATCAGAGCTCCATTCCCACTAAAAACCCCTGGGTACCTGTCAGCTGCTGTTACTGGGGCCACAGCTAGATCACTGCTCTTGGCTGGGGTGTCACCACTGTGGATCCAGCCCTGGCTACATCTCTCTGTGGTTCTTCTGCTTATTTTGATTCTATCAGCTGTATTATTTCTGTAAGACAAATCTTATCAAATCTTGGCTGCGTTTGCTCTGCTTATTTTTTTTCCAAGTGGGATTCCAGTTTGCAAATGATACCTGATGGATGGTCCTCGGCTCTGACGTAAAAGTGATATAATACTGGCAGCTGGTCATTTTTAGCCTCCCAGTAATAAGTATTTCAATCAATCAATCAATCAACCAACCAATCAAATTATTACTAGTTAGCCCCAAGTGTTACATGGAAAGTACACCTATGCCTCCCTGCTAACCAGCAGGCTTTTCACTTTATTGCAGTCAAAATGAGTTCACAGCCTTCTTCATTGAAATTCAAGTTATATAAGGTCCATCTTTCGCTAAGGGAGGGCAAGAAGGGTGTTGGGGGGACATTCATATCCTCAGTGGTCAAACGCGGACGCCATCTAATAGAATTTCAGAATAGGGAGAAAAAATACCTGACAAGTACTAGTGAAGAGGGAAGGCAATACAGAAGTCTTCCTTTGTTGGCGACAAGTGGAGGCAAAGCTAAACTCATATGAAAAGCAGCTGTAAGATATAAACTATGTTGGTTTTTTTTTTTTATGATGGCCACATATCTTCCATAAGCTGATTCTGTTTGATGTGAAGGAGCCTTAAATGAAGACCAGATTATATGTTTACATTCACAGACAAAATGAATAGTAGCTGTATTGTGATGAGATAGTAATAGTTTGGGATGAGAACAAAACTGCAGTTTTAACTAAAACCTTTTAAGTAATCCCTGCTTGAATCTCTCTTGTAAAGTGTGGGTTTATGTGTGTACTGTGGGACCTTGTGTTGTGCCATTAACTAAAATAATTGCCTATATCTAGACAGGTGCTGAAAGGATTGGCACTGGGTCAGTTCTTAAAAGATCATTTACAGTCTGTAAGAAAATCTTTTTCTAATGTGTTTACAACTGTTCTAGTTAATACTCAGGTAAATAGCACATCGTTTGAGTTTTCAGGTTCTGTAATTGTATGCTGAAACATGCTGATATCTTCAAAAACTAAATAAAATGATGTGTGAAAATAAGCAGATAGTAGGACATACACCAGTGTGCATTGTGTTTGTATACAGTGGATTCAGAGAACCAAACAGGAGATGATAGGGCTCTGACAAACTCACAATGTAATTTAAACTACTGTGGATCAGCCATTAGAATTTGTCTCCTATTAGGTAGGCTCTGGAGCCCTGATAAAGTTTTTACCCGATAACTGGTGGGCAGGGTGGAGCGGGGGGGCCAGAAATGTTGTTCGTATGCGATGTAAACTCTGGATTTAGTTTTGTTTTTATTGCTTCCAATACTCCAGGTTTGGTTTAGAAGGCCAATGGGGCTGGAAGGAAGTTCTGAAGCCAGATTAGCCTGAAGTTCTTGGGGGTTTATCTTCCTGCAATGTGGACTCCATCTGAAAGTACACAGGAAAATGGTGCCTGGAATTGAAGTTGAATGTTACGACAATATTGACCTGTCCCATGCAGGGACTGGATCCTTACTTCACCTTCTTGGTACTCTTCAACGTGAACTACAACTGCACGTGGCAAGAAGGGTCACAGATACGTCATACGTAACAAAAGGCAGAAAAGCCCCCATCAGCAAGCCTGCAATCCAGAAGCAGCAATGGTTCTAGCTGGATTTTGAGGCTGTAAATCATTTTCAGGTCTTGGCAAATGATGAGAAAGAAGCACATCTCACCTGAGACAAATGACAATCTCTGTTGGTCCCTTAGGTCCTTCGGCTTCTGTGAGGAAAATGAGACGGCTCATTTTGGGATGAATCTGTGATAAATCCATTTTTTGCTAGTTTTCACTCAGATTCTGTCAGGTGATGTAAAAGCAATTGCTTTCTATGTGCTGATTTCTGTGACAGTAAAGTGATTGAAAATCATCTGCACATAGCTCTCTGTGAAGACATGCTGCATTCTCCCCTTCAGATTTTCCACACCTTTAAAATCCAAGTCTGCTCCGAGTAAATCAATGGAGGTGTTGCACTGTCTTTAGCAGAGACGGTGTTGGCTCTGTGGGTATCTGTGCATGTACAGATGAGGAAAGGAATGTCTGTCTGGATATCTGCAGAAAACGTGGATGTTCTTCAAGATTCCTTTCCAACCCAAACTATTCTGTGGTTAGCCTTGATCAAGTCGGCAGCCACCAGTAAAACCCAACCGAACGGTATCAGCTAAAACTCTGGGTAATGTTGATAACAGGGATCTGGTAGGAAGAAATGCCTCAGCAGTGCTGAGAAGATTGAAGGCTATTTGAGTGTCATTCAGTGTGCCTATCTAGTGGGAGAGAAGAAACCACATGGGGGTGGGACCCACATGATTTTGGCATCTGTATGCAAAAGTCATCAAAGCAAAAACTGTTTCACATAAACTATATTATTTACATAATTCAGAGAGGTTCAGTGGAAGGCTGCTATTTCAGTAGTATTTATGTCAGGTCCTGAACAACCACAATGAGGATGGGACTGAGATTTTGAGGGACCCTTGCTCCTAAATGGCATAACTGTTTTTGCAAGCCATACTTTGTGCTTAGGATACTGAATATGGCTCCAGCCAACCAAAGGTATCAGAAAAACACCACTATATCAAAGAGGTAAAAAAGACACTCAGGAAAGCAGTAAGAATATAAATCTAAGTCTACAGGAAAATCTAATTCAAGTTTTGGGATGGGGTGATCTACATTTTTACCAACAGTTTTTCTCACAGAACAGCTGAATCCACTTTTGCTAGTGAAAATAGTTGGATATCAGTATGTATGTATTTCACTCAGAAAATCCCACACGTCAACAGATCATAGAAAAGTCATATTAGTATTGATGTGAAATCAAATGGTCATGCTTGGATCAATACCTTATAATAGTATTACAATGTTTTGGGAATATGAAATGCAAATTAGCAGTGATTGAAATAGCATTTTCATCTTATATTTTAAATAATGTGTATTCTGAATTTTGCACATCATTACATCATAGGCACACTCCTCCACATACCTGCAAAGGCTTTGAATGTATGTCTAATAGTATATCATGATGGATGAATTTTGCCATTGGGCAGCTGTGATTTGCCTGTAAGACTATGAAAACTGTAGAGAAAATGATGAGGCCAAGAGGAATCTGCTTGAAGAAGGCCTTGTTAGCTGCTGAATGAAGTTCTTTGTATTTGAACCAATGAAAAATTTTGGCAATTATTGTAGCTGTGGGATGAGCAAAACTTTTTGCTCCTCCTCATTTTATATAATATGCATCCTTTATACTACACTGAGATACAGGACATATCTCTCATGATTACTTCTCTATTTATGCTAACCCAAAAAATAATTCAATCATAATGATAAATAGTCTTTTACATTCATAACTATTTGCAATTTGACACTTTCATTTTAATTTCTTACTGTAATTTAAGATCAGTATTTAGTACAGGATCGTGGAACAATGCGTGTTAAAGTATTTTTACTCAGAGTTGTCCTTTAGTCTTAATAATTACAGAATATTTTGTGATCAAAACAACTGTTTCATACTTGAATGAGATATTACCTGTGTATTTCATATTATTTAGTATGCTGAACTTCCGCACTAGCTACACATGTACTGGACACAAAGTTGCTTTGTATTTCTTCTACACAGTAAGATCACTGACAATTTGGAAGAAGTATTTTCAACTATTGCATATCCCATCTCTTTCAGTGCTCTAACAGAAGGACAGAAGGTGCAAGAGGACTCTTCAGTAGTGTTTGGAAACAAGATATGCAACAGTAAGAATACGCACCTTTAGCTGTCAAGAACTATATTGCTTGGTGAAATGAGAAAAGAGATGGCAAAAGTAACTTCAAAGAAAAAGTTCAGGCAGAAGAAAAAGTATGCAGGAGAGAGCCGTGTGCTCAGACATCTCTTGGAAATCATGTATGCAGAGAAAAAGAAACAAGGAGGCAGCAGAGGACAGAAGAAAGAACAAGTTGCTAAAGAGATGAAAACCAGTGAAAGAATCATGAGGACACTGTATTCAGAATTGGTCTGAGGAGGAAGTGTTAGTGGGAAAATAAATCCTCTCTCACATAACAGCTTAAAACTCAAATGCTTCCTTCATCCTGTAGACGCTGAAGAGGCTGGGAGATTTGCTGTAGAAAAAGGATGTTGTGCTGAAGTTCATGGTAAAGAAGTCCATAGGTTTCACGGCATGAACTCTAAACTGATTTCTCCTTTCCAATATAGAAATAGCTACAATTTGATAAATGCAATTTGAGTGTCTACACATGATATCTGTCTCAATTGCACATTTAAGGCATATTACTGCACTGACAGAGCATCAGCAGCAGCTTCTAAAGAGCCCTAATATCTCTCTGGGTTGTTGCTTAAACTTGCAATATCTGCTTCCTCCCAGTTCTTTGGGGACTGTCAGGAACAAATCAGAGCCTCACAAAACCCACCTTTCCCACACACCGTCAGGAAAAGTGATGTCATCCTCTGCCAAAATAGAATGTTTTTTATTTCTTTTCATACTTCTACTTAACTGAGTGCTACTCAGCACAATTGAGAATTGTGTTTGAAAGTGTATAGCTACATGTATAAAGTTCTTTTATGTTTTCTATAAAAGCTGTTTCACAAGGGTACTCTATTGTGTTTGTATCTTATTAGCTGCTTCTGACTCGATCTTACGATAATACAACATTTATAATGTAAATAACTGCACATAAGAGCCTCAGAAAATCAACAGGTAAGTATTTTAACATCCTGTTTAAAATGAACCAAAATATTTAAGAAAGGTAATGTAGCTTTTCCTGGGACCTACTTTATAAAGCAGGATAAAAAGTCGCTTCTTTTGTTTGTACAGCTCAAGTGACTTGGCTAGAGTTAACCACCTGAAACATTTTGCTTTCCAAAACTGAGGCCTTGTCTCCTAGGTTTAAAAAAACACCCAAACATCCAAACATTTAAAGCTGTTTTTTTTCTAGTAAGTAGGCAGAAATCTGTGCCAAAAATTTATATTGCCAGTTTCAAACAAACACATATTTGAATATGTTTATGTCTGATAAACAGACAAGTACCACTAAGCTCTGATCAAACTTTAGGGTTTAAAATTCATTTTTGAGTGGAGAAGAAAACTGCTAAGTTAGATGTTGCTGGAGAAAGGCTGTGACTTCTTGGACACGTCAATATACTCTTTGATAAAAAGTACCCAAAATTAATAAATTTAATTTGTGTTTCTTCAAAAAAGGCACAACCTATTGAAGCATCCATTTGCTTTCATTGCCTTCCATGTAATAAGCTCACGTTACTTTGCACACCCTCAGATTTAAAGACATGTGAGAGAAAATTTTTTGAAATCTCTGTACTGGAAGTTAGGCTCTCAGACGTGCTCTGGTATCTGGTGAGGAGGCAGGAGTAGTTTTGAGACAGATCAAGAGGAAGGCATAACTACACTTTTGCCTAGGCCCCGAGTGGTTTGGGACCCCTGTTGGTTTGGATGTTTCTGGTCTAAACTGGGCAGTCTGCATCCCCAGGGTACTGCAAGTTTTGTCCCTAGTTTTGCAGACCTTGCAGACAGACTTTTATAGGAATTGCATGGATGAGATCTCTATAGTGGGGTGCCTTTCTCCAGTGACACGATTTCCCTCTCTATGACATTGCTATAATCCAAACAAATGTAATGAATTCTCGAGGGTGATGATACAGACGAGATTTCACCATTGCTGACAACTGCCGGAAAGCTGTGACTCAATACTTCTCTGCCCATGAGCTAAGAAATGGCAATTTCCATAATATCCTCGCACTAACTGTTCCTCCTCTAACTTACTACAATGACAATGAATCCCTATAACCCAGGGATGGCCAGTAATGAAGTATAAATAGCTTTTTGATAGAGGGACAGACGGGGTTACTAACGGCAGCTTCAATGGTTGGAATTGGGCATCATTGATAATACTGCCTAAATTCAATTACTTCATTTTGTGACACACAGTATCCCCCTTGTCTTAGCTTAATGGTTTTGACTTGCTGATGTGGGGAGAATAGTTTTTGCCTGGAAAGGAAAGAAAGGTGATTTTGAAGTTATAAAAAATATGACTTAGTTTTCTGATCTTCATAGCAGAATATAAATATTGTAGACCGTAGAGTATCTTTCTGTTATTTGAATCATTCACAACATAATCGCTGTATTTCCTGAGCTTACTTTCAAAGAAGACTGCACTAAATAATCCAATAGCTAAGCCAGAAAAAAGTGTATTGTTATTTATGTTAGAAGATGAATATGATCATGTGTAGTTTCAAATCATGAACTCCTAACCACACTGTGAAGCCATGAGAACAGAAAGCCCAGGCTAGCAGATAAAACCTTCGACTTTTGACAAAAAATATTTGACACCCAGCAGAGGAAACCAGTGTATTCCATTTTAACCATGGAAGAAAGTAATTATATTTAAGGAGAAACAGAGAGTAATGTTATGAATCTAATGAATTTGTGCAAAGAATTTTTATCCCAACAGACATTTTTCCTAAATGTTTTTCATACTTTCATTCTAAATTGGACCACAATGGGTTTTAGGTAAATAAATGTTTTTTACTGAATTTTCTATTTTTTTTTGCTAGACTGATTTTATTTTCAGAAAGACATATGCCAAATTTATCTTACGTTAGTTTTAACATCAGGATATCATCTGAGGATTTAGCTAAGAGATAAATTTAGGTAAGAGATTAATTTAGGTGGTATCTATTTCTGTTTTCAATTCTTTCTACTTACTGTTGTTATCATCATCATAGCATCTGTAAGGCTGCAGAATGTGGCATTTTAAAGATATGTTTTCTAGTGGCTTTTTCAATTTCTGTTTAACTTAAATGTTTCCTACTTCATTCAACTACCCTTACAATTTACATTAGTCAACACTCTATCAATAAAACCATCAAAATGATCTACTACATTGTAGACAAAAGTTATTGTGTCAAGTTGACACTAATCAGTTAATTCCAGTAAACCTTCAGATAAACAAAAGCTTGTTGTCTATTACTGATGTGTGTGATTAGCCCCCTGTATGTCCTATAGCTATGCACATCTATAGAGATGTATCTGGCAGACACTTGGCCTGAGGGCTCTATATGTAAACCAGGACAGGATCTATAGTTAATGATGTTGACCCTGACTCCCTCAACAGAGATTGGATTCAGTCCTCATAACATCCCGACAGCTGATATGTATACTGTGCTAATAATATTATCAATTACTTATGCTACTGTGATTCCCAGTGTGTAAAGCTCATAAAAGGTTCTTTCACATATCTTTTTTTCCACATCCCTGCTATCCTACTGATCGCGTGCTAGTTGGATACTTTTCATTCTGAAGCCCATTTATTTCATAGCTGTAGCAAAGGTAGCAAGGATGTCGTGTCCTACATTCTGGGCAACATGGTAATTATTATTTCACTTTTCTCTTTCACATTTCCTTTTCTACAGAGAAGATGGACCCAGCATTTATTCATAGTTCCTGTGACTTTAATCTAGGTCTGTAAAAGCAGCTAGTGATCTAAGAGGTCTCTAAGAGTATGTGTTCAGCTGGAGAAACTTCAAAAGTCTCGCATTTGCTCAAAACCAGATCTGTGTGTCATTGCTCTCAGCTGGAGCAGTGGAAACTCAGTGATCTGAAGTATGTAGATATTCCAAAAGCTCAGTCACAACAACGCAAGTGCTAGTGCCATCTCTGTCACTGCAGAGCACTTCTGCCTTGCCCAGCACTTCAAATTGGTAGTGATGGTCTGTTTACAGCAAAGATCAGAGATTTTGGTCATTTTTAACCCTGAACAACCCCCTGGCTATGCTACAAATATTATCATGTTGCTCTTAAGATATGTTTTGCAATAATACTAGAATTTATTTATTTTTAAAAATTTTGTGCTAGATCAAGCAAGTTGAATACATAATGCTCTACACACTACTATGAATTAAGTGCACTGCATGTGCATGCACATAAAAGCCTCCAGATAGTGTCTCCTGAGGCAGGGACCTATCCTTCTCTATATTTGCAAAGCTTTGAGTAGCTATGATGTGCTTGCACAGACAGCAGGTAACTACAGCATGAAGGAAGGCTTTATGCCTTGGCAGAGCCTTTCTCTGTCCTGCTCTGTCTGCACACACAGAGGCCACTCTTCAGGCTCTCAGTCCCCATAGTGTGCCATGCTCTGCACAGGGTGGAAGCTGCCAGCAGGCCAGTTCTTTCTTTGAGCAGCTGGATAGCAAGGCTGAGCTGTGCTCCCATGCACTGAGCAGCTCTGGTTGAAATGATGACAGGGACCACTGTTAAAAATTAAATTCTGCCTTATTTTTTGTGCAGTTCTTGTGAGTCGCGTTTGCGAATAGTAGTGAGAGATTTAATGATCGCGTATTTTTTATCTTATTTCACTTCGGTCGATGCCAATTTTTTTCTGTTACTGTCGACTTAGAGCTCAAAGTAATTTAGTAATTGATTCTAAGCACAGCAGCTCACCAATGGCAGCCCTCTGTTCAGGGGAATATCTTTGCTAATTTTATCCATCAGAATGAGATTACCATGCTAATCTCTCCCAGCCCTGGTACCTTGGTCTGTTGGGACACACTGATGCAAATGATGTTATTAAACACAAACCCTTCACCCAAGACAGGAGAAAAATGAAAGCAGGAGAAATGAGCAAATCAGAATCTGTTACAAGGATTTCCAAGGCTGAGCTGGCATAGCATGTGTGTCCTCTTTGTCACCCCTGAGCCCTCCTGGGTGTACCACTCCTGATTTTGAAATAATCTATGGTTGCTTGTTCATTTATATATGAATTTTTATTTTCTCCTTGGAAAGATTTTGCTACCTTCACGTATTCTTCTCTTGTAAGGTGTAGCAGCCATGACTGTTATAAGTGAAGGGTTTTTTCCTCTGCAATAGTCTACTTGCAGCCGATATCAATCAGTAAGGTCTATCAGCATTTCATATCTCTTTTCTCTTGGGTTAGAAAGGATGCACCGCGTGTGGCAGCTCTGAGTGACAGTGCTGTAATCCTCTCAATTTGAATCGTGGCTGCTTTTGAGACAACCGCTCTGTTCTTGGCCATTCAGGAGAAAATAAGCCTTCAGTTAAGGTTTTTCATCTGCTGCTTTTTTCTGTCCTGTTTTGGAATATGTCCATCAGCTTGGTAACTCCATCCTGTAAAGGATGGAGATCTCTGGCACGAGTCCTGCAAAGCACTAAAGCATATGCTTAACTTGCAGGGGCCACGCAGAGCTCCGGCTGCAACTCCCTCTGCACTGCATAATGGAATCTGCTGATAACTGGGCCTCATCTAGCTCTGCCTGATTTCAGATCCACTTTCAATCAATAAGAAGCCTTTTAAAATCAGGCCAAATTTGACCCTGAAAAGCAGTTTTGGCCCATCTGTAATTTAGATCAGTACCATTTGAAGTGCAGACTGTCAAGCAGATGTTGCTGAAAAAATAGCATAGAAAGACCAGCATCTCTTTGTGTAACACATTTCACTAATTCTTGCTGTTCTGTGATATATTAACATTTATTTGTTTTTTTTCTTTAGGAAAGAAAACAGAACATTTCCCCAAGTCATGACTTAAAAAATCCAGAAAATACAAGGATCTTATACAGTCTACTTAAGCTCCTAAACTTTGTGCTTAGGTAATCAAAAAAACAATGTTCAGAACTTCTCTCTTGCCCTAACACATCATCTCATTACAGGAATAACTACGAATGATAGAAATTAATTTGTTTAATTGCATTAACATTTTTATTATTGAACCACAACAAAACCCCATATAATACGTTAATTTGTTTTCTGCCTTTTCGTTATTTAATTCTATTTTCTTTTTAGTTTGTTTAATTTATTATTTTTTCTTTTATAAACAGCTTTAAAACAGTCAAAAATTAAGCTATGCCTTCATAAAAGAAAAAAGAAAGATATACATATCTGCAAAAGAGATTAGGTAGTCTAAATTAATGTACTGAAGGTAATTTCTGGCTTATATTTGAGCAGAGAAAGGGAAGATATCTCTAAATACTCCATCAAAGGTTAAAAATGCAAACCATGATTGTGTTCAGAAGAGTTACACTCCCAAGGGCGATTATCTGGAAGTTTAAATTCTCAAGGGTAAATTAGGAGAAGCACTTGTGGGCAGAGTATGTCACCGTCTACTTTTATCAACCCAATATTTTTGATAGACATATATATTGTGTTGGCAGTTTAGAGAGTTCACCAAACACTCCAGTTCCGAGAAAAGCTCAGATCTGGAAATTTACTTAAAATTGCTGTTTTCAGTGCAGCAGAGTCAGAGGTCTGTGGTGTTGCAGCACAGCTGCCCTGGGGGCCAGACGCTGCTCCCCGTGCTCCTCCCTGCGCTGCTGGAGCAACATTCTGAGCATCACCGCACAGCAATGTCAGCAGGAAGGTCAGCAGGAAGGTCAGCAAGAGGTGCTCTGCCTGCCACTGAAACATTCATCTTCCTCACGAGCCCCACAGAGAGAATATCATTTGTAGACAAATATTGTCCAACATCTGACTTAGTGCCTTGTAATTTATGCATGGTCATTAAATCTTTTTTGAGGTTGAAGATATTCTCTCCTACATGATAAAGCGTTGTTTCAAATATTCGATAGGTATTTCTGAAGCGAGTGCCTCAGAAGAGAAAATACGGAATGTTTTGCAAACGGCCGGAGCACTCACTTCAGGCTGCCTTCTCAGCTCGTTGACACTGCAGAACTGAAATAAACTGCTGATTCAGCTTATTGATGTAGTACTTTCCATACTTGTAAACTAGGTACACAGCACTCCCCTCCCACTTTGGGAACCTGTTAGCAGTAGTATAGAGAAAGCATCTGGGCTATGCTTTTCTTGATCAGCAGAAGGTATGATTGTTCACAGTCAGAACAACGGCAAGATCCAGGGCTACCATACAGCAAATAGGTTCGGGTATTTTCCAAATGGAAAATACCTAAGCTGCATTTACCAAAGTGCTAGCATTTGGCACATAAGATGTAATGTTCTTGGATGTGGTTACTTGCATGGTCATGCCTGCATCTGCATGCCTAGCATTCTCCTCTTGCTCCTTTCCAGGAGATTCTGGAGGAATGGGAACTTCCTGGATCCTACCAGGGAATGGGGTCTGGCACTGCTTGGGCTATCCCTGTAAACAGGTTCTCAGGGTCCACTCAGGGTTCCCTCACCTCTCCACCTCACATGAAGTTGTCTGCTTCCTGAGAAATGGCAGAATCCAAGTCTCTTCAGCCACCTCGAGACCCCACTGGCAAGTAAACAACAGTCAGGAAGAGAAAGGTGAATTTATTCTACCATGGTAGGCACCAAGACATTTGGTGGATATGCGTGAAAACAGTGACCAAGACAACCCAGCATGCTCATAAAGTTTGTCTGAATGTCAGAGCAGGTCCTGACTGCTGTATGGTTTTCCACCTGGGCATTGCTCAACCGTAGTATTGCGGAGTTCCTGTTGTGGGGCTCCCCGGACATTACCCCTTCGCTTTGCTCATGGTCTTTACCTGCATGTGCTGCTGGGCTCTCTTGGATGGCAAACCGGTCCCCAAAGCAGACTCTGGTGTTTTGCTGGCCTTTTTCCTCTTGTTCTCATCTCTGAAGAGAATAATTTTTCTCATGTCTCATGTCCAGGGAAGTGCTCTCCCTTATCAAGAAGTCTGATTTTGCTTGATGGCTGATTTGTAAAGCAAATGCAGTCAAAACCTTCCCCATTCTTCCCTGTAGCCAGTCTGGGCTTCACTTTTCCCTGTGTACGCTTTAATGGCAACCAGCATTTAGCTTTAGACAAGTCTCTTGCATGATGTGTATAGTATGTTTACTTGTGACGTCACACTATTTTATGTAGCAAGAAGCAGGAGTTATATGAGTGCCATATAAATTGAGCAGATTTCAGTTAATCCCTGGCACTGCATAGAGAGCTCACATGCATGTACAGATGACAGGGGAAGGTATGAAAATAAACTCTGCCTGACTTTGCATCATCTGCATAACTGGCCTGCAGAGTATCCTGCGGCTTCCAATGTCATATATTGCTACATAACATACAGAGGGCCGAACACAAAGTCTAGTGGGGAGCTCTTAACCCTGTATCATCCATTCATTCATAAAAAGATGAAAGGGATATCAGAAGAAAGAAAAAAATTTTTTTTCATGTGGCAATAAAACCAGGATATTGAAATTCCTGCTGTACAGAGAAAACAGTGCTGAAATAGGGACATATATATTGATAGCTGATGCAGAGGCTGGCAGCTGTGTCCTGAGGGAACAGGACGCCTGAAGGTTGGAGGTTGGTGTGGAACTCGGGAGATGGGGCTCTGCCTGTCCCCTTCAACCATGTCCTGGCAGAGTCTTTAGGCTCGAGGTGGCGCAGTCACATGGGTAAAACTTCAGGCAAAGGGCTCTTGGCACGCTGCAGCTCCCAACAGAGCTCCTGTCAAGTCCGATGCGCTGTTCTCACTGCAAGAGCTGTAATGTGCTCCCACTGCTTGACCAAACATTTCCCAAAAAGGGCATATGATAAACACAAACACACACAAGCCCAAACCAAAACACACAGAGCACCAGGCTCTGATTTTCTCTCCCCCACTGGGGAAGGGACATGGAAGAGCTCTGTGTCCATGGAAATACAGCAGTTGATTTTCCTACACTGCATGAGCATAACTGCACTTAAGGCTTACCTTGAAACTCTGTGTGCATTCGTTGATAACCCCATTATGAAATTCAAGAGACCTAATGCAATTGTGTCTAGGAAGATTTACTTGTTAAAAGGAAAACAACTTTCACATAAATAATTTACTACAACAGGAAAATAATCCTCTGTGCTATCATCCTTGCATTGAAACTGATCGAAGGGAGTTATTTTTAAATTGCTTGGAAGTGTACTGCTCTCATTTCATTGTCAATAAATATGCTCAGTTTCAGCACAATGCTTCACTAAATGCATCTGAATTTTCAAGGGGAGCAGAATTGATCAGAATTTTTTTAAAAATGCAGAAAGAAAAAGTTCCTATAGTAAAATTGTAAGATGGAAAACTCACAACTCCTTTAATAACCTGAAGATGGGGCTTGGTTCCTGTATTGATTCAGGTCCAGCATCTGATTTGCCACTGAAGTTTTGCCATTGACGTCAGAGGGAAAAAATCTTTAATCCCTTGCTAGAATGGATTTGTCTAAATCCTGAAAAAAACAGAATTCAACCTCTATAAGCAAGAATTAGAATTATCATAGTTTTATGAAAGGCTTTGTTTGATTTCTTGATCTGACCACAACCAAATGCTAATTTTTTTTTCATTTCTCTTGATTTAGGGGTCAACAATAAAACTGAGCATCCGCATGATAAGACACTAAGATGAAATCTATACATAGTTAAAATTAGAAGCTAGAAATAACCACAATATTGGTTTAAATAAAATTTCTGGGCAGACAAGTGGACAAGTCTTCTTTATTGTTTCTCTCCATCATTTTTGATAAAAGCTACCAAGTGAACAGTTCTGATTTCCAAAAACTCTGATGTTTTTTTCATTAGAAGATATAAAGGCATGGAGAATTCGCGGGTGTGTACTTTGATTGAAGTGTCTCTTTTTAATGACAACAGTTTGTGTTATTGGAAAATGCTTCCAG
The DNA here is from genome assembly GCA_013398015.1 of Oreocharis arfaki. Classification (NCBI taxonomy): domain Eukaryota; kingdom Metazoa; phylum Chordata; class Aves; order Passeriformes; family Paramythiidae; genus Oreocharis; species Oreocharis arfaki. Next base: position 661,373 of record VZRR01000616.1, on the reverse strand, counting down.
AAAATGCTTACCACTAGTCTGAAATCTCTCTGAAATACTGATTTGATTTTATTTAGTAGGTGTGTAGTTCCAAGGATTCAACAATAAGTGCTTGTCCTAGCATAAATATTTTTGGGAGATTCATGTGTATTCAATGGCTGTAAAAGGGCACTAAACACAGGTTTGTGTAAGAACTGCAGTATGTATCAGCATAAGAAGAATTTTTGCTTCCTATTTTTACTCTCCCCTGCTCTTTATGTAAGCCCTCCAGGAGGTCTTTTATACAGCTGTGTTCTCCCTGAGCATGGTTTAACCATCATGGGATATACTTCAACTCCTGTAACTGTTAAATATAGACAGACTAATTCAGTTTTAGTCAAAGTCCCAGAAAGGCGTCAAAGAAATCATATCACCTCTTGTACCTGAACGTCACTACTTCAGAGGAAGTCACCTTCAAAAGATGTCATCTCAGTGTCTCTTATTGTCCCATTGTGTCACAGCTTGGATCTTCACGCTGTTAAAAACCAACCTGCTAATTTCCATGCACAATCTAATAAATGCAGAGGAGTCAGTGTGGAACAGTCTCATTCACAGCTGGTTGTTTTGTGTTTCTGCAATTAGTGTAGCACACGCAATTACTGCTGTCGATACTCTTCGGCTGAACCTACCTAACAACTTGCTCGCTCTGCCAGCGCCACATCCCATCGTCCCCCAGCTTACCTCTCCCTCTTCCCCCTGCGCTGCCATGAGCTTCTTCCTTTCTTTCTAAGAAGGCATAGTGTCTGACTAAACCTTTTTCTGGTGGTGGGCATTGGCAAGGTATTTCTTTTGACATGGATGCTCCAGTGCGAATTCAAGCTAAAGCCTTTCTCTAAGAGGCGGGGATAATTTGGATTATTTGCCTGTCTATTTTCATGCAATGTGTGGAAACGTAATTACTTCTGAGTCTGTTATTGATCAAACTTGGTTGAAATCAGACAAGGGTCTCAGAAGCTATTACAGAAAGGATAAAGAAGGACCCCGATGGACATGCCAGCAACATTACTACAATGAACTTCATTTCTTCAGGAAGCCAGGCAGAAAAATTATTCTTCCACAGGGTCTAATTTTGCATAGACAGAGATACCAGAACACTAATGCATAAAAATTGCAAATAACACTAAGGCTCTGCTGTCAGGTGGAAGAAATTCCAGTGTGCTGTTCCAGACATCCCCCCTCAGCATTATCACTCCTCCTCAGCATGCATAAGGACAGCATTATTAGTATGTGCATGAGCTGCCAGGGCAAAATGTCTGCAATAAAGCAACCAGTTTGACTTCCACAGCTGCTGCAATCTGTTTCTAAAACGGTCATAATAACCCCATGAAAAATCAGCCCAGTGTATGGATGATGTTCCCATGCCAGGAAGATGCTGTGCTGCCGGCCAGGGATCCCAGCACTGTGCAGGACTGTAGGCTCTTTCTCTCCATAGATACTTTTGAGCCGTATTTTCTGCTGCTGCTGGTGCCAAAGTTTTCTGTAGAGATTCTACTGAAATAAAAATACATCGGATGTTCTAAAAAGTCATTATCTTGTAGTATTTAGAATTATTTTTTTCTTTAATCTGCATAGGTGAGAACCTAATGATGACAGCACCGGCTTCTGGCAGCTCCTGATTACCCCACCACACCTGGTGAGTAATGCCCGTACCTTTATTCAGGCTCACATGATAGAATGCATCGGAGTCAGGCTGTTGGTGTCAGGCAGGAGCTCTTCTCAGCTGTTTCAGTCTCCCCTGGCTCTCTTACAAGCAAATTTGAGTTTTCAGAGCACCCAAGTCCAAGCATGGTTCCCAGATTTTCAGGACAGGCTCTCATTTTGTGGATGAGGGGTAGGACTGCACCACAGGCTTGAAGAAGCTGCCTGCAGGTCTGGCTCCATTACAGCCATGAACCTGCACCACATGCTTGAAGAAGCTGCCTGCAGGTCTGGCTCCATTACATCCATGAACCTTTTCATTCACCTGGGCTTTGCCCAAATCTAATAGTCTATCCATTACACAAAAATTGGGGGTTTTACATTTTCATTGTTGGGCAGATGCAGGCCCCTCACCATCTTATTTGCTGTTGCTGCTGTACTCAAGTCAGCAGATGACACATCTCCTACAGTAAACAGAAAAACAAGGGAGTATCTGCCTTCAGGACGATAACTAGGAGCAGGGAGAACTTGCAGTGTTATTGTTGCATCAGTGCATTCCCTCTTGTCGAGGAGAATTACTCTCTGTAGCTGAGAGGTAATTTAACTCTCAGGCTCATTCACCTCTTGGCCTCTGTGTTGTTGCTCTGAATATAATGGCCGTGGGTGCGGGAGGGAACCGCGTATGATAGCAGTGTGTGGCCATTAGGGGAAAGGATGGAGTCCCCAAAGCACTTCACACAGTTGTGGTGACACCCAGAGTGACTTTTTGTCCACTACTGGCCTGCCTGAATTAGAATTGGCAGGGAAGGTGTGAAAGGACATGAATCCTGTCCCCAGTTCTCTGAGTCATCCGGTTCCCTGAAAGCTATTTTGAAATGCAAAGTGCAGTTCTCTCATCTTTGCTGTAGCAGCATTATTTAAAACACAAACATAGCTAAACTGTTCAAATCCACAAGTTAAAAATATGTGTGAAGTCCCAGGCTCTGACAGCCTGACTCCAGAATTACTGAGAAAATACCGACTCGGTTAAATAGTGGCGGTGTACTGAAAGGATGTACTCGTGGCCCGCAAGTGCGGTGCTGCTCTGACCATTGCTGACAGTATCTCCATTGTTCTAGCCAAGGACTCGATACAATGGGCTGTTCAGCTTTGAGTTTTTCATTATACCTAGCGTTTGTAGTTTTATTTGAGGTTTTTTACCTGCTTTGGAGTTATCAAGAAACACTGGATTCACAGTGTTATTGATGTCAGTGTGGTAAGAGCAGGTTGGTTCCTTGGAGTACCCCATCTGACCGTGCTGCACCTCTGGAAGATGAGATGGGTGAGCCCTGCAGGGAGCTCCTGACTGCAGTCCTTCTACTACGGAGAAGAGTCACAAAGCTGCACATCCAAACTGTGACGTGCCTTCTCCTGGTTTTGGCATGTCGAAGTACCCAGAGTGGCATGGAATTTGTGGATGTATCACAGATAATGTGGAAGTGGACTAGATTTGGACAGTGTGCATTTGAAGTGCTAAAAACCGCTGCAAAAATCGGCAGTCTGGGCACCAAGGTTTAGCAATTTTGACTCCATTCTCAGTTGTCATTTGCAAAATAGGAGTAATGATATTATCTGAGGGGTTTTTTTAGATAGAGCAAAGAAATCCATGGATATTTTCTAAGCACCAAGGCACTGAGATGAATGCTATATAAAAGCAATCACAAAGAAACAAATGTCTTCAGTTCAGATTTTGAACAACATGTGGTAAATAATGCTTGGGGATTAAGATACAAAAACCAGTGAATTTTTAATACGCATTTGTTTTGTCCATAGCAAAAGGCAAGAAACCAGTGGAGAAAACCTGCATGATTAAGTAAAAAAAAGCACACTCGCTCTCTCTCAATTTAAGGTTTTGTTTACAGTTACACAGGCAGTTTTTATACAAGTACTGTAAGTGTTTGCCTTTGTTACCTCATTCCTGCAACTTTATTTGCCTGAGTAGAAATATACTGAGTAGAAATATACCCTCCCTTTAACTGCTGCTTTCTCATAATTTATTTACGAAAACATTTGAATTGCTTTAGATGTCTTGTGAAGTTAATTAAATAAATTTAGGGATAATTAAGTGTCATAAAGCATGATATAAACTTGTTGATGTCAAGCAGAATGTTTAAAAATTATGACAACGATAGGTAAATTTGACATATGTCAGTATTTTTTCCATAAGTTTATGTACTAAATAACCACATCTGTTTTCTTTTCCAACTTTCTCTCTCCATATAATTCAGGTTTATATTATTCTCTAGCTTGATTACATTAAATACATTGTTATTTTTTAAAGCAAAAATTATCTTCTAATCATGTGTCTCAAAATACCTCTGTCAAACACCATTTTTATTAACATTTTTAACAGTATAAATTATTGACTTGGCTTAATTAAAATACATTATTAAGACTGTATTTTTTCTATATTAAAAAATTGATTGCATTTTACATCTTCCTTGCCTTTGTTAGAACAGCCCCACTACAAGTTGCTGTATACCAGCCTGTTGTCTATGTCTCTGCACATTGACCTTTGTTGTAAGATCTGCTATAGACATCACAAACTCTCACATCAATTTACTACAATTGGATGTGGCATCTTCCAGCTAATTTGATTTAGGAAGAAATGCACCTGGCTCTGTTTTTCCCTATAGAACGTTGAGGGAGTTCAGAGTCCTCCCAGATGCCATCTATCTGAGTAGCCCATGTGTTTTTCAAGGTCTAAGCAGTTTGTCTTCATATTCCAAAATGTAAGCCATTACAATATGAGAGTAGTTAAATTATTTAATGCAAAAATAAACTTAACATTAGGTGCAAAATGCATGCATGAACATACATAAATATGCATGTGTATATATCTATAAAGTGAGTACATTTTAAATTATATGTAAAAATACATGGTGTATATATGTACATATTCATTTATATACACATATGTAGGCATATAAAATGAAAATATGTTCCTATGTCACAAAAATATTTAGTATTCTGAATTTTTTTAAAAATCTGCCTTTTTTGGTTTTTTAACATTAGGTCCTTACTGGGACCCTTTGCAAGAAGAAAAAATATTTCAGGACTTGTGAAACTTTCCAGGTGCTGATTTGGATCACGTGAATGAAGCAGGTGATGAAGATCAGTCCTGTTGCAGCAACAGGAACGTACAGAGAATGAACCACAGACTTCTGCATTCTCTTCCATCCCTTAGGTCCAAAAGTAAAACAATGATTTAATGCATATATATGAACCTTCTTGCCACGTAAGAACCTTGGGCAATCAAGCAAATTAAATAACTGGATATAGAGTTGCAAAAGGCTGTGGTGATTAAAACGAGTCTGGACGGTTCAATGGACAAGTTTGGTGCGATCCTACGAGAGCAGGAGTTGCTCTGAGCAGAGCCAGCAGAGGATGGTCTCACTGCACTCAGCAATACTCCAGATGTTCCCACTGGATGATTTTTTTGCATGGAGGTTGGATAGGTGAGGGAAGAGGGTTGTTTACTGAAATATTATTTTCAGGACTAACTACTTCGGTTGATAAAGTACATATGATAGTGTAAACACAACACACTATACTTTATTGCAAATGGAAAGCTTAATCCAGATGAAATTATTTGAAAACTCCTCATTTTGGCTCTTCAGAGCTACAATGGCTGTGTTTATTGACAAGTGGCTTGGCAATCGTCACCAGATTCTGTGCTCTTCAGGAATCCAGAAGCTTTCCCTGACACTGGATGCAGCCTGATCCTTGCATGCAGATTAAAAGTCGCGCTGGATGAGTTCTGGGTCTGTGCTTCAAAGTGGGAGTGAGGTGAGGAAGGGAGCAAAATACGGCTTTTGCACAGATTGGAGTCTAGGACACATGGGGGTGAAATCAGCCCACGTAAGAGGGAATTGTGAGTAGAAAAAAGACAGCAGTTAAAAGCATAAATATCTGCTCTCAACAACAACAGAAGATATATTCAGTGTGAATTATGTCTGTGGAAATACAAAATGAATTAAGGTGATTGAGATGGCAGCAATTTGCAAATCTTAAAAAACAAACAAAAAATCAACAATACGCTACAGGGTTTTCTGGTACTTTGATCACAAAAACTAAAAAACTCTGCGTGAAAGTAAAAGCAAATGATTTGTTGAAAGTGAAGTTGGAGAACAAGACTCTGAAATACTTTGACTGTTCTATCTGCTCTTTTTTTTCCCTGGGAGTACAGATCGTATATCCAGACGAGCACTTTGTATCGCACAACGTTTCCAGTTTCAATAAAATAACTGAATTGCATGAAACAGATAAGAGAACTGTTTATACCTTTGAAACCTACATTGGTTTTGCCTTTGCAACAAAATCTTTAAATAATTTCTGGAAGCGCTTAGGGTATTTGTACTTTCAAACCATTCAGGGAAATATGAAGTTAAAAAAAAAAAAAATAGAATTGGGCATTGTCAAGAAAACTTGCAAGGAAGCCTAGGTCTAGAATACAGCCATCATTTATTTTGTAAGTTTATTTCTTTCTTTTCTCACAGAATGATCTTTGGCAATGGTTCCTCTTTTCAAACAGTTTGTCAGTGATTTCCATTTACTGCAGTGACACCTAATGGCAGGAGAGGCAGAGCTGACCCCCCCGGATGCCTTATTTGCTGTGCAACAAAGAGGGGGGGTCACTTTTTAAACTGGTGGGGAATGTGTGGATTCTTTCCTCGCTCCTCAAAGAGCAAACAGACTCTGCTGCAATCTGGAAAGCATTCAGCTGCAGGAACAAAAGCATCTAAACTAAAACCACAGCCCTTAGAAAGCCAAAGATCTAGCTTCGCTATTTTTTATACTCTTGTAAATGCTGAACTTCCGCTAAAAGTAAGGAAAGATAGCTAGGGCTGAATGTTAAAATAACTAATATCAAAATGATACTCAGTAGTTCTTTGTGGTCATGACTCTACGCCTGGAAATCTCAGGCTCAAGGGGGCTAATATTTGTGATGGATATTTTAAATTCATCTGTGCTAAAAGCTGCCAGAAAGTGAGTTATTCAGGTCAGAATAAAAGTTGGCAAGATATATGGCAAAGATGTTCAGAATTTACTTCTGTGTAACAAGCTTATAAAATACCTTTTTATGCAGCTAAGACCAGCTGGACGAAAGTTAATCAGCCAAATGCAATTATAGGAGGTGTAAGTCTTATTAATGCATTAGGAATTCTCATGGTACTACTGGACCATTCCAGATGTGTTGATGCATAATGAGTACAGCATAACCTTGATCAAGAAGCCAACCTGTCTGGTCTCCTCATCTCTTCTAATAATGTATGTAATATTTACTTGTGATAGCTCAGCAGGGACTAATAGAAGTAATAGGTTCTCATTCAAATGTAGACTTCATTTTCTAATAAAGGCAGCTTGGTATAAGCCTGAAATGACAAAATTTCACTTCATCTTTAGCAGAAAATGACATTTCTTTAAACATGAAGCTAACCAAAGGCAGGTCTTATTTAATATTCTGGCTGGGACAGGTGTGTTTTGATGCTGTAAAAGCTAAATGAAGTGATCATATTTGTGTTGGACTAGTGGCAGATGTTTTTTACTGAAATACTGGACAGCCAGCTTCAGGGAGTGGGGCCCTCCAGACTGCTCCAAAGTGAGATGGCAACCAGGAGGACTGGGAAGGAAGACCAGATTGCAAATCTTGGGAGAAAATTTGTGACCCATGAAGACAATGAGAGGTTTGTTTGGGGTTTTATTATATCGTACTTTGGCAGGGTTCTTCTCTGTTGGTTTCGAGGGATCTTGAGAAAAATCTACCAGCTGTGTCTCACAAAGCCACTTCTTCCTCTGGACAGGAAGAACAAAAATTTTTTTTAAAACCCCACCAAAACCAAAACCAAAAAATGAAACAAAAAAAAACCCAAAAAAACCCAGAGGAGGAGGTTTGAATCTGACCTGCCTACTCAAGCTACCCATTAAATATGTCCCTACTCTGTTTTCGCCTTCTGATTATTAACATGGCATTCATGGATCAAATTTCTTACCTGCAAATGTGTTATTAACTGGGTAGCCATAGGGACATCAGCCTTTACCCTCAGATATTTTTTCAACTTTTTGACCATCAGTAATTATTTCCTATTAGAAGGGCTGCCAGCAACCTCCCCACTATGCTGTTGTTCTGGTAGTATTCTGGCATCTAAAAGGACCACAACAAATCCATGTCTTTCCCATTTGTGTTGACATTCCGCAAAGGAGGCATGGTTCTTCTTAGGGACCTATTGTCCTCTTTGTGCATACAGTCAGCTCCCATTAATCTCATTAATGAGACCTACATTCCCAAACTGGAAGGAAAATATTCAGCTGGAAGGAAAAAAGATTTCCCTGGGAGGCAAAAAGGGAGCTAAGGAGACCATTAAGTCCTCCATCCCCCTGCTCCCCTCTCTGCAGTTACCCCAGAAATGCCCATGGCACTACCTGTGCAGCAGCGTGGGGCCACCCACCCAGCCCCATCAGCTCAGCCCATGACTGATTACACATGTAGGAGGGAAGGGAAGGAATGGGGAGGAACAGGAAAGAAAACAAGTGCAGTGTCTATCTTGGCCCTTTCTGCAGAGATCAATGTCTGGTGGCATTCAGTAGGTGTTTCTTATGGTCCTCGGAAAACACAGAGGCAGGAGGAACGACTGTGATGCATTCACTTGTGTGTGCGGCATTTTCATCTCAGGAGAGGAAACATAATCAGCCGTTTAACCTTTCATATTTTTTTAATAAATTTCACTGAATCAAATCTGGAAACACTGTTGCAGGCTTAAAATAAGCCTCATTTTGCTAAACTGCTTGGGAATAAAACTTAACAAACAATCTCTGCTGGAAGAAACAGGTTTTTGCAGGAAGTGGTACAGCCCAGACAGAGTAATTACCTTGTCTTACTGAAGCTCACTTTTCCTGCCCTCCTGGTGCTGTCTGAACAACGGAACTTCTCCCATCTCCTGTCTGGCATGAGGTACCCCTTACCTCTCCTTTCCCAAGAGCAAGCAGAGCCACAACCCCAAAAAAGTGGCACACACTTCACTGACCTAAAGATCAGGCAACTGTCTCTGCGGCATCAGAGTCCTAGAAGATGGTCCTGATACGGAGCACTGTGGCTCCTGTGAGTTTTATCTGGGTGATTGCTAATGAGAAATGCCATCACGGATGTATATAAAACAGAAAGTTATCTCAGACCTGCAGCAACAGAAGCATCTGCTTCTAAGTCTGCAAGGCTTACAAGTAAAAGAGAAGCCAACTGGATTCAGGATGACATCCAGGACTGAGTAAATCAAGATTTTCACCTAGGCCTAGGATCTGAAGGGGTTTGGAAAGCCCGAGGCCCATGTGAGGAGCCTGGAGCCATGACTCTGGCTGGCCCACATTGCCCACATGCAAGTATAGGGCAGCCTGTGCTTCTGAGCAGAGGGGAGTCCTGCAAAAAGCAAGCTCCTCAGTCAAGTCATGTCAGAGGTGGGGCTAGGAGGTAGCCATGTTTCTTGTCCCCCATGCACTGTGGAGCCTCTGCCACTATCCATCTGGACAGATGATGATGCAAATGGGAAATAGGGTAGGAGCAAAGTAAGGGGGAGAGTAGAGACGGATGTACAGAGTGGGGCCATGGGAATACTTTCAGCCTTGGTACTCTGAGTCATCCAAGGGGGCTGGTGCCAAGGAACTGCTCTGCTGCGACCGAAAAATTGAATTTCGCCTGTGCATACTGGGAAGACTTGAGTCAGCCCTGCATCTGCTACTGTATTTAAAAAATAAAAATCATTTCCCAGATTATGTGTCATTATTGCCTTTACTGTCTATGTCAAATGAGTTCAATGTTTTTTCAGAATTTGAGACCTGATGATAGAGCATTCAAAAATCTGTTTGCCACACTGGAGATTGAATTTAATTGCTTAACATCCATCAAACACTTTGTGAACTGTGGCTGTAGCCCCCCAGATGCATGGCAAGACAGCCTGGGTAGAGAGGCAGAGAAGCAGAGGGAGGATGTCTGCTCAGGCAGGCAGCACAGCGGCTGGCAGCAGTACACATCAGCTACTGGGACTTAAACATGCACTGAAAGGTAAGGATATTCTCGAGGGATTAGTTGAACAGGGGTTGCCTTAATCATATGCTTGGTTCAGTCCTTCAGCAGAGTTTCTTCCTAGGCAGTAAAGGGCCGTCCAAACACTGATCATCGCATGTGTTACACCTCCTCTTCTGGTTAGCTCTGCTTGTTAGCTTTGGACTTTCTTTCCCACAACAAAGGGTTTTCCTGAGAGCATGGCTGTATCAGGAGAGAATGAAAGCTAGCTGTACACAGGGGCAGTCCCTCGAACTGGGAAGCACAAAACCCCATGTGCAGCACGCACAGTGCTATTCGCTTAACAGGCAGCGTGGTACTACAGACATAACACCACAGTCGAAGTCACCTCTACCCTGCTCCTATGCCAAGTTTTGGCTGCCTGCTGCCAGCCCACTAGCCTTGACAGGCCACTCACAGGTGAAATGCATGGAGTGATGCTGTTCCTACCAAACTCTCTCAGCCTTTGCCCATCAACAGGATCATTTCCCTGCTGCACGTCAATCAGGTACCCGAACTACACAATATGCTTAGACCTGCAAAGGACAGTTCATCCATGTTTTTTGCAGAAGCATTGCAAATTCAGCCAGTAGAAAATGTTTAATATTATCTGTCCTCTAGGTTACAGAGCTCCTCTGGATTGAGCTTTGGAACCTTTGTGGATATTTTCTTAGGCAAGCAGGGAAAAAAATGGATGCACAAAGTCTGAAATAAAAGCTCATCGTACTGTCATACAACTCAACACTAAGGAAAGTCCTTTTGACCAGTGAAAGAATGGATTTCTCCTAACTACCCCTAAACTGAACTGTCTTTTCTTGCCACTGGGACATCACTGGAGCCTGCACTCCTGCTCCTGAATCCAGGTCTGTAGCTGTCATCTGTACACATATTGCCCTTGATGTCAGCCACTGGCCTGTGGAAAAGCTTTGAAGCTTTTGATGTCACTTTTTTTGTTTAGCAGACTTACTGTATTTCATTAACACATGATAATGAAACCAAAATCCATCAGAAAAAAAATGGTTTGAAATTTCCCGCTAACATCCCATCCTGGTGAATACGCAAAGCACAGAGGTTGCTGGTGAAGTGACAGCTCGTGTAGGCCCTGATGGGCTCGTTTGCCACTCAGTGCTGGGGACATTCTGTATGACTGGGGGTGAGGCACTAAGAGACATTTTAGGATTCTGGGTGCTGGAAGAGTTAATAACCTGTGCTGGGCAGAAGACACAGCTGCCTCACTAATATTTCAGTGTTTAAGCTAAGGAGATCAGGGAAGAAGGCCGCTACCTTAGGGCGATATCAAACCTGCTCATCCGGAAGTGTGGGTTGACGTTACGGAGAGGAAAGGAGATCCAGAACTGCAAAGTTTGGATTTATTCCTAAAAAATAAGATGTTCTTTAGTGTGCAAAATTTAACTGGAAATCTAATTAGCAAAGACTTTTTTTTCTTTGGTGTGAGATGTCCTTATCTCAGTTTCCAGTAAGGTACAAGATACTAAGACATGAGCCATCCCATGTTGTTAGGTCTGTTTTGCTTCCAGCCACTGAGTAAACCCAGATGTCTGTATGTATATACGTATTTTTATTTTAAAAAAACCCAAACCAAAACAACCAAAACCATAAAGAATTTAAAACTTTCCGTAAGATTTTACCACTAGTGCAGTTCTAGAAATCCGCAGAAGTTGGCTTCGGTCCAAGTTTTATTTTTTCAAAATTGTAACTGACATGCTTCTGAGGACGGGGCATAAATGTTGATGTTGCTTTGTTTTCAGTGTGATTTGGGACTCTGTTTCAGAAAGAAGGGAATCAGCTGCACAGCCCGATGAGGCACTGTAATGCTAAATACAAAGTCATTTACAAATTTGGATTACTGACTATATGTAAAATTGTTAAAGCTGGGCAAATTGCTCAGCCAAGACCTGCAGGGAGGAAAAAGAGAAGTCAGGTTTAGGATATAATTTACAGCTCCCTCATTTCCAAGCTGCTCTGGCACCAGGAAAGCCAAAGCATTTACAGAGCTGGTCTAAGGACCCAGAGCTGCTGCACGGCCCAGGCTCCGGGGAGAGAGGAGCAACATCCTGGGCACCAGCTGGTCTCTTTCTGGTGCCCTGTGCCTCAGGCACAAGCTGGCTGAGGGCCCGTTTCTAACCTCTGAGAGAAATCACCCTAATGGAGTGAAAACCTGAGCGGCCTTGAAAAAGCTGTTTTCTACTCTTTTTGTATATGCTACATATTTAATCCAGGAGAAAAAGCAATGCTTGTCCATATCTAGTTCCTCAGAAACCCTTACTCTCCTCAGGAGATGTTGGCTGTTACGTAGGGAGCAGCTGAATGATTGGCAATGCATGGTCTGACGTGCAAGTGTTGGTAATACTTTTCGGAATGCACTGCTTTGACAATAAATTATCTCCAAATAGACACACCCCCCCCCCCATTTTTTTCTCCATGTGTTGAAAAAACTCTCTGTAGGTTTAAAAATCACCCTATCTTCTGAAATTTCAAGCAACACTTCTTCTTTCCAGGGCTCGGAGCCTATCATAGAAAATCATCTCTGTCACCGAATGTTATATGTGTTATCCTTGGAGTTCTAGTTCTATTTAAATGAAATTCTTTAGTAAAGGACAAATTTTTTTTAAATCCTGCTAAATGAATTACTTATTCATCACATATCATAAGGGGCAAGGCCTTAAGGGGAAAGGGATTGTTTCTTTTAACAGTAAGGGTGGTAAAAAACTTGTATGAGCTTCTATCTTGTATCTTTGGAAAGTGTGCTTTTGGTCACATTTGTTCTAACCAGACTTTTTGGAAATAGATACTATGGTGCAAATCTCTGCTGGAATCAATTTGGTCCCTTTCAGTAAAAATGTCTGTTACAGTTACAATCAATTCCCAGAAAACCCTCTTAAAAACCCAGCTATATCAATCTCTTCTACTGGCTACTGCTTCTTTTTTTCCCTAGGAGCCAACTCTTCCTGGATGCCTGGCTCTTCCTTGTAGGTTCATGTTTGGGAGACCCTGAAGAATGCCTTGTGCTCACACAGTCCATCTCTCTTTCTAAGGCCTTTCAGTATCAGGAACTGACAAAATGCTTTAAATCATTCCTTAGCTCAATGTTCTTCACGGCCCAATAAGTCAAAGCCAAGTTGTGATCTGTTCTACCTGCAATTTGACAACATGCCATTATGGATCTTTTTCTTTCCTCCATTTTTTTAAAATTTGCCATTAGTTAAGAACTTGAAGGAGACTTTATTCAAGAAGCTAGAAATCTTAAACAAAAAAACCCCAAACATACATCTTCCCTGCGCCCCCCCCCCAAAAAAAAAAAAAAAAAAAGAGAAGCAAGAACAGTGCATCTCCACTGGAAAATTGAAAGAAGGCCTTTAAGGTCCTAATTCTGTTTTCAAGCGAAAAATGCAAAGCAGCTGGAGACCGACCTGAATCTGGACATTGAGAAAAAGGGCAGAGGGGGAAGGGAAGAGAGTGGCAGCACAGAGGGAAGGCAGAAATGTCCTTTATCAGCAGCAGGGCATGGATCAAACCTGTAATGCTTGATGGCGATTGAAATTGCACACAACATGAAAACGGTACACAGCCTAATAATTTTAATACCTGATTGAATTACCTGAACTTAGTCATGACTCTTCTTAGTTAAATATACTTACCATAACATTCTTTCGCATTATAGAAAAGGCCTTATTCTGTGTGGTTCTAAATAATAATGTATATTCCCATCAGTAGTTCAAATACAGAACAAGTGATGTTACGAACACACTATATGTCACATGTTTAAGGCTATTGAACAAATATTACTTCTAAACACTTGTTTCAAAGAAAAAAGGGACTTTTTCACCCAACTCAAAACAAAAACCACTGTCTATGGCGTAAGGGTCCTATGTGCAATGTGTAAAAGAAAACATAAATAACAGTAATGCTCCAACAGCTGAACTGCCGTGGGGTGTCTGAAATTAGCGAGTCCTGAGGCTGTCTTGTGTGATCTCCGTGTCAGGTGCAGATCGCTGAGAGCCGCCTCGCACATTCCTCACAGCTCTGAGCTGCCGTACAAAGCTGGAGCCCGAGGTTGTTAAGTTCAGTAAGAGCAGGAATGAGCCATTGATGCTGCTTGAAACAAGGGAAAACAATAGGTCTTTAAGACAGCTCCCATTGCTGAATGTAAATTGTTTTTTAATAAAATGTAGACAAAACCAGATGATGTCAGAAGAATTCCTCCCCTGTGCCACCCTGGAGATTGTTCAGTAAACGGCAAGAGTCGCATACTTTTTGGGGAGCCTTTCTGGGTTTCTCATGCCCATTGCAGCTGTACACTGGAGTCTGTAGGCCCTTTCTTGCATACCAAAATCCTGATTTACAGCACAACTGCAACTATAAAAATGCAGCATATTAAGTCTGTGGGGTGGGACTCACAGGCAGCAAGTACAGCTATTTTTTTCTACCTTTAAATGCTCTTTGTGGGACATTCCACACTTCATTTTTGTCTTCAATTTTTCCTCCTTCTCATTAGCACTTGTCTTCCCCAGATCTTCTGGTGGCGAATCTTTTCTTAGATTAACAGAAATCACACAAAAATACAAACCCATGTGTGCGATGATGTGCATACGTGCACACAAAATAACCATGCGTGTGCACATGTATATTTATACCTATGACTCCATAAGCACGTGTAGAGGTTGTGTGGAGCTGTATGTGTACACATACAGTCATGTTTTGGAATGATATGCCTTGCATTGGTAAATTGTGTTAACAAGAAACAAATCTTCAAACCAATAAATAATGGCCTTTTAACACAATCTATACATTAGCAGCTGATTTTTGATCATTTTATAGAACATTTTCCCCCAGAAGTTACAGCCATCCGATTCCATGTGTTGTATCTGTATTAAAAATAGCACAATTCCCTGAAATTCCTTCTCTATTTTCTTCAAACACAAGGGAGAAAGCACATTCCCTAATATATTTTATGGGCACACTCTCTTTGCAATATTTCCTTTGCAAAGGTCCTGCTCGTATTTGTATCTTATTACTTTTCTTATACTGGATTTATTGATAGTTTCTAACAAAAATATGATTTCAGTATATTTACGGAACAAAACTCAATATAACAGACCCAAATTCAATTTTTTTCATCAAAATGGAGAACAATAAAGAATCTAAAGTCTTCAGTTCAGACACATAGCATCAAAAACACCTATATTGTTAAAAGAAATAACTCAATAACAGGGAAGTGATAGATATTACTTAAAGAACAGCATTAACTTTGTTTACTTTATCTGTGTTTCTAATAATCCAGACTACGACTTCGAGACTTACAAGTATTTTGCTCCTGAAACACGTATAATTTCAGTTGCGTTCTGTAAATGCGGAAAAATAATGCCTAAGCATTAAGAAGCATTTATTGCATATTGTTACTGCTAGTAACACTGTTATATCCATTTAGCTGCATTCATATGAAGGGGTTTTGTTGGTGCTCTGCCATACTTCTTTCGTAAATGTTTTTCATTTATGAGGGGCTATGTGGTGCATGTTTCTTGGGTTTTTCTTTTGGTAAAAGTTCATATTCTGCTCTTCTAATGGATTACTTTCGAAGAAATACTGTGGAGCTAGTTTGGGGATGGGGGTGGGGTTGTGTTTTGTTTGTTTTTCTATTGACCACTAGCTAACAGTTTGATTAATAACTTTGGTTAACAATAGATTTTAAGTTAAATAGATGAATGAATTCATTATTTACCTGTTCTTATTCTCATGTGTATTGCCTAGTGATGATTATAGCTGTTTTAGAAATGATCCTTATTTATGGTATGTTGCATCATCCAGAGATGTAGTAATGATTTTAGATTTTCCACCTAAATTACAGGGCACTTTCCACTGAAAATGGTAAACAATATTACAAACTTAAAAAAAAGAAGTAATCTGATTTCAGGGAAGAGGGAACCCAGTGAAAGATGTGTGCTTTTATAAGGATGGACAATGGAAAGCAAAATAATAACTCCTAAGTTTGATTGTTCGAATATATTCTGCAATACAGAGAGCTGCATGCAGGCTGGAGCAGGCATGGGGCAGGAAGGTTAAGTAGAAGAGAAGGCACAATACTTCAGATTGGCAGTAGACTGCAGCAAGAATAATCTAATCAAAACTAAATTCAATTATCTAGTCCCAGGGCAGGCTCCTGGGACTGCTGCACTGAATGCTAGCAGAGCTCCTCCTAGACATTTTTCTCCAGTCAAACTCACATGATGAATGCAGATGAAATTTGAAATATGAAAATCTGAAATAATTTATGGAAGTTGTCAGAAATTTGGCCTGCTTGTGGTGTAATTTCCTCTGAGACGAGGCAGGCTGGCTCATTGCTTCTAGTCTCAGAGCAGTTGCTGGTCTTCCAGTGGATGGATCAACCCCTTTAAAATGCTCTTCCAGACAAATTACAGCTCATTACAGACAGCCTTGCACCATGCCATTATGTCAGAGGAAATCTTTTTTCATTTGCACAAATTTGCTTGGAATTCTCATATTTATTTGAGCATCCATTATCGAATCTGAACATTGAATTATCCACAATTATTTTCTGGGTAGGCGGATGTTTGTGTATATGGAATAGATAGTGACTGTGCAGATGTACAAATATTACTGAAAATCCTCCTTGTTTCAAATAACTGCATTTATGCTGTGAGTAGATGCATATATATATATATAGGCTGTTTCCTGAAGATAGTCTTTTAGGAGGTGCATTTACTTTCTCAAAGGAAGCATCTACAAAAACCAGCTCACTTCCCAGTGACTCAGAGCCTGCTCTTTGCAGCTATCACAATTAAAACTTCTGACTGTGCATATGTAAATCGTGTATGGTCTGGCCACATGTGAGACACCCACTGTTATTACGTACTATTACTGTTTTCTGCAACAAACATGCTGTCCCTATCCCTGCTGTGCTCACATCTAGCACACCTCCCCCCTCTCCCTTGCACTGAGATTGTGGGTAAGCACTGGCACGAAAGAAAATGGAAGGGGCAGTGATGGCACATATTCTGAAGTCCTCACTCCTTTGCTTTCAGGAAAATTTTGATTTAGTTAGGACTATGAGTTAAATTACGTGCTCAATACTAATATTTTCTAGTTGCTTAACCTTGTCACTAGGCTACTGATATCACAGCTTTATGGTTGTTTAAAATTAGAAATATTCATTGGAAAAAGATTTTACAGGTGGCAAATCCTGTGTGGAATTGGCCCCTTGGATTATCTCACTGAGGAGACCAGAATCATGTGCAATTGTTCCTGTGGATAGGAGTTGCTACAGACAAGTAGGGCGATGTACCATCGAGACCATTTTTGGCTTTTTGATCATTGTCAGTGATAAACATCTAAAATTCCTGGGAATGGCCCTTCCGAGAATCTCTGTCCAACGAGAAAGAGAGTTCAGTTATTACTTTCAATGAGTTTGAAGGATTTAATTTAAAATATGACCAGTTTAAAGAAACTGTTTAAAGAAAAATTCTATTGCAAACACTGTCAGGTCTCCATATAAAAGTTTGGTCGTACAGAAGTTTTTAACTGTCTTTTGTATCTCATTATATAAATATCCTTTAACTTATTTCTTATCTATCCCAGTGCTGGAGCTTTCATCCTGCTATTATTTGTGTCATATGAACTTCTCACAAAAATCTTTTTCCGACCTTCACATACCAAGAGCTATAGGAAAACAGAGGGCAGGACTGATTTATTCATGTTGTTCCCCTAAATACTCTTTTGTTATTCAGTCAGGTTATTAAGCAATAAGAAAAGGCTCACAGTGTGATTAGATCTCACACAGTCCAGCTTTTATAAACAAGTGCATTTAGGACTGGTATTTTTATTTTCTTGAGATAGAATTAAGTTTTAGAACTCTTACAAAACACTGCAGCAAAGCAAGCAGAGCTCAGTTTAATGAGCTTCAAGTTCACATTCACTCAGAGCCCACTCTGCTCAGCTGTCCAGTGTCCTGCTCTGAGGGTCCCTCCTCAGGTTTTGTCAGAAGCCTGCCCAATGCCCAGGAAGAAAGTGCTCCAGCATGGGCACAACTGTCTGTAGGTCCTTTCACTCCAGGTACTGGCAGCTACAGCCTTCAGGAGAGGTAGGAGGCACTGCCTGATTGTCTGGAAGAGCTCAAGGCCAGGTTGAATAGGAGTCTGAGCAACTCGGTGTAGGGAGGTGACGTTGCCCGTGGCAGGGGAGTTGGAACAAGATAATATTATAAGGCCCCTTCAAACCCAAACCATTAATTCCATGATTCTGTGATTCTGTGACTGTGAATGTCTTGGGTGAAGCACCTCCTTTTTGCTTTTTCTTATCTATAGAATATGGAGAAGGGCACATGTTAACATGTTCATTCTTCTTCCCTTCAGTATTGCAAATCTTCGTGGTGATGCGTTATTGAAGATTTGCATTTGTCATTTTGACCCATTCCTTTTTCATTACTTCTCCAGAAGATAATCAGAGGAATTTTCCCCTTTTGCAGACTGAAAGGATTTTTCTAGTCACCAGATTATTTTAAGAACTCCTTAAAATATGTCCTTCACAACATTAGTCAAACGTATGCTGATCAGAAAACTTTCCATCCCAGAGTATTTGATATGTTTTGTGATATATCCAGCTTCCTGCTACATATGTTTCCCTTGTTTTTTCATCAAATTACCTGCTTATATGAGAAGACTTCTACTCATCTGGCTTTTCACTCTGTATTCAGTCTCTCAGTGGAAGCTGGATATGGTTGGACTGTTTGTTGGATGGATAGTACCTGGGACAGACAGTTCAACAATCTCAGGTGAGTTACCTCTGCCCATCCTGGGACAGCATCTGGGCAGAAAGGGCTCCATCCCTGCTGGCAGAGCCACGAGATGCTGTAATAAACACATGATAATAAGGCATGGTGCTACCTACAAGGACTTTACTGTGGGCAGACAGCTGTTAGCGACTTGCAGGTACTTGCAGAGACTGAGAGGCCACCTTGATTCCAGCAATCTACCCAACCTTGGAGACCCGTAAAATATCTATTTATGGCTGTTCGTAAGAGGTGTGAGTCTTTGTAAAAGGGCATAGGCAGCATGTCAGGATGACAGCAGAGCAAGGATGAATCCTGATTGATCGTGAGGCTTACGAACATTAGCCAAATGTGGTCATTTGTGCAATTAATGCAATGATGCTGAGAACAGCAATATCTAGTACTTTATTGTAATTCTCTGAACAGAGTTTTGAACTAAGAAGGAGTAATTTTGCTACAATGAAAGTTATTTATGTTAAAGATACATAATGATATTAGGACTTCAAAAACTAGAGCCACAAACCCATTAAACTGAGAAAGCTTTGAGCTATTTTATATGTCTTGTATGTGCATTTTACGTATAATAAATATAAATTGTGAATATTCACTTTAAAAATGTCAGAAGGAAAAATAATTACCGAGGAATCACAAATTTTGTTTATTAGGATTTCTGTTTCTTTTTGTGCTACAAATTTTAAAATATTAATGAAGTCACTTCCCCAGCCCCCTCTATACCACTTGGTAGTGTTGTCAGGTTGGAAAAAGAAAAAAGTCACAGAAACACATAAGTTATTTAAGTCAGCACGTTCTTTCTTTCATCTGGATAGCTGTTGCATGGCTGGAATAGGTTGTAGCCTCCCAGCTTCTCTTTGCTGCAGGAAACTTTGTAATAGCACTTAAATAAATAAAGAGACTGGGTAGGAGATTATTGCTTTCATTGTGCCATTGTATACGTGTATTATAGAGTCGCCCTGTAGATTGACACAATTAGTTGAATGCAGGACAAGACAAATGTTGTATATGACAGTGGGGTAGTATTGAAAGATGACCCCATATCTGGAGAGCGGAGAGTTATGGATCCATTGATGGCTGTTACCAGTGTTTTGAAGCGTGGCTGTTAAATTTTGCCTGCTGGCTTCTGGCTGCTGGCCTGCCGGCCCGCCTGCCTGGGCAACCGTGGGGCTGAATGAAGCTGCAGGCAGCTTCGGCACTTTGTTCTTCTGTCAAAAAAACTGACCACTGACAGGAGGAGCCTCTGCCAGGCCCAATGGGGACACAGCACTGCGGAGCTTTGTTGCTCGTCTCACACCCTGTGCTGCTGTTGTGGAGCAATCTAAAGGGCTGAGACACTTTCAAATGCTTGTGTCGGGCAGCACTGGATGAGAAAAGAGATTCTGTCCACAAAGAAAATATCCTAAACAAAATGGGATTTCTAATAAAATAAAAGGCATGTCCTCCACAAAGAAAATAAGACCATAATAAGATACTTAACAGTGACAGCTCAGCATCTCTGACTGCCAGCCATTTTCTTCTTAGATGCACACATGTGCAGCCAAAACATGTATGCCATATGCAGCTAACTCGAAGTATCCAGCCTGGAAGATGCTGGCAGAAATTCTTGTCTACTTTGTTTTGAATATAGCCGTAAATGTTTTATATTCTTTAGTCTTTGATGACCATTTTACCCGTAAATAGGAAGGCCAGTATTTCCCTGCTAAAAAACAAAACCCCAAAAACTTAAGCATTTTAAACAAACGTTTCATGCATTTATCAGGAGAATTATTCAGGGGACCTCAGAGATTTTTTTTTCTAACTTCCTGAGTAAATAAGGCTTCTGCAATCCTACTCTCTGGGCTGTATTTTACTGTACAGGTTTGCCCAAGCAAGTGCCCTAACATGGGAACCCAGCGGAGAGTCTGAAATCAAATGACAGCAAGACAGTGGGTGATATGTTCCTTGCAATCTCATGAAATGGGTAAGAGTTCAATTTTTGTCTCCTAAAGAAATATATCATTTTGAGTTCAGACTGTGTGAAGCAGGGAATCCGCCCAAACAAGACCTTTCAAATACATTCATCAGAAAAACAAATGTATCTGCAAGCCCATAAGAGATGGTTACATTCTAGAAACCCCATGAGCATAAGCAAATGCATAATCTACTAAGAAAAGAGGATTGTCTCTTTGACTTCGTATAGCAAAAGCTAGGCACACGGTTGGCTTTCTTGGGGAAGCCATTTCTACATCAAGTCCCAAAATGCTGGTTATTAAATATGTCTCTCACAGGATTTATCTGTGTAATCCTCTGGTCTGTTGAATTCTGACGGATGAAATTCTCTTTGCAGGAAATTAGGAGCTTTGTCTGACTTTTCTAAACTAACACCTGTTTACAGCACTGGTAAAACAGGCAAGTACAGCCTAAATGCAATTTATCACTTGACCCTGCATTTCATCAGAGGAGTATTCTGGCTGTGCACGTACACAGATAACTCTGTCATATAAAGGAGTCTCTGTTGACATAAGCTGAAAAAGACTTCATATTGCTGCGGAGTTTTCTTATTACTGATGAGGTAGGAAATATTTTTTGAATGAAAAGACCACAGGAGCCTACACTTCCTCAGTTTGCATCAAATCCCCGTGGAAGGAAGAAATTTATGAAGAGTTCCCATCAAATTACTGAATCAGGAAGAAGACAGACTTTCGAACTTCTTTTGAACATCTCGCAAAGTAATGGGAACTGTCAGGCTCCAGGCCTTTGCATTATCCAGTGCCTTTGACTGTTGTGGTCCCATGGATGCTATACTGTTAGAAACCCCCCTGGCTGGTCACTGCAACCAAATTTCTGGGCTTTTGCAATCTCTTTCTCTTCCACCTTGCGTGTTTGGGGGAGCAAGAAAGTGCTCAGGACAAAGACACCACATATGAGGCGATGAGTTTAATCAAATCATAGATTCCATGCAGGACTGGGAGTTAAAGCCAGGAGAGTAACCCCATTACTATTAAACTTGCCTAACTGACCCATTCTCTGGTATTAGAGTGCCTGTGCAGAAATTTTTGTGGAGACACCAAGAAAGGAGAGGTGTCACAGAACAGGAAGGGACGCTCGGGTATTCCTTCTGCAAGGAGCCAGCAAATGTTGGTATTCCTCGCCAGGAAGGGAGAGACAGTTTAGTATTAGCACTAAACTAGATAGAAGGTACACAAGGATTTGGCTGGTGGTAGGGAATCGGGCTAGCAATCATCAGACTTGGATTCTGATCTTCATTTCATTCTAGTGATCCCTGGTTTCCAAGTCAAAATACGCACTGGTTATCTCATGGTACATTTTTTTTCCTTGAAAAAAAAAAAAAGATAAATAATTCTCACCCTAGCAATGTTGCCAAACTGTGAAACTCAGTGTGTATTATGATCTCCAGGAAGTCACCAGTAACTGAATACAAAATAACAGTGTTTTTTCATGCCATGCTCATTCATTAATACTTGTAAAATAGTCTGAGATCCTTGGATCTAGAGTAGGATAGAATATGCTGTAATTTTATTGTTAATAATAAAATCAGGATAATTCAGAGATAAAAGGTAGATGTAATAGAGTTTGTATCTAGGAAAAAACAAGCAGCAGTTTCTCCTTCTGTTTTTCCAAATGTCTTTGTTTGGGTTTCAAAGACAAATTGAACTGTACTAATAATTTCATTTAACTCACTGATTTCTTTTGTCCTTTTTTGTTTTTTCCCAAAGCAGTCTTGCTTTTGCAAGACAACAATAATCATGACTCACCCATCATACACATTTCTTAATAAAGTTGTTTCTTATTCCTCCTTAACTTCCCAGCACTGAGGAAAGGTAAAAAGTTAGTGGAGTTATTCTATCCAAAAGTGGTTTTTTGTTCTTTACCTTTGCTGCTACTGGTGTGAGTACTCCCAACCCAAGGCTGATAAGAAGGATTCCGTTCACATCTGTGAGGGTTCCTACTTTGTGTCCCTCTTAAATTTGCTCATTCTGCAGGCATAAACGTCTCCTCAGAAATCAGTAGGATTTCATAAGGTGAACAAGATTTTTGCTTTGCTGACTACAGTCAGAGTTTTATCTGATTCGGGATTGAGGTGTTGGTCCCAACGGTGAATGATCAAAGCCAAAGTGGTAAGAGATGAAGTGAAAAAATGAATAGTGATCCTTTTCCCCTTATAACCTGTTCTCGCTGCTGTATTGAATTCTGCCTCTGTACAAATAATTCAAACCCTCTCTTTTCATGATGCATTTTCAACTATTATTAAAGGGGAAAAGACTGTTTCTACAACTTTTCTATTACTGAGAAATACAAGATAGTGTAGAGGATTTTTCATTCATCACAGGAACCCTAACTGCAGGGTTTCAAAATATACTTGTCCTTGCCAGCAGACTATATTTGCTTGTCAAGGTGAAAGACACAGACAAGGTTTAGAAGATCACTCCTTAAGAGGATACATTTTTACATAGGATTTTTCCCATCACTAATTTTAGACAATACTTGGGATACAGAATGTGTGTTACTATGTACATATACTCAAGGTACAATTTTGCACATTTTAATCAGTGAATTGGTTATTTTTTGTGGGACTTCAATGAGTCTTTTCCTTGTAGACTATTATACTTAATAGGATATGTTTCCATATCAGTCTTTATAAAATCAGAACTTCTCCATCTAGTATTTACATGGCACTAATTTTAGTTTGCCTCAAAAGAGCCATTAAAAAAAATTTAAAAGGTCTTAACCTGAGGAGGGTTTACACAAAACTAAGCATGCCATCATAACGGGACACTTGTCACTCTCTCCTTGCTTGTGAGGATCCAGGACTCAGTTTTTTGCCCTGCCTGCCAGAATGGCTTTCCACCACCACCACCATCCTACTAGGGCCACAGTGGATGACCACCACAATGTTCACCTCTGGGAACAGAGTTTGTCTTTTATTTCTTCCTGACTAAGAAAGAGTGGCCAGCTCAGCTGTGAAGCCTTGGGAACCTCAAAACTCCATGTAATATGACACCAAATTTGTAGGCCCTCTTCTACCCTTCAATTCCGGACTTTGAAGACAACAGACTTTTAAACATCCTTTATTTAATATACTTTTTTAATTACTATTGCAGCACCCACAGCTGTTGGCTCACTTTTCTCCTGCTCATGTATGTGTGTGCTGGGGGATGTACAGGGGGTGTTACAGGTGTGCCATAGCACCAGAGAGGGATTGTGTTGCAACAGGCACCATCTCCATCACCAAAGCTCTGGTCTGGGGCATGTTGAGAGTACTCTGTTTTAAAGGGCAGACCTCTACCCCCTCACGCATGGACCTACAACCGTCAACCTGTGTGCTGAGCCAGGCCAGGTCCCAGACTGCTCTGGCTGGAAACTGTGTGGGCTGCGGCTGGCAGGGCTCCACGGGGGTGTGAGGGTGCATGTATGCTTGTGTGTGTGTGTGAGAGTGCATGCATGAGTGTGAGTGTGTGCGGAGTGTGTCAGGAGTGTGTGTGAGGGTGTGTCAGGAATGCTCCTACGGTCCATGTGTGTGTATGGGGGGTGTGTGTGTGTGTGAGTGTGTCAGGAATGCCGATTCGGCCCATGCGTGTGTATAAGGGGTGTGTGTGTGTGTGAGTGTGTCAGGAATGCCTGTTTGGCCCATGTGTGTGTATGAGGGGGGTGTGTGGGTGTGAGAGTGTCAGGAANTGCGCATTTGTCCCATGTGTGTGTATGGGGGGTGTGTGTGTGTGTGAGTGTGTCAGGAATGCCGATTCGGCCCATGCGTGTGTATAAGGGGTGTGTGTGTGTGTGAGTGTGTCAGGAATGCCTGTTTGGCCCATGTGTGTGTATGAGGGGCGTGTGTGTGTGTGAGAGTGTCAGGAATGCCCCTTTCACCCGCCTCACCTCCCTGGCAGCGCACTCCGGCCTCCGGCGGCTGGTGGCTCAGTGCACTGGCTGATTAGGTAACAACAGAGCACCTTCCCTCCCTGTTTCCTCTCAATGCGCTTGGGCCACGGCTTTTGAAGGAGTCCAGCCCTGCCACTATCCAGCCATTATAACGGGATCTATGGGGCTTTATCCGGAAAAAGCTCAGCCTTGCCCCAGGCTTCATCAATCATTTAGACCGGTTCAAATCCCCTTCATCGTGTTCCGCCTCATTAAACCTATCGAGGGCGACTGAAGAGAGTTTGTATAGGTCCAGAATGCCTGTACACTCCTCTCTATCTCAGATTGCGCGGACGGGGGGGAAAAAAAAGCCTAAGAAAAAGGCAAAAAAGCAAAGAATCAATTAAAAGGAGTATCTCTGCCCCGTCCGCTGCTTTCGCACGTGAGCCTGGCCGGGCGTCCCCTCCTGACGGCGGCTTGTGGAGCCCCTTCACACTCCGCCTGGGCTGTTGGCCCCGGGGGGTGCCCAGCAGCCCCCCAGGGCCATTAAACTGCCCGCAGGTGTAAAGGCCGGGGCGATGCAGTCTGCCCTGGCCCCTCCGCTCGTCTGCAGTCACGGGAGGAGAACAGCCCCGTGCACATCCCTGCAGGCAGGGAGAGAACGGGCCGGCTGCCACTGGGTCCCGTGCCAGCCTTTCTAAAATAAACGTATTATTTTATCCCCTGGGAGAGAAAGAGAAATGAGCTCCAGCAAAACGGTGCTGATTGTTATTTATCCTTATATATTTATTCTGGTGACGTCAATATCCAAACTTGTCCGTGCCTTGCCCCTCTTGTTCCCGCTCCCCGGGTGGTGGTGGTGCGCTGCCGGCCGGGATGCGCCGCTCCGTCGGGGCTGAGCTTCTGTCCGCGCCCGGAGCCGCGCTCGGGAACGGGGCTGCAAAATGCTGACATCTGCATTTAAAACAAAGAGGGACATTTGCATTATCGCCGATCCCTTCTGATATTAATAGTCATAAAACCCGGAGTGATTACCGAAAAGAAGCGTGTCAAATTGCCAGGAGTCTGGGTGGGGTTGAGTCCAAAAAAAATAAGAAGAAAAAAGAGAAAGAACTAGCCAAACAAAATAGTAATAATAATATATATAAAAAAAGGCAACGCACCGAATCCAAGTCTGTATTTTAACTTTTTTAATAACGATTTTTCCTGTGCTGTAAGCTTGCACCGAATCCTGGAGGAATTGCTAAATCAGATTAAGGTTATATTTTGCAACAGACTGGATGGAGCAATAAAGGAGAAAGCGCGGAAATGGGACTTCACCCATCAATTAGATCTCTATTAGCAGCCAATGCAGGCTTCACCACAGGAAATGTCACGTCCCGGCAGAAGCAGAGCCTTTCACTTTCCCCTGAAATTAAACAATTCTTCATGCTCGCAGACCCCGGGCGAGCCGGGCTTTTGTTCACTCGGGTGCAGAGGGTGCGCGTCCCGCCAGCACCTGCTCGCTGCCTGCGCCGGGAGCCGCGGCCGGGCCACCGCCTGCACAGGTTGCCCCAACACCTGCGCTGCTCGCCCGCCTGCCCAGCACCCAGGAAACCGCCGCCTTAAAAGGCTCTATTAATATTAAAGGGGTTATTCCAGTCATAAATGGACCATTACCAACACAATGGGCAGTATTTTGAATAGCAGGTCGGCTCATCTGCCTCCATAGATCATAACTGCCAAAAAGGTCCCCCTCTCCCCCCGTGGCTTCTCATCCCCGGCTCCTTGGGGTTTATGGAGCCAAAGACTTTCGCATCAGCCTCAACAGCAGCACCGTCGCAGGGTGTGGGGCCGTGTTAAGCCAGGGCAGACAGAGTGGGCCGCTCTCCGAGATGGAGAAAGAGGCTTCTTTACACCGTGAGAAGCTGAGTGCCGGGGGGAGCTCGGCTAAGCCTGGCAGGGCGTGCCTGGTACTTCTCCCCCCCTCTTCCCCCTCCGGCACTGCAACCAGATGAGCCACCGGCTCCGGGGAGCGTACTGCGGGGAGGGAGGCAGGGAAAGGCACGGGGCCTTTTCTGCACACGTCCCCCCACCGGTCCTTCCCCCCTTCCCGCTCAGGGAAAAGAAAGAAGAAAAGAGAAAAAAAGGCGTTGAATTTGCCCATAAGCAAGAAAGGTGCAACAGGAAAGGAATGGCCAAGAAGGGGAAAGTCACAGGGGGGATAAAGGGAGCTCTGTTGCCCCGGTCCTTGTTGTTCTTGCTGCTGCTCCATTCAGGCACCGAATTCAAATGGATATTTTACAGCTCAGTCCAGCTGAACAGGGGCTCAATGCCTGAAAGCTGCCGAGCTGCCTCCGCGGACATGCTCTAGGCCCGATATTATAATTTTCATAATGCGCTTTTATGCAGCTTCAGCCTCCTCCGGTGAGGAGCCCGCAGAGCGGCTGAAAGGGGCTTTTAGAGACTAGGGAGCAGGGCTGCAGCGAGTTGCGAGCCCCCCGCCGGCGTGAGTGGCATCGCCTGCCCCGGCCGAGGGCTCCTGCCTCCAACCCCCCGTCCCTGGCCCGCGGCTCCGCAGCGCTTCCCAGCCCGCCAGCCCCAGCGCCGCGCAGCGCGGTGCAGCGCGGTGCGGTTCAGGGCTGCTCCCGCTTCGTGTCTCTGGAGTGGTGTGCACAGTCCGTCCCCGCCAGCCAGCACGGGGGCTCCGGGACAAAGCTCTGTTTGTGCCCAGGCCCCCGTCGGCCACTAGCGACGTCCTGCCCCGGCTGAGTGTCTGCTACACCGGCCCCACCAGGGAAGAAGGCAAGGAAAGAGGGATTCTCTCCCTCAGACAGGCAGGAGGGAGGGCAGCTAAACAGTAGAGAATCAGGAGAGTTATTTCCGCTGCTACAAGCCAGGCCGACTGAAAAATAGGCAGCTGTATATTTATCATCCTGGGTAAGTCATCCGCTGCTAAGAAGGTCCCCGGCTGAATCGTTAACCGGCTGGAGTCAGAGCCTAGGAATGAGATTCGAAAGATTATCGATTTCCCTTCGGGGCCAAACGAGCCAGCTCCGCCAATGCCCGCCCGCCCCCGCCCCGCTCAGCAGGTGCGTGAGCCGCGCTCGCCGTGTGAAAACATCCGAGGTCTCCCCTCGGAGACGTTCTGCCATCCCCTTCCCTGCTGGCTCGGGAGGCACCCAGTGGCAGCAGCTGAAGAGATAGGCACTGGCAGAGGAGAGAGCCAAAGCAGGTATTTCTAGGGCCCGTTTTAGCTTCGAGAGCGTCCTCACATGTTTGCCCGATAGACTGAAGAAAGGGAAATCTTAAAAATGGAGGGAAAAAATCAGAAAAAAACCCGAAAAACAGCAAAACACCACACCAAAACATTGAGAAAGCAGAGTTAATGGAGAGGGAGGCTCGAGGCGCCGGAGACGGCTCAGGCCCCGGCTCAGCCTCTGCGCGCCCGCGGCCGGGAGCGGGCTGGACTGGTCCCTCGGAACTCCGCTTAGGGATACAGCAAATAAGGAGGCAAGGGAGAAATCCGATTATCTGTTTCTAGTGCGGCTTTTGACGTTTCGCACGGAGTGAAAGGCTCCCTGAGGTATAGCACGGAGTGAAAGGCTTCCTAAGGAGAAAATTGCTTGTTTTATCTCGCTACTTAAAATTGCAACCCGAATACGAGTGGCTTGCCCCCAAAATCTTGTGTAGCTACTGCTGCGTGTCACTTGCTAAGCCTCTGCTGCGGAGTTATAAACACATCGTGTCATTTTTAAAGCAGGCCAGGCCCGGAGACGTGTGGTCTTTCTCCTTCGTGTGTCCCAAAAACTTCCGCAGCCCCGTAGCACCTGCGGGCGGCTGCCTGGGGGCGCTGCCGCCGTGCCCGCACAGCTCCCAGCCCAGCCCTGGCCTCGCACACGGCCCGGCTGAGCCCCGGGGTTCCCGCAGCACATGAGGCTCCAGCTCTCTCCTCCGGCCCTGAAGAAGAGCTGGAAGGAGGGCAGAGAAGCAGACACGTCTTCGCCTGAGAAAAGGGAAAAAATACAGCAATACAACAACAAAAATAGGGGGTTTATCTCGTTCAGGTGGAATTTCACCCGAGATACGCCTCCAGGGAAGGGAACTCTTCTCAGCCCCGAAATCTGCATGGCATGAATGGCTGTGTGGCTCACCCACGGGCCGTGGGAAGCCACCAGTGGCCACGAGCTGCTTTAACCCTTTCCCGCCTCCTTTCCACGTGCTCCTTTACAGAGGCGGAAATGCTCTTGGGCAGCTGGACCACCTTCTCCTCCACGACTGTTTTCCCCCAGGGGACAGCGAGAGGCCGTGGACCCTGTCTGCGCTCTGCAGAAGGGTCCGGATGCTTCGTGAAGGCGGCTGTGGCCGTCGCAACGTGGATGCTGCCGTTTCTGGATCGTTTTGATTGTGAACCTACTGTGCTCATGTTACAAATGCAATTAATAGTAAAAGCAGCCTTTATCTGAGGAGCAGGAGGCAGCTGCACACCGCAGGTCATTATCCATTAGCGGGTAGTGTTCAGCACTTAGCAGGGCACAGGTGTTCAAGGCGAGTGGAGGAAAAGCAAAAGCCTTATCTCCGGTCCTAGTCCTTCCACCAGTTTCCTCTGCCCGGGATGGGGGCCAGCTAGCGGCAGGCTGTCCCGTGGACAGGGCGGGCTGGGCGTCGGCAGAGTGTAGGGACCTGGTGGGCTTCCCCCCCGGGGCAACTCCCCCTGGTTCAGTGGAGGAGTTCAAGTCTTCTAAGTATATATCCTTCTCTCCTGCCCTCTTCCCAGAAGAGTCCTTCAGTTTGCTTCGTAGCGATCCACAGGGGTCGGCAAGTGCCGAGCCACCCCCGGTTCCAGCCGTGGGAAAGCGGCTTCGTGCCTCAGTTTCCCTATGCTGCAGACCCAGGTCAATACTCCCACTTCCCTTTCTGAAACACGCCCAGACCGATGCCCCGTGCAGCTGATCGAAAGGTGTTTCCACACCTCCGCGGGCCTCTCATACCTCATGAGGTGCCCATTCCAACCCCGCTTGAATGCGTGTAGCATCTGATGGGCTGGACTTCACCCCGCAAGACATTCCTCTCGGGACAGTCTGAGAGCGGACAGAAACCCAAGAGGCAGAAACCCTCCCCCCCGCCGCACAGCAAGGCTCTGCCTGCTGTGGCATTTTGGCAGAATCCACCGAGGTCTCCACCTGAGAGTTGTAGGGCTTCTCACCCATTAAATGAAAGTTCAAGAACACAGTGAGGGCATCCAACACGTCTGGCTAAAACCTCACCCGGACCACTCGCTCATGGCAGCACAGAGCAAAATACTTCCTCTGCAGCATGGTGAATTGCAGTGAACCACCTACCATCTGCTTAAACCTCAGGATAAGATGAAATATCGTATTGATTTAGTCTCTGAAAGAAACAGAGGAAGGAAGTGGGGAAGAAAAAAAAAAAGCAAAAAACAAAACAAGCCAACCTCAAACCACCCTTTTCTGTATTCTGGAAAAAGGAGAAAAAAACCCACCTCTTAGTAGCTCAGTGGGGAAAAAGGTCAAGCTACTATTGAAAAGTATGTAAAGACATCTTCTAACCATGGGAAAACATGTATAAATTGTTTCGACTCACTGCATTCAAAACCAATGGAAGTGAATTACAAAACTGCACTTCTTGCATTGTTGGACTGAAAGGATATCTATTTATCATCTTATAAGACAGCTCGAACGATCTTTATCTGCTTTGCCCACTTTCTGACCCAAATTCAGGGTTTTTATGGAAAATTGCAGTCAGTTTGATTGATGAAATCCAAAGATGTCTAAAATGGCACCAAAGATCTCCAACTGTGCAGACTCCAACCGAGGGCTTCAATGTTGGCATTGTTCCTACAAAAAAAGTTGAGAAAACGAGCAAAAGTTAGGGAATTTCTGTTTAAAAACTTCAAATTTCAATGAGGATCCCAAACCTATTATACCTATTCATGGGGTGAACTGTGTGAACATAAAAGTATTTCCCACACATTGCAAAACAACAACAACAAAAAACCCCTTAGTTTTAAGCCGCTCCATAAACCTTCTTTGTAAAACGCTGAATAACTCCATGCAGAAAATAAATCCAGCCGTTCCCGTTTAGAAATAATGTAAGTTTAAAGCTTATAAACAGGAAGCTCACGAGAAACGTTTAAAGAGAAATGAGAAAAAAATTATATATATTTCATCTGTGCATCCGAAATTAAAGAGTCTTAATTTAAAATTCGGAGACGTGATGAAAGATGATTTTTATACGTGGTATGTGACTTCAGAGGGTTTAACTCAGGGAGCACTTCTGAGGGAGGTGCTCTTTCCCAGCCTTCCTTGTAGAAGGTGAGCAAACCGCTGCCTGCCAGGACTTAACCGGCAACACATGGAGCTGCGAGCTGGGGCCCTCGCAGGTGGGTGAGCTCTCGCTACCCCCTGGACCAGCCCAGATCCACCCGGGACATGGTTGTGGCGTAAAGCCCCGGTGCTATTTGGCCGCGAATCTGTTTGTTAGCCCCTGGCTCCCCGCCTCGTTTAGGGCTACACATTATTGTGGAATACTGTCACCTGCCTAATTGTGCTAAATGGCCACCTCCTATTATTAATAATAGCTGGAACGTGGCTCCTAGACACGTTACCAAGGCTGGGAAGCTGATGAATGAAACCCCTACTAGGGAAAATCTTGGTAGCTGTCTTCTGTCGCATTACCCAAGGGGGCCGACTATAAATCTTCCTTCATTTTAACCACGTTTACCCTCATACTCCTCCAGGCTAGGGATGCTGTGTTAAGATTGCACTGATGTGCCAATGCTTTGGACCAGCTGCTCCTAAATACAGACAAGTCCTTGTCAATTAAGCCATTGAGGAGCAGGGCCTGGGAGCTCTGGGGCATTTTAGCAGGCAGCAGTGTGCAGCCCCAACAATTAGCATCCATTTTGAAGGGACCTCCAGGGCACAAATGCACAGGCAGGGAAGAATCAAAACACCAGGCAACTCCAATTCTGAAAACCGGTCACATAATGATACTGAACAGACCGGCCTAGGAGAAGTGAGCCAATCTTTCTTGGGAAGGACGTTTAGCCGCTCCCCCAGCCAAGCCGTAGGGCCGAGGCACGCCGCGAACCTCGGAGTCAGAGGAGATAAATGAACACATTCATTTGCCTGTGTGAGCCGAAGTTTCCTTTGGCGGTTCTTCTTTGTAATTCGGTGTCACCTCAAGCAGCTGGTGGCATCCAATGCTCCCATGATCCTGGCCTTTGGCCCAGGCGGAGCTGGACAAGGCAGCCCGCTCCAAGGAGAAGAGCTGCGATGTCTCAGGTCAGAGAGGCCAAGCTACCAGTAGGACAGGCAGAGCACTAGGAGTTCAGCTAAACAAAACCCCGAGGGGATTAGGGTGCCTGAGGGATCATTAGCGAAGGTGTTTGCTTAAGTCATTAGGAAGCCGGTAGCTAGGGGAAAAAAGGCTTGTTCCACAAGGCACCTCCCCGGAATGGCAGGGCTGGAAATGCAAAGGATATCACAGCACAAGACTATGTGACCCTACCAAGTTCAACAACAGAGCAAACAGCACATGCCATTAGGGACGGCAGTCAACCGGGAGGTAACAAAGAGGGGAGGGCACTGGCAAAAACGTCTATGTATTAAATATGGAAAAGTATGGGGACAAGGGCAAGGGTCAATGAAAGTCAACAAGAGAGCAGGCGTAATGTTAGAAAGAATTTAATATCAAAAATACATAAATCTGCATGGGAGGCAGCCCCAGAATAGGCAGAAAGGAAGGCAGCCTTGGAGTCAACATTCACTTGGTAATAGAGACAGAATGGATAGCGCCAGGTTGTTAACATTTAACACAAAAGTTAGCGGGGAATAAAGGACGCAAGGCCGGCTCCTTTAATTGTGGCCCCACCGGGAGATTTCCATATGTCACACTAAATGAATAACACCAGCCTCGCTCCGCAAGGCTTCTGCCGAAGAGTGTCTCTCTCTCCCTTTACTTTCGTTCCTTCTTATTTCTTTTTCCTCCGTGCATCTCCGCACGCTCCGCGGAGCTTCCAACAGGGGCCAAAACAAAGGTCTGGCTCTGAGTTGGTGCGGGGAAGGACGGGAGAGAGGAAAGGAGAGCGAGTAAAGGCTTTCGGGGAGCCCATGCCCTACCGCGGCTTCCCTGCCGACCATCACCGGGCGTCACGGCTCGCCGATAGCTGTCGCGATATGAAATTCAACTCCTGCGTATTTTGTTAGGAAAAGCGTCCTCAAGTTAAAGTAGGGTGCGAGGAAATAGGGCCGCTCTCCCGGTTCAGGAGGGCTCGGATCAGCACTGCGCGGAGAACCGGCCGGGCCCCGCTGCCGCCCCCGCGCGGGGACCGGGCCCGTCCGGCTCGGGGGAGGGCACGAACCGCGGGGCGGGGGGAGCGGGTTTTTACCGGCCAAACAGAAACGAAAAAAAAAGAAGCAAAAAGCCCCCGCGCCCCTGATCAATACGGCAGTGTTTCCGCGCTAGTTCAGGAGGTCAGGCGGGCGTAGACACAGCATGGAGAGTTATTTATGTCAAGTCGGGTTATTGTAAACGAAATCCAGCAAATTGCACATAAGCTCCTCGGGGCCGCCAGTGGGCTCGTGGGCAGAGGTCAGTGTCAGTCAGTCTGTCCATCCCTCTGGAGACAGTAATTGTCCGGGGGCTGACACCGCGTCGGGGGCGATAGGCGGCTCCATCCATCTCCATCCAGTTATCCCGGCGCCGATGCCGGGGCTGCCCGCTGGTCCGCGGGTGCGTGGCACCAAGGCACGGCCGGCCCCGCTTCCGGAAATGCCACGGGGGGAATGCCACGGCTCCCACGGAGCGTGCCGTGCCGTTCCCACGCGGCGGCCCGCCATCCCTGCGCATCCTGCGCCGGGTACCGCGCCTCGCCAGCCTCCAGCTTCATCGCTACCCTATACTCCCTTTATTAATAGGGAAATTCTTCCTTTCTGACAATTTAATAGTCTAAAGTAATCTTCTGCGTGACATTGCCCATCCGTCTTCTCAAAAGACAAAACAAAGGGGATGTTTTATTCTTTGGGCCTCTCCAGATCCTTTTCTATTTTGAGAGGGGCTCCCCACAATGGGGTCTTTATGAACCATAATGGTTATGTTTATGAAGCCAGCGATACCAGTGTATGAAGACAATTTTATGCCTAATTAGAAAATGATGTAAGCAAGGGGGAGACAAAGAGGGTTTGTCTGCTGTGGCTGAGTCTCTGGCCATCACTCCCGGGCGAATATATCGCCTCTTCTGTGCTTTACGTCCACTATTTTTATAACATCTCGTCCATTAGCTCCTCAAATTGTTTATGATATCGTGGACAGTTAGTAAAACAGCTCAATTTAGCGGTGGATTAAAGCAATTTTGAAACTTGTTCCGAAGGGAATCGCACGGGAGGCGAAGAGCAGCCCTCCCTTCTCCTATCCAAAGGGACTTCACCTCTGGGAAGACTCCAATAACTGCAACCCCAGCCCCACTCGATTAAGGGATAATTTTTAATATATATGCAATAAATGTTCACTTTGTTAGATTGAATGACAGACAATAATATCGGCAAATCTTCATATCCATCCATTACCGGCAAACGAGCCGCACAAAGAACATATTTGCTTTTGATTAATTTATTTGCAGACTCTGTTTGATAAAGCAATAACTATTTGGTTAAACTTGACATTCGGTCTTCGGGGGGTTATCAGACCAATTCCCTCTCGTTCGTGGGTGATAATAAAGCTGTTTAAACGGGATTAATTATTAATTGGTTGCAATTAATTTCCTCTCTTCTCCACGTCGACAGACAATGAGGATCACTCACTCTCAAACAAAAGACTGCCATAGGAGCATCTTCGCCCTCTCTGTATCTACCTATCTGTTTATTCGCCTGTCTCTTTCCATCTCTCACGATTCCTGCACGCAGCTTCTCAGCTTTCCTCTATCCTGCAGCAGGGAGATCTTCCCCTCGGCGGGGTGGGAGGGACGCCGGGACCCCCGTGCGTGTCCCCGCTCCGCGACCCAGGAGCGCCAGTCCTGCGACCGCGATGACAGCCGTCCCTCCCCGGCCGCGGAGAGAGCGCGGAGCAGCCCTGGCCCCTCAGAGGGGCTGGTCTGGGACGCAGCTGACCGAACAGGGATGCCAGGAGGGCGGCCAGGGAGCGGGTCGCTGAAGGACAAGACTCCCCGATTCAGCCGCAGTGATGAATTGCTGTGGGAGAGAGGAACATCTCCCCCCATCTCCGTGCTTCTGCTGCTGATGAATGGGCCCGGAAGGATGGATAGTCCAGAGTGTGTTATATCTTCATCAAACTGTGAAACCCCTCCCTTTACTAATAATCTGTCACAACTTTACAGAACACACACTGAGACCAAAGGGAAGCCCCTGCCCTGTAGCCTGCCCCTTCCCTCCCCTGTCAGGAAGGGCTTTATCCGGGCAAGGAGCACGGGGGAGGGGGGCTCCCTTCGCGGAAAGTTTTCCTCGGCCACTGCTCGGCCTTTTCCCCCTCGGCTGCCCCAGGAACCCCCGCCCGAAGGGCCCTGTCCCCTGGTCCGGGACTCCACGGCCTCTGAGCCCGGTCTCTCCTTGCTAGCCGCGGGAGGCGGGGCGGGTTCTGGCCAAGACAGCCAGAGCAGGGCGAGCCGAAAGTACCCCAGCAAATTTCCAGCACGGTTTTGAGTAGCAGGAGACATGAGGCCGGGAGAGGGGAAAGCCCCCCGTTTTCTCCGGGCAAGCGGAGGAAAAACAACTAAGGAGAGACTCAGAATCCTCCTCCAACAACAGATTTTTCTCCTTCCATTAGTATTTCTCTCGGGCAGAGATAAATGTCCCTTTTCCGCCGCGTATTTACATTTCGAGCAGGTGCATTTTCCAGCAACTATGTCCGCTCCTCTACTCTATACAATTAAAAACAATAATCAAAACTAGTTGTTTAAAAGTAAGGAGAGCAGCGGGAGGTGCCGGGGGTGACAGGCGGCACACACCCACCGCACCCGTGCCCCTGCCCGCCGCTCGGAGCCCCGCGGCGCAACCTCTACCCGCAGCCCCGGAGCGCTGCCTGCCGCTCCCTCTGGCTTCACCTAGAGAAAGGGTCGTT
>VZRR01000616.1:588375-620875 GCA_013398015.1 Oreocharis arfaki | reverse complement strand
ATCGTACATTTCTTTCAAAATTTGCCATATTACATTAAGCCTGCTGCTGCTGGAACAGACCACAAATACATCGAGCTTAATAACATTCTCTTCGGACCCTAAATCTTGGTATACAATGCAGAAGGTCTTTTATTGAAAACAAACAACTGAAATGGACCATTAGGACAGTTAGCCCAGAACCTTGCCTTGCCAGGTTCATTGCTTACAGTCAGAACCAAAGGTATAATGCAATTATGTGGCTGTGTATTGTGCGGCATCTTGGGAAAATATATCTGATCATAAGCCTGTTTTTCTCTGGTAAAAAGAGCTTGTGGACAGCTTGATGGCAGGATATGGCTGGTCTTTGTGGGTGGCGATAGCCAGACTGATGGCAAGAATTAAAGACAAAACACTGCCACTGCCTGTGATTTTATTTAGCTTCGAGTAACATTTTGAGTGATTTTTATATCCAAGGGGCCTGTATATTTGCCCAGACCTATTCAATTTTTACGGTGCTCACTGGCAGGTTTTTGGCCCATTCCAAGGGACAGACATTATTTGAGGGGAAATATGTACCTGGGACTGTTCCTAATAACTAGTCCTGGCAGGGTATATAGGCAGGGTTTGTATATTTTATCCATATGCCCGGAAAAAAGACACAGGCTGATTTTACTTAGTTATGTTGACAGCTATTTTCTCATAGTATCTTTTATAAATAGCTGAAAAAGGAAGTAATTTCTTCTTATCTGATTGTTTAATTTTGAGGGGATCTTGAAAGGCTATTACGTAAAAGTGTTGGACCAAGTAATTTCCTGTCATGCAGTTAAACATTCAGGAGGAACTAATTCCATTCTGATGGAATCAGAGTTTAGAGTATGAATAAGTTGTCATTGGGTTATAGCTTCTGTAAAAAAAAAAAAATCTTGCAGCAGAAATATCTTTAATTAGTATAGGAATTGTTAACTTATCAAGAGCAATTTTGATCTTGAACTAGAATTTCCTTTGTGCTGGGAAATTTATTTCTAAACCTACAGGAACTGCATAGAATTGATAGCATTGATTTTCCCAGCTAAAATGTTCTATCAATAAAGCCACTTCGAGCCTCGTGCATGGTATGGACATGGAGAAAAAAGATCAGAATACAGGGTTTCTGCTACCTCTATAGCTTCTTCGTTTTAGTAATGGGCAAGAGCCATGTTTGCTCAGGACAAGTCAGAAGGTGCCTGTGTACAAGTGTCTTGGCAACAGCTCTCACAGGACAGGTAATCAGTACCGCTAAATTAAAAAGGGCTAGGCAGTATGACTGACTCCAAATAACCAACATTTGTCCACACTGTTTTTTACTCCCTTTATAGATTCTCTTTGAAGAAAATTTATGGAAGTAATCTAAAGCAGAACAAGGACAGAAGGAGGAGCTGGTAGTGTGGACAATCTATCACAACTGCTCAAATTCACTATCTGAATCTTTTTTACTAAACATCTTAAATGCCCTCTGCATCATCCTGACTACCCTGGATTTCAGGTGCAATGAGAAATGATGCTGATTCATCACATGAATCTTTAAAAATTCGTGTTTATACTTTCTGTGCTGGTCCAAGGTGCACACAGTGTCTTCAACATCACCTTATCTAGGGACTGCCAGATGACTATGTGGGATGGATTGCAGAGACAAGCCAGGAGTCCATGCTTCCTGAAATAGGTAGGAAAAGTATCTTTGCACATAGGTCTTTGAATTAAGACTGCCATCATATTTTGTAAGGATATCCTTCAGTAGCCTTATAACAGTTATTAGACTAAGGCACAGGGTTTCTGTCATTTCTCACCTAATGATGCAAGTCAGTAGCACAGAAGGCATGAAATTGAACCTCCTCATATATGGGTTCCTGTGGTAGCTTAAACCATAACTCAAGCTCTATTTCATCTAGAAAAATATTTGTCTTTTCTAGTTGCTTTTACTTTCAGA
This sequence comes from Oreocharis arfaki, assembly GCA_013398015.1. Taxonomy (NCBI): domain Eukaryota; kingdom Metazoa; phylum Chordata; class Aves; order Passeriformes; family Paramythiidae; genus Oreocharis; species Oreocharis arfaki. The sequence goes on along the minus strand of VZRR01000616.1, from coordinate 618,933 downwards.
TTGATAAACACACTGAATTGTGTGGAGACTTTTTTACCTGAACAAGTATCTACAAGGAAGAAGTATGAAACCACTAAACTGATTTTCACTCCTGGTTTTAAAACCAGATATCAAAATAGATATCTAGAGACAAGATCTAACCAAAGATTAAACCCAAGTAAACTGTTTGGTATTAGCCTTAGGAATTTTATTTTTCATAAAATAAAGCTGTACTTTGACATCAGGTGTTAATGCCTTTTCTCAACTGCTCTCAGCTAATAGCATTACTGAAAAAGCTTTCAGCAACTGATAGAAATTGAAACACTATCTCTATTCATGTATAACTAATACATGTGGTAGACATAATTTAAAGTATTTCTCACACTAGATGGCTTGATACTCAGTATTCAAATAGGAAAGAAAAACTATTCACACTGATCTCCAGAGCAGAGCAAAATCAGATGACTAGTGACTGAACAAGCTAGGTTCGTGAAAACAATCGTTGAATATTATGGGTTGAATATAAAGAATGCACAGAACAGATCAAATCCAGAATGCAATACTGTATTTCTATTCACTGGATATCAATGTGCCCCTTTTATTGGTCTTGCAGAATCTGAGGAAGTCGTGATTAGATGGCATGAGTGTTCCATTTTCAAAAGAATAGATAAATAGCATGAAAGTTCTCTTATGGCTTTAAGAAGAAATTCCCCCCGCACTATTTCTGGTTCCTAGTAAACTTCGCTGTTCTTTGAGAAATACCATTCCTACAAGATATCATGCAATTCTGCATCTGCAGATGCCAGAAATACTGGGATGCCAACACCACAGAAAAAGTCCTTCAATATATTAAATACTTCTCCTAACTATCCTTCTTGTAATAAATATTATTCACTATTCATTTCTAGTGACCTTTTTAGCAGTGTTAGATTGTTTTATACTTTAAACAAAAAGAATCTTAGTGTGAGGATCTGCAGTGAAATTTTATGAGGTAATTATGCAATAAATGATGAACGTACTATTTGCAGTCATCATTGTTCTGTGTTTCATTGCTTTTGTTATCACTACCTCTAAAGGCCTCAGATGAGGCTACTGAGACTTCGTTGAATGCTGCACTTGCTCAAATTAAAAGAAATCTTGGTGTTTTAGTTTTTGTTCCTGGGCTTTTGCCATCTGAGGTCCTGACTGAAGTAGGTGGGGTCGTATCAACCAAGGCAAGTGCACTTCTTAGTACTTACTGAAAAAGCACAAATGTACTGGTCCGTTTAGTTTTCAAAAACAACGAGTACACACAATCCAGTTTCTGGATAATTCAGAAACTGGATTATCATAAATGAACTGACTTGAAAGGCATGGTAGGAGTTTAATTTTTCAGTACACATAGAATACAGACTGTCACATTATAATGCATTAAATCTCCATTAAACTGAACCCCAAAAAACTGCAGAAACAGGAAATTCACCCACGTTCAGCACCCATTTACTATGTAAGAGTTCTTATTAACTCCAGAATCACAAAATGTATTTCAAAAACAAGGTTACCACTGGTTTGATGTGTTACTGAGGTTCATTCACTGGGGTGTAGTGAGAGGAAGACTTGAATTGCATCTGATAAGATGCCGTTATCACAACAGAATCAGTTGTGAGGTTTTCCAGCACTGACAGTGACATAACGAAAACAGATCTGTCTTCTGGCCCTGCTATCCCTTGTTGAGCAAGATGTGGCATCTTCAGAAGAGAAGTGAAAACCCAGCTTATTCTTTTGGCATAAAATATTTGATCACTAACCATGCATTTCCCTTTACCTGCTATTTGGTCCTTCATTCTCATTTTTATTAGTTTTGCAGCATTTCATCTCTTCTCTAGGCCATGCACTAGCACACAGGATATCACCCTGACAGGAGGATATAAAAGACATATGTGTCCTCGTGATAGGCATGTATTTGACCAAGTAAAGAGGACAACAATCTATTTATTTTCTTATGCTGATTTTTTTCATGTATCACAAGGCTATTTTAAATTATATTCTAATTAGAGGTAAAGACACTTTAGGAATAGAAATGCACTAATCTGATGATTCATTCGTAATTTTAACATTAATCAAAAGTCACAGTTAGATCTCCAAATTCTGATTTATATTCTTTTTTGATTCATCCATGTTTTACTTTTGAATTATTATTTTCCAGTTCTATTGGTACATGATAAATCCTCTGATAAGCATATGTAAAGCCAAGACAAATAAATATTTGATTGACATAAGTCTTATTTAGTTGCATGAGCTGGTGCTCACAGATGAAAATAATTAAATTTTATGGTTTATGCCTGAGGCATCTCTAGCATAAAACTGTAGTAAAATACAAATCATATTTAAAAGTTAGAGGCATACACTGCCACTATGGCATAGTAAGGTCATTAGACTAGAAAATGTTATCAATATCCATATTTTTTCTAGAAAAACATCTTCAGTTGTTTCCTTTGAGCCGAGGTGTTCATAAAAACAGACACACTAGAAAACATTCTTGAGGAAGCAGGTTCTGTGAGTAGTCAGACCTTTTGTAGTTACCATGTTTTGAACTCTACAGGTCTGACAGCATCCTTATCTGAGGCATAGGCAACTCCACCATGTTAATGGAATGAATGTTTGGTGTCCTGGCCAAATGTGCCACATCTTTGCTGTGAATTTCAAGACGACAAGCTCTATGACCTGCTCTCTGTCCATATTTCAGGCTGTTAGCTCAGCTGTACCTTAGGTCCAAAGCATCCATGTGGTACTGAGGAGAAACTGATCTTGGTATTATAGCTGGTGAGTGAGGTTCTGACTTTCTTGGTACCCAAAAGAGATCCGAAAGGAAGACAAAGACTGGAAACTCAGTGAAGTTTGAGAGATTGGTGTTTGGAAATACAGATGAAAGTCAAGATTTTACCTTGTGCTTGGAGACAGCATTGACAGACTGCTCTCAAGCCTTGTGACTTGTTTTCTAGACACTTCTAAGAGCATTTTTTCTCTAGCTTGAAAGCAGCTGGCAAATTTTTAGGAAAATTTTAATAGTTCGATTACGGAATCCACTATGGCATCTCATTTTAGTCATAGAACCTCAGAGATGCTTTTTTGCAGACATCTTGCAAAACTGTTTCTCTCAGAAATTGCAGAATTGCAACATTACTTGCAATTTATACTCATTTATTTTTACATCAATTTCAACCTAATTGCATGCCTGTCTTGCTGATATGTAATACAGAGAAATTCTCTTCTGCTGTCCTCTCAAAAAATCTGCTACACCTCTGAAAAATACAAAACTTTATCATCTGTTTCAGTTCCTTATTTTTTAACGTCACCAGCCTACACTCCCTAACATTGAGACTTTTTTCCCTCCTGGCCATTTTAAGAGACCGGGGAAGGGATTACAGACATTCTGCTATAGCATATATAATTTTTTGTTTCCTTATTTTACTTTTACTTGAATTTCTTTGAATGGATGACCTTACTAGTAATTTACTTGATTTATTGATTGATATTCCTGTAAAATATAAAAAGCTTAGAGAAATACCTTTTGTCTATTCAAATTATTATTATTATTAATTCTAAATTATTAGTTGGACCAAATCAACTTGCAACTTTTTAGACCAGTGTTATTTTCAACAAATAGTTATACTAGAACATTTTTTGTTTCCAAACCCAATATTGGTGTAGCAGCTCAGCTTTTTGATGCAGTATTGACGAGGAAGTTTGTGAACTGTAGCACTTCAGAATAGCTGTGCTGTATGCATATTAATAACCTGTATTCTTATGCCTGCATCTTAGAAATCATCACTTCTCATCAAGATGGAATTAATGAAAACATTTAATCAGTTAACCTTCACTGTTACTCATCTCTTTAACTCCTGTGAATCCTTAAGACTCCTTATCTTCCAGTACCTCTTAACAACATGTCTGCTACTCCATGAGGAACTTGTTATCCTGACAATGGTCGTTGTCACACCTATCACTAGTTGTTCCAGTTTCTTTGCACAAAACCAATCAAATACTGATTGTAAGGGATCCCAGGGACTAGGTGGTCCCACCTGCCTCCTTGAAGTAGGACTATAGTTGAATCTTGAAAATCTTCAAGGATACAGATCCATATCCTGCTGCATGTAAATTATTCTCTCATTTCTTATCATCCATCTCACATTCGTCAAGCACATTCCTGTCACTAAGCCTGCTAGAGCTTTCTTCTTACAATTCAACCTGCTCCAGACTGATGTTTCACTAGCTATTTTAATACCTCTATTTCTCTGGGTTTTGGGGATCATTTTCTGAAATTGTGCTAATACTAGTACGCAAATGAAACTTTTCCCTTTTCATCTTCTTTTCCCATTTTCTTTTCTTTTCCACACTGTCAGTCTTAATCCTAGAATGTTGACCAAAATCCTTATAATGATTAACTCCTAGTGGCCAAACACCTTCCCATGTTTCCTGCCTCACTCATCATGAATTTACCTGCTGAGGATATTTTCTCGTAGCTTCTGCCTCTCCAATGGGCTGCCAGAGGAAGCTGAGAACTGTCTGGGTTTCTTTACCGCTAAGCATCATTCCTGGGATATTACCCATGCAGTCATTGAATTTCGTCACATCAGGAGAACTTGCAGAATGTTTTTTCCAGCTCCTGCCAGAATTATTTTAAACTTTACATCTGCACATTGTTTCTTGCTGCAGATAAAAGACTCAGAAGGAATCTGGTGATGAGCTTGCCAGACTTTTTAATATTTCAAGGTTTCTAATAAAGACCCTCCTCCTAATGTCATCCATGAAGATAAAAACAAAGGTGCCATGTGAGAATTATTTATAGTGGTCTTGGACCAACTGTAATGTAAAGAAAACGAAAAGAATATTGCTTTTTTAAAATCTCAGTTTTATCTTTTGATTAGGAGAATTTGCTTACTTTCAGAACTGTACAACTGATGGAAATTCCTATCAGGAAGAACAAACAGTAAACTCACCAAAAGTCCCATTCAATCTCAGTGAAGAAGCGAAGAGTGAATGTACTCAGTTTTCTATGGACATACCCTGAACTCCCTGTTTCTCTTCCCAAGTGACCAATTGATAATACATTGACTATTAAATTTCAGAAGATGCCATATATGTTAATAATCTTGCTCTGTGGTTAACTCTTCATTTTACTTGTGACCCTCTCTAGATTGCTTAAAATTTCCCTTGAGTAAAAGCCAAATATCTCCCTTGAACCCAAACCTCCTTGTATTTTACTTTCCTAATGAAGTAATTACTATTGGTTCTATATAAACAAGCAAAGATAGCTAAGAAGAAGTGTTAGTTAGGCCATTTCTGCAAAAGTCACAGCATGGAAGGCTGAATTCAATAAAACATTGTGAGCCCTAAAGAATATCCTTTCATTACCAGTCACTCTGGTCAATATATAAATCAGAAGCGTTGTGACTGAGCAAGAAACTTATCCTTGACTTATCAAGTAGACTATCTGACTAATTGGTATCCTTGAGGATTTTTATATCTCAGTAAGAACATTTTCTGGGCTATGGACAGCTTGATTTCATTCAATTTCATGCCACTTCAGCACATGATTAAATCAGATTTAAATGGATGGACTTTACCTATGAGTGTTCGGAAGGACAAATCTAATTAACCTGATTGTCTTTCCATGTATTCTTTATCTTTTCTAAGTTTTAAGCTGTTATTGATTATCAGTGGCTACAAAAAACAGTCGGATAAAATATGCATACACCTATTATTGGCAAAGATTATAAACCTAAATTAATTTAACTAAATTATATAGAATAAAATAAAAAAATAGAGGAATTAATTTTATAAACTGGAACACTTGTCTGCTATGTCTGGAATTGGATATGCTGTGAATGAATAAACATCAATGAATAAAAATATTTCCACCTCCAAAATGAGCAATAAAATATCTGTGGAACATGTCAGTGGATATGTCAGTTGACTGTGCTTAAAATTTAATATCCAATATAAATTTTTAAAAATACTTTCACATATTCCTATCATGTAATCACCCACCCAGTTTTCTGTGACTGAATTGCTGAATGGGATCTCACAAAGAATGCAGAAAGTTACTGATTTCAGAGTTTATCTGTAGTGCAAAGTGCTTTTGAAAATTCAGCACCTGGAGTATTAAAAGATCAAGAACAATTTATGCAATGTAATAAACTAGACCATTCAAACCTACCCTGGTTAGGAAAACATAATTGTGTAAAAAACAGATTGTGTAAAAAACTGTCCAAAAGCAAAAGCTTTTCTCTGAAGCCTCCTCTAATTTTAAAGAGGTCTTCTATATATACCTGTATTCCTTTACTGCCCAGGACATTTATAACGATGGTAAGAGTGCAGATGATACAGAAAGACATGAAGAAAGGTTTAAAGATGCTTGTGAATGAAACCAGAGGCAGCTTTGCGGGTGCAGAGAACAAAAAATGTGCAGCCCCTGCATTTGTCGCAGTTGGGTGAGAAAAGTTTTGTATGTGAATGGGATGGGATTCCTGACATATTAGCTGGTACACTTATGTCCAAAGGAGTCTTTGGCTGGTGTCACCTTCAAAAAAAAAAAAAAAGCAAAAAATTCCTTGGTGGTTCATTTTTATTCAGTTTATACAGCTTGCAATCCTAATTATTTGTCTGAAAACTTCTGGTGCACCGAATGAGTGGCAGAATGTAATAATAATACCTCTGCTGAAGAAAACAGACCATAGATCATAGGGTTCTTAGTTTTTAGTTATTAGTGCAGAACCATGTCAAGTGTTACTGTCATCAATATTTATGGGGTTTTGCTCAGATCATGCAACAGACAGTACTTTAAAAATGGAATATTTCTTTTCACATTTCTCTGCACACAGAGAGCTAACATTCCTTGCATTGTAATAGAACTTCTTCTTGGGAAAGCTCACAGGTTTGGGGTTTCGTCCCTCGTCCTCTTTTCATTCCCTCATTGTAGCCTGTGATCAGTACAAGATAAGGAAGCCATTTACCAGCAACCCAGTACTGAGTTCAGCATTGATCAATACACTTTCAGACACTTCTCTGAGCTTACAAGTTGATGCTTATCAACCCTTCCTGCTGTGGTATTTATAATCAAGCACTACAGGTAGTCGAAAGTTTACATCTATAATTCACTGTGCTCCTCCATTTGTTGATATGGTCTCTTGCTGAAGATTTCTAAAATCTCCCTAATCTTCCTTTAATTAGTTTTTAAAAGAACACTTGCCCATCTTTCTTTCCATTCTTAAATTTTCAATATTTTTCATGTCCCTAATGGGTTGGACATTGCAAATAAAATACACTGGCAAGGCTGCTCTCTGATTCAATCACATGACAATCCTTGTGCCATACCTCAAATCTTACAAAAGACATATATAAAGTTATCATATTTCTTTGTACAGTCTTAAGCCTACACTTGCAGCTTCTGTGTCATTTATTTTAATAACATAGGGGTATAACAAAATGCTGAGAGTTATAAAAATGCTGACATAGAAAGCAACTGGAAGAAATTTTGCACATCTTCAAAAACTTCGTGATTTCTCTTTTTCACTGCTTTGGCACACACACTCAGTGATTAAAAGGGTAATGCTTCCAGGAAGGGTGAGTAAATGGAAACTCCAGCTGCAAGGGAAAAGAAAGAAGAACATATTCGATATTGCTACAGACCATCCAGCAAAAATCACAACGCAGTCTGGTAGAGACAGAAGACTTCTGTTTCTTTTTTGAAAAACATAACAGGCATTTAACCAATGTCCTTTATTGCCTCTTGAGATTTGGATAGCCAGCTTGAGATAACCACAAACAAGAACCAAATTGTTCATTACAACTTTGCATAAAAACTTATTTTATCTTTGCGTTATACACTACTGATACAAATAATGGAGCTAGTTTGGCTACGAGGAACTGCAATCCTATCAATCTTGCAGGAATGCTCTCTCTTTTATTTGAAATAAATGAAAACTATATACAGATGTTAGCAACAATACTTCCTTTCAAATCAAGAAGGACAAAAGAGATAAATCATTATCTGAACCTCAAGTGCTCCTTGCTGCAAGGTGATGAACACCACCTAAACAACGCTACATCGTTGTCTGCTAAAATGATTAAGAACTGACGCCACTGGAGACCACAAAAGATTGTATGCTTGTGATGGTGATGCTGTTAAAAAGACAAAAAAATTTTCAAATTTAAAACAACCTGTAATGCAAAATACTGGTTTTATAAAGTATTTATTATGGCTGCCAAAATGCATTGACTTAGAATTGTTGTTCATAAAGTATTTCCACAGTGTCTGTAATGAGGTTCTCAGTAATTAATTTGAAACACCATCAGAGCCTTCTTTGGGTATTCAAACTGGCTTCAAATTATCTATGGAGTTTTGCATATGATTTCATCTCAAAACACATGACTAAGAAGAAAACTGGCAATTTTTGGCTCTGGACTTATATATTCCATTTCTAGACCATATGCTACTGCTTGTGTGCCTACAAGTAAATTACTAACCTTTTTGACCTAAAGTCTTCATTGAACTTCATCTAATTAATGGTGATGTTGCAAGCATTAGTAAACTTGCACTACCTCTGGAGAGTCTCAGCTTCTCAGTCTCAGCCTTGCTAGACAGATGTAAAGCATTGCATGCATGTTTTCTTCCATGTAATTCTAAAATGTGTAACTTATTTTGCAGACATAGTAAGGTGCTTTATTTTTTTTCCCCAGAGACATCAAATGGATTAGTGGAAGTATGTATAGTATACATCTGGGCATAAAAGGACAAAATACATCCCTTTGCATCCATAACTTTTTAAATTAAGAGCAAGGTGATCCCAGGTATCATTACCATCAGTAATTCTATGATAGGTGTATACATTTACTGGGGGAAAACATGGAAGTGTTAGTTACAATTTCAGCCATGTCCATGCTGATCGTGTTGGACTGCCACAGTGGAGAAACGGGACTAAATCGCTAATGAGGTACATAAGTCCTAAGCAATTACAATTATACTCTTCTAAATATCTGAACTATCAATCATCAGTTAAAGCAAATGGGTGCCTTGATGGTATGGAAGAATCCCCTTACGACTGTTGGAAACAAAATCACTAATAACACACAGATCAATTTCTGCTCCTGCTGTCTGCTCAATCAGCAGTGTCGTAGTAGAGGAGAATTGGGAAAAGGAGAAGCCAATAGCTGACACTTGATTTCTAAAGGTATAATTTAAAGTCTTCTTTCAAATTAAACTAAACAGCAGCACGGTTTGAAGTGCTCAACAGAAGAGACTATATTGAACAAGAGGCAACCCAGGTACAGAACAAAAGGGGAAAATCAGGAAAAGAAGGATTGGTATGAAGAAAAAGGGGCCTAGTTGCAAAGGGTGAAGAGGCACATTTTTTATTAAATCTTCCAAAGTATGACATGTTTTGATCCATTAACTTTCAGAAATAAATAATGGCTTAACATTCTATTTAAATGAAACAAAGGCAAATTTGTGAAAGACAACTTTTGCTGGTATTACCAAGAGACACCAAACCAGAATCTAGAAATGAATGCCTTGCATATAAGTGCATTGAGTACCTCCTAAATTACAAGTGCTAAGAAATGAAAAAGAACTCTTGCTAAAGACATGGAGTTGTCATCCTAGGTTCACTTAAGAAATATAAGTAATCTTGAAGACTGACCAGTTTTTCTTCCCTTGTGACATTTCAGTTAAACATTCAGTGGTCTTCATGTTTCTGTCATATCTAAACAAACATCCTGGATACATCAGTATTTCATTTTGCAATATAGTAATCTGGCAATGGTTCAACTTAAATTTACTGGGCTATATTTGAAGCCTTTATTTCGGTTTAGCATAAATGTTTGTCAGTCTTTTTATTACACACCTGAGAACGCCCAGCAGACACACTGCGAGTCCTAATTCTCTCTTGCTGTTTAGTAGAGTCTCCTCCACCTGCAGAAAAATCGACCCAAAATAGGAGGGAAGTCTTGCGCCTACATCTCAGTCACCTTAGTGAGAGATGAATGGTTGTGAGAGAAATGGAAAATCAGGTTCTGCATCTTCAACTTAAAAGTGTTAATTAGCCTAAGATTACTTAGATTATCTGTAATTGTTATGGTATTAGAATCCCTATCAGCTGACTCTTTTGCTCCTTTGTTGTCAACATACTTCATTACACATTCTTCCTGAGTGTCTTCCAACCAATCTTCAAGTTTAATCACCATAAGCCAGAAATGAGGCTGATTGCGGATGTTGATTTCAACATCCTCGGTCACAAGAATATGTCTTTCTTGCTGTTAAAGAGTAATTGAATTGAAATCATCTGGGAAGGATCAGGACCCGGATCAGACGGCTTGCTGTCCTGAAGCCCACGCTGCCAGAAGGGGGAACCTGCTGCACATCCTTGAGAGAAAGCCACAAGCAAGAATTACATGAAGTCATAAGAGCCAGAAGTCAAAGGTGTCGGTCATGAGGTCCGCATTTGTTTTGTTTTTTTGATTTGATGCCACTTCAGACGAGTCACGAGACTCAACACAGCTGAGAACAGAAACATGTTCACATAGCTATCCAGCACAAACAATTAAAAAAACCCCACAATATTAATGGCAAGGGGAAGATTAACGAAGGAAGTATGAAACCTTGCCAAGACCTCGGAAATTATATATGCTACATATAGGAGAGTGAGCAGAAGGCTGCTTCTTCTTTGTGTTATCCAGCTCGGTCCTCCAGTCAGATGCTGCTGATATACTTGTACATGAGTAAAGCTCCCAAACTTTATGGTTTCATGATTATTGATCAAAGCTTTCAGAAACTTGTTTCAAAGATCCTGCTTTTTAACGTAGTACCGCTGACGATACGAATCTTGAGGCAGACGAAGCTTTGAAGCGGCGCTTTTTTCTTTTCCCCCCCTCTTTTTACATTACAGGGAACCAACGACACTAAAACTCAGGGACACAACCTTGCACCGTTCTTCTGTGGCACCACCGGGCTACCGCAGCACCGGGAACTGTGACCCTACGATTCCCATTTATCTTGCTGATGCACAGCACTAAGCCTCGCCAGGTTGCTGTGGAAATCCAGGGCCCTGGAAATCCAGTCTGCCCTCAGTGAGCAAACACTGCCCAAGCTGGGGCCGAAGCGAGCATTAATATCGTTGCTGTTGCTATCACCACACACAAGTGCCCCTGAATAGATGCGACAGACGGGGCTAAGCACCTGGCGTCGGGGCTGCTGTGGACAGCGAGGGAAGGGACCAGCGTCCTGCCCAGCGGGCTCGCCCCGCAGCCGCCGCGATCCCGCCAGAATACCGCCGTGACGCCGCCAGGCGCCGCCGGGAGCGTCCCAGTCACCGCCTACATTGCCCGGCAGCCCCGCGGTTCGCGGGAAGTGGCGTCCTGCCGCATCCGGGAGTGCGGATCCGCCGGAGCGTGTTCTGTGCCCGGTGTGGCGCTTGAGGTGGGTCGCGGCCGGGCCGGGAGCAGGAGCTCGGGAGGCGGCGGCTGCGGTCGCCCCTGTCCCACAAACTGATGCGCTTCTCTCCCCGCAGGTGCGGCCATGGCGGACTCCACGCAGAACGGGCCCATGCCAGGCGGGGCCGGCGGCGGGGCCGTGGTAAGGAGCTCCCGGGCCTCAGGGGCCCGGGCCGGGCGCGGTGCTGCTTCGGCGGTGGGGGGCTCCTGCTGGAGTGGCAGCGAGGCACTGCTCGCCCGGCTGCGGGCAGCGGGAAGCAGCTCTCGCTTCCCGATTGAAAGCGTACTATTATTGTGCCACCGCTCTTGAAAATGGCTCAACTGAAAGTAATTCAGTGTGGTAGCACAGAATATGTTGAGTTGAAAGGGACCCACAAGGATCATCGAGTCCAACTCGTGGCCCTGCACAGGACATCCCAGAAGTCGCACCTTGTGCCTGAGAGCATTGTCCAAACCCTTGAACTCTGTCAGGCTTGGTGCTGTAGCCACTTTCCTGGGGAGCCAGTTCCAGTGCTCAACCACACTGTGGGGAAAGAACCTTTTCCTGATATCTAACCTAGCCTTGACACAGCTTTGTGCCTATTTTGTAGTTATATTGTGCAAGTAAGATACGAGATCATGTTATGCAGATACTTGTAGATTTCTGGTCATTTCCATGGAGATGTGCTAGGAAAATAGAGAAAAAGATGAATCTTCAAAAGCTGGTCCAAATTTGGAAAAAAAAAATTACACTATTTCAGGTGCAAGGATGCTGTTGTTTCGACTCTGAGGCACATATAGCCATAAGCACTCTGTTTTATTAGAGCCTTTCTGGCACTGGGGCTATATCAAGGCTGTGGTTAGGGAAAGCTTCACAACAGGAGGGGTGCAGGATTACTATGAAAAGCTTTCTGATTTTTCAAGGCCAGGAATATGTAAGCCAAAACGATGCCACTTTCCTTGTAACCTAGTTATGCTAACTTTACCTGACCCTATATTTTCCCCCCGCTAAGAATTGTGGAGATTTAGCCCCGGATGTGTGCAGTGTATTCTAAAAGAAACCTTTTAAAGAAGCAGTAGATACAAAAGTCAGTCAGGTCTAGAGACCCTACATGGTAACATTTGTGAAGCTGACTGTTTAGTGAGGTGTGTTTGGACAGAAAAACTATTTTTTTAGAAGTTCTTACCACTGTATTTGATTGTAGTGTAGTACAAAGGAGCCTCTTGATTCTGAGGAAGCCGAGCTATTTTTGATTTGACTAGTAGCATCATGTGAGCCAAGTATCACAGAACAAAAAAAAAGCTTTCTGCTTCAAGCTATAATTTGTTTATATTTGAGGTTGGGTAAAGACTTGCAATTTAATATAGCTGGGAAGAACGTTCATTGTATGCAAATATTAAGATACCGACTTCTGTTGGGGCTGGTCTTTTTTTAATTTTTCCTTTTTTTCTTTTCCAATGTAGCAATTTCTGATGGCTAACAAGTTGGATACAGCAATGTGGATTTCCCGCTTGTTCACAGTCTACTGCTCAGCTTTGTTTGTCCTGCCTCTTCTAGGGTATGTACTGTAATATTGTAAAATAGCATTAAAAATTTACAAATGAACTAGATTCCCTTTGCATAGAATTATTTTTTCCTGTAAGGGTAGATTGCTGTTATTCAGATTACTTGGATGCTTTTTGTCAGAACAGTTTACAGATTTTAGGTTGGTTTAAAACACTCGTAGATGTGTTTGGAAAATGTATTGAGCAAATGCAAAGTAGTGGTAAATGCATGTTTTTGTGTGTAAATGGAGTAATATATTGAATTGTTTTACTTTAGGCACCTGCAGTAAAGTCAGTGTTAACCAGTTTTTGAGTTATTTTTTGGTAATAGTGCTTATATACAGTAATATAAGTAAATACCTCAGGTGTTGTTCAGTTGTGATGCAATTCTCTAGGGTAGAAGACTTCTAAGCTTGGTTCACATGGTAACATCTCCTCTGATGATTTGCAGGTTGCATGAAGCAGCAAGCTTTTATCAGCGTGCCTTGCTGGCAAATGCTCTTACCAGTGCCCTCCGACTACACCAAAGGCTACCGCACTTCCAGCTTAGCAGGGCATTTCTGGCCCAGGCTTTGCTGGAGGACAGCTGCCATTACCTGTTGTACTCCCTTATCTTTGTGAATTCCTACCCTGTTACAAGTATCCTTTAATTGTGTCATCCTGCTAGTGTTTTTAAATATATTAGAAACCTGATTCTTTTCATTACCTTTGCCATGATTTGAAAAACTAGTTTGAAATGTTTGCTATTCATAGAACATACTCTTTGTAAAATATGAGAGGCTTATGTTGATTGATCCATATTCAGTTTAATCAGCTCTATAATTAGTGCACTGCATTCTCTGGCTACTTAGATTTTCTTTTTTTGAGACTTAGGTTTGGTGGATTTTATGACCACCCTCCAGTGATATTTGGAGAAGTTGGTAATTTTCATTTATTGCTAGTACAGGGTTTATACATGACTTCTCATTGTAGTAGACATTCATCATGTAGCGAGATAATTATTCAGTAGTGGCTTTCTCAGATAAGTTATTAAACCAATAAAATCTGCAAAAAATTTGCTCCTATGGATTGTCAAAGGTGTCAAATGTTAGAGCTGACGTTTCTTTATGCCACACTATGTACGCTTAATGTCCTACTCCTAAAATCTTTCTGGCGGAGAAATGTCTACATTCTTGCTCTGTAAAATCTGAATGGCTGGCAACTGTGTGTTCTTTGGTAAAGAAATTAATTTTGTAGCATCTTTTAACAAAAAATATGGCTACATGTATTTAAGAGGTTTTGAGTAGTAAGCTCTTGTGTGCCTTCTGTGCAGAAAGAATGCATTTCAGTAGAAATGCACTGGTGTGTAATGGTTTGTGTTATACTTTTGCATACTTACAGACACTCATATTTTGAAGTTAATAAAAATGCATAGCATAGAGGTGTAAGAAGCAAAAGGAAGAGTTATAAATATAGATCTTAGACTTATATGTATTTTCATCCGGTATAGGTCATTCCAGCCAAACTCTTGCAAAGAGCCATTGAGCTATGACTTGCGTAGTATAACATCATGGAGAAATGAAGCACTTGTACAGCCTGTAATTTTCCTTATGGCTTGTTTCAGTGAGTATTTTTCCTGTTCTGCTCTTCTCTCTGCTTCATGCTGCCACATACACAAAGAAGGTTCTTGATGTAAGTATGATAGGTATATGTTACTATTAATGCAGTTGGTATTTTTGGGGTTTATAAACAGGTTTAAGTTGCAGCACTGGTTTGGTTTTCTTTGGCTGCACCAGAGGAATTAGAGTGAAACTATGGTATGGAATCTCAGCACAGAGAATTTGAGAAGACTTTTTTGGGTTGGTTGGGTTTTATGGTTTGTTTTTTTATTTTTTCCCCTTCTGTGGGATGATATGTTGGAGTTGACACTAATTATTTTTCTTCAAATGCTTTTCTTTGAAGGAAACAAAAGCTGTGGAACAGTTAAATTGAAACTTTAGATGTGTTTTTTTCAAGCTAAACTATAGCCTGTGAATTTTATTGTTCTATTTCAGTAAAGTATGAAACTACAAGATGAGACTAGCAAACAAAATACTTGCCAGTTGGACTTGCTGCTCAATGCACTGCCTTGTGCATCTTAATGTAACTCCAGGCTTTGGTGTTCGTAACTGGGCTGTCTTGCTACCATGGGCACTTCCTCCTAGTGGACTGAGCAAGGCTCGTAGCCATCTCTGTGTGGTTGACCTAAAAATGGGTGGATGAGGGAATTGCAACACCTGATGCTTTTAATTGAACTCTGTAAATTATCGGGTTCCAAGCCTGCAGTAGTTTTCCTTAGGATACTAATCTCAATACTGATGAAGTCTTAAAATATTGAAATGGATGGTAAATGACAATTGTTTGTATTTTGTTTTCTCTGTGCTGATGAACATAGGTGTAACTTGTATGTTTTCTGTAAATAATTTTTTCTTTTTTAAAGGCACGAAGTTCAAATAGTTTACCCTTTTTGAGAAATCTCTTAGAGAAACTGAGTGCTAATCAACAGAATATTCTAAAATTCATTGCTTGCAATGAAATTTTCCTGATGCCAGCTACAGTTTTTATGCTCTTCAGGTAAGAATTATGATAAATATTTAAATAACTAGAAACTTGGTACACAAGACTACTTTTTGCGAATGAGTTCTCTGTGGATCATAGTACTCCATTTGTGTGGGTCTGACTGACCAAGGCTTGAATTTTAAGTAAAATTTTATAGATTCATAAACTTCTTAAGGTGGTGCATCCTGACATCAAAAAGCATTCACTGTGATGCAACTGAGCACCAGAAAACCTTCCCTTTCATAGTGTGGGTGATGAGTCACATGGAAGTTTTTCAGGCTTGAAAATTGAATTCGCCTACATTTCTATCAGTACATTGTTCAGTAAGTTTAATTTTGGTTAGTTTAATAGAATATTAAGATCTTCAGCTTCTCTGGAAGTGAACTCTTAGTTTTGACAATTAGATTCCTGAAATTTAAATGGCATGAAGTTTCATTATACAAAAAGTGTGCAAGCAGGAGTAGGTTGCACTGTCTCCTATGCTGCTTCTGAGCAGTAACCCTTCTGAGGTTTTTTAATTCCGTTTGGTTTTGCCTGCTGTGTAGCCTGTTGAAATTTTTTTTTGGGGATCTTGAACGTGTTGGAATCCTACTGAAGTTGTATAGGCATAATGACCTGCCAGTCACTGAAGTTTGGGTCATTGCCTTTTAATATTTGGAAGGGGAATACAGCCTTTGTTCTCCACGAGTTACAGCATACTGAGACCATTTATCTTGAGTGGTCTCATAAGCAGTAGAAGGGAGGCTTTATCCTGGATGTGGATAGGATGCATAATTTGTCTTTATCTTTTGATATATCAGCTGAACATTTCAATGCTTCAGCCCTCAAGGATTGCATTTCATCTAAGACCACTTACCAGCTGACAGATACACTCTATCCAGTATCTGAAACTTTCAAGTGCTTTGAACTTAGTATAGCTTTTTTTTTCCTTTTGCCTTTCTGTGGAGAATGTAGTATGTGAAATGTTGCTACTTGATATGTCATCTAGTAGATGCTGAAGCTTGTAGATCATATGCTAAATTTTAAAATAATTTATTGCTAAATGCAGCTATTGTGAGATTTTGTTGTTTGTCAGTACTGTACAGGTTTCAATATTTCCTCTTTCGTCCCTCCTGTAGCTCACTTTCACTTTATATTTTTCTTCTGGGTAAAGATGCTGCTAATACTTGAAAGAGTTCTACTTACTGGAACCATCATGTTTAAATTCAAACAGAATTTTTAAATAATGTGTTAAAATTTTGAGTGGCTTCAGTCACTAAAACTTGAGGCATTTCTGTGCTTTGCTGTGTATGGTTTTGTGTGCTATTGTTTCACAGCACAGCCATGTGAAACAGCAGTTTTGTGAAATACCAAAACCTAATTTCACTGTAACTGAAATAACTGGGTATTAGCTGGGCATTAAAGTCTCATTATACATTTGTAATTGTCTGCAGTGTGTTCTGAGAAGTTTTGCAAAAGATGCTAGAAATATGGTCCAGATATTCAAAGTGCTGCAGTTGGATTGAGAAGGGTCACTGTAACCAGACTGCTTATGTCTGCCAGTTTCTGTGCTTGACCAACACGCGTTTTCTTGCTGCAGAACACGTGTCCGCCGCCATTCCTGTGATTCTTTGCACACCACCAGGAATGAGGCATATAAAAACACTTCATAAATATAAAATCAATACAAGAACAGCACTTCTTTAACGGCTTCATTGAGCAGTTTTATTCTATAATGGAAGTTTCTGTATTTATAAGTGTATGGTTATGTACTTTTTCTTGTCAGATCTAGATTTTCTGTACCAATGTGACCAAAATCTAGCTTTTTTTTTTTGAGCCCAAGTAGTTTGCTTGCTTTTCTTAGAAAATTTCCTGGTTTTGGTGATTTGGTTTGGGGTTTTTTGTCACTAGTAAGCTCTACTGAACTATTCTCTTTCAGTGGACAAGGGAGTCTGCTCCAGCCATTCATTTACTATAGGTTTCTTACATTACGCTACTCTTCTCGGCGAAATCCATACTGTCGGTAAGTACTAAATTGATTTTGGAAGTTAGTGTTTGACTGCATAGTGCTTAGGCATTCAGAAACTTTTCATTCTAGAATGAATGCAGAACTCATAATACTACATCTGCAAATGGCAGTTATAGAATATGGAATACACCTGGATGTTAAATAAAACTGTGGCTGGTTAAAGGTTAGATTTTTGTCGCGT
Source organism: Oreocharis arfaki (assembly GCA_013398015.1). NCBI lineage: Eukaryota > Metazoa > Chordata > Aves > Passeriformes > Paramythiidae > Oreocharis > Oreocharis arfaki. The sequence goes on along the minus strand of VZRR01000616.1, from coordinate 601,195 downwards.
AAGTGATCAGAAATGTACCACCATTCTTGAATGGGAGCTTTCAGAACATGGTTGTTTAATTAAATCTACACTTTGGAAGAAGAAAGTCTTTCTTTGCAGAAAGATATCCTTATTTTTAGATTCTAGGTACAATCTGAGGCTAAGCCCGTATATGAGTAGGCACTTATAAACTTATGTAATATTGAGAGAAAAAGAATCCTGTGGATGATCTTGAACATGTTCATTACCTTCTTTAGTTAAATTCTTAAATAAGGCTAATTATATTTGAAATAGAAGGTTAGATTATGAAAGTTGGTCAAGCCAATATTATTGCTTTAGACTTTGAAATCGTAAATATTTCTATGAGCGTTTTCTCAGGTGAGTGCTTTCTCAGAAGTTCTCTTACGACCATTGCATAGCATAAGATTTTGTGAACATACTTTTCAGTCTACTTGATAAGAAAATGGCTCGCTAAGGTGCCAAGAAAGTGGCTTTGACTGCCATGATATGCAAAGACAGGTCTGCAAATCATAAGCTTAATTGTCTTCCATTACCTATTTTTGCAAGAAGTCAGTTGTTCCATCCTACTACATATATTTATTTTTAACTAACATCAAGAGCATCTATGAAGTTGCTTTACTACTTTGGTGTCTAAAAATAATTTAAGCTGTGCAATACTGAAATTGACTTCCAGTTGCTTCTGCAGTGCAGGGTTCTTGCATATTGGCAAGAAGTAGCACAAACACACAATTGCCTTCCAAGTCCTTACACTATTTGTGATAAAGCATTATTCTTTTTTCTCCTTTTCATAGTGCTTTTATAGTCTTTATAGTATTTCTTTTTTTTTTTTCCTATTGTTCTTTTGCTTGAAGGTGGAGTTTCTCTGCTGTCTCTAGTTCAGTAGCTTCCAGTTGAGGATGGATATAGAGTTAGTTAAAATGTTAATGTTTAAAAATCAAGATTTCTGATGCTCTTGGAAGATACTGCAGCCCTGAATTGGTCTAAAGAATTTAACTTAAGATGTCTGTGTGTATGTGTGTGTGTGATGCTGAGAAAAGAAGTGAGTTAAAAAGATATATGTAGGTAATGCTTCTGATAAATGTTGTAGGATTTTAAAACTGTCTTTAAATCTGATTTTTCAGGACTCTCTTCACCGAGCTCAGGATTGTTGTTGAACACTTAATAATGAAGCCCTCGTGCCCTGTTTTTATAAGAAGACTATGCCTCAGCGGCATTTCCTTTATAAGCAGATTGGCACCAACTGTTGCATAGCCAAATTCAGGCACTAGTGTTTTGTGAACATTATGAGCAGCTGGCACTTCTGCTGATGATTGGAAATTCCTGGTTTTACACTGGTCTCACTCCAAGCTGTATAAAAATACATATATGCTTTTCTTGGAGATAATATGAAATTTAGCATATCAAAAACAAACAATAGGAACTTAAAATTACTGTGCTGTATTGTTAATTGATAAAAAAAGTAGCTGCATCCTACCTAAAATGTGCCCAATCATACAAGTTTGTTGTTTTGTTTTGTTTTTTAAATCAAGAATTGTTTGAGATCGGTTGAGACTTATTATAAGAGATCTGTGCCCACTAGGTTTATGTTACTTGGAACTAACTTTAGCTACTTTAGGATGTCTCCAGTGGATAGCAGTTGATACACATACCTATGCAGTACACTTTGGACAGTATTCTTCTGCTTACTAAATGTATCTGTAGAACAATTTTGTTCAATTTACTATCCTCATTGTAGAAATACGGCCCACTTTGAAGTTAACACAAGGGAATAAAATCTATCAAGCTGACAGAAATAACACTTTTTCTGAAGGAGAGACTATTTTTATTAATAATAGTCACAAAGAACTCTCCCATATTTCTACCTTGTGACGTAATCTTACATTACACTGTTGGAAGAAATACCAAGACTGATCACAGAAAACTCTGTGCAGTTTTCTTGTCATAACAAGTTATTTTACCAAGCCAAACTGCTAACCTGTGGGATTTTCAGACAAAGATGCACCATGTCTCAAATGAACTAATTAATGTAAATGAAGTAACTTTTGCAGAGTCATTGCAGATTGGTTCTTGTGTCCACACAAATGTGAGACTGCAGTAATTCAAGCATGTTTGCATTTTAGAAAATTAATCTGTAATTAGCTCTATATAAATTGTTACTCCAGTTTCTGAGACCCTCATTGTGATGGGAAATTTGCATAAAGAATTGCACCTGTTCAGGCAGCTTCTGAAACAAATGGGTATAGGATTTCTTGGCATAAATCCATCTGATGACTGATCTGAAGCCAGTGTCACTACAGAACTGAATATTAAATTAAGTGCATAAATTAATTACATTGATGATGCATTCACCCAGTAGTTGAAGGGCAGGTCGTGGAAAAATAATACTATCTGTCTGAACACAACTTCTTTCCAGAAATCCAAGGCAAAATATTTGCTGAATTTTCTGTAGTTAGCATTAGTATTCTAATTGCATAAAGTTAAAGGGCTTTCATTGGCCTTTTGTAAACTTCTGTAGGATTGAACTTAACTATTCTTCCATGGTCAGAGAAACCTTATGTGAAACTCTTTCAAAAACAGTCTTGAAGCAAAGTATTTTCCTGTAACTATTGAGTTATCTTGTTTGTGATGTGATTATCATTCTGACTTTCCAGCTGTATTAGTTTTTAGATCAGAGCCATGTATTTATAAACTGATTTCATTTTTTTGCTCAACCTCTTGGTATTGATGAACCAGCTGGTAATTGAATATGATATTCTTTGATTACTTGTCTTGCTCTCTGAACATGGTTAGCTATTTATAGAATACTCACACACTGCAGAAGCAACTGCATGCAGTTAATGCTCTACAGCTGCTAAAGACTTGCAATGAGATTGATTATATGTATATCCTGTAATTTGAGGATTTTATAAAAACTAAAATTTCTACTGCAATAAAAGGAGTGTTAAATGTAACTTGCTAGGCTCTTCAGGCTCGTTGTCTCTCTTAACACAACTTGCTGATGCTTGAACCTTGAAGTTGAGCAGAATGCTGTCCTGTGTGTATGTGTGCATGTTCTTATATTCCCAATGCTGCTTCTGAATTGGGACATAATGTCTTGTGCATTTCTAAATTATTTTATAGGGAATTTTTGCCTTCTGAAGTGCAAAAATTTGACCCTTTCCTTCAAAATCTAACCCAAGGATAAGCACTGCAAGAATGGTATCTAATCAGAGAAAAAAAATCCAGACCTACTTATTACTGTTTCAGTTCCTTAGCATGATTCTAGACCCTCTATCATGTTGCATGATGCGTTTTTTGAATGGTGACATCAGACTCTCTTCAGCTGTTTGCACCACTGCGATTTAAAAATGAAATTGGTCATCTAAGTTGATCCCCCATACTGGGAGTGGAAGTCAAATAAATCTGTAATTACTGTAAGCAAAACAACATCTTACTTCTGAGCAAATTTTTGTGTTCTGTCTGCTGTTACAGGTGCATTCTACTGTTCCTTAATTGTATGATGTTATTAAATTAGAGATGAGTCTAAACTGGATCCAATGTAATGCAGCTGTAACTGAAGGATACTAAGTAGAGATCCAACTCAATGAATGCAGGAGAAGGATTAAAAGGAGTAAGTCAATGACAATGCTGTGAATAAAGAGTTGGAAGACAGTGCTATGAAGTAGAACTTAGGTGTGGACACTGAATTTAACTCTTTCTATTAAGTCTTGAAAATGGACCAAGAGGAGGGAATTTCATAAATGGGGTTTGATTTGATTTGATTTGATTTGGCCAGTAGTATACTCTTGGCTTTGCGAGGAGTTGCTTGACAAATGAGCAGCTTGTGGCCTGGTAAAATTTACTTCTCTGACGTGCTGAGAAAACATGGAACAATGCTGTAAGAATAATGTTCAAACCAAATAAATAGGGCAACTGACCTGTGCTCTGCATCAACTTTGATTTTTACTGTAGCCTTTCAGCTGCCTAAGGGATAACACGGAGTTTCCTCAATGCCGGCAAAAACATTCTGTGCTTGAACCTGCTTCTTCACCACAGTTTGTGACTCTTTCTATTCTAATTATTGAATTAAATGTAAAATGTTGGTTGTATCCTGATAGCTTGAGGGGTTTTTGGTGAAGAGAGCTGTATGTTCATGCTGCTATGCTGTCAACAGCTAGCTGTGATTCAGAGGCTGTGACAGAAGTCTGTGATTGTAGAGAAATTTTGCAACTGACCATAAAGTGCCTGCCAACCCCAAACTTAAGCAGAAGAGTTTTTGTATTACTGAAAGGTTACGTACCTAATGTGATAACTGTTTCCACTGGTATAAATCACACTGCTCATTGCTTTTTGTCGTCTTAGCTTTCATAAGATAAGTGCAGTTGTGTAGATTGTGTGGGTAGCCCAACCCCTTGCTGTGTACAAGCTTTCTGTAGAAGTGATGCTCCAGTATAACATTTGTCTATTTTCATCTGTAGATAAAGTATCAGGAACCATTTGGTCTGTTGGAGTAGCTAATGCCAGTGGGATTTCTTACACAAAAGTAACTCACCAATATATCCATCCTCTCCTTAATTGCCTTTTATTTAATTTTATACATTTATTGTCATTTCTGTGCTGTCAGTTTTACGTTTTTCTCCCTTCTTTGATGGGTGTTTAAGTGGAGTAATATCTGTTCATGTTTTAAGGATTTAAATAAAAATTATTATAATTCTGAGCCACTATTTCTTCCAACAGTTTTTGAGCTGCTAACTATGTATGTGATAGTACTGTCCAAACAAATATTTTGTACAGTCTGTGTTAGACTCTTTTATCGTTAGGCACCTGTATTGCAACATTTGCTGTACAGATGCCTTGTTCATTAAGGAAGTTTTTACATTTTACAGACAGGAATGGAGACATGGAAGGAAAGAGTGCTTGCCTGAGTGGATGTAAGAGGTCTGGCAGAGCAGGAAATAGAAAAAGGAAAGTTGGACAAGTGCCCAGAGGAAACTCTGGTTTGTTTCTACTCTACATATGACTTGTTAGTCCTGCTCCTAAAATTATACTAACTGTAGGCTTAAATACTTTCAAAAGTACCATACCTTACATTGCTCAGATAAAAAGTACTTTACCTTACAGTGCTCAGATTATGGCTAAAGAAGACCATTGCGCTAGAACAGCATGTTCTTTTAAAGTGGTATCAAAAATTGATTTTCACGTGCAATGCTAGGTGTAGCCCTTGTATCATCATCTCTGACAAAAAAATCGTGCAACAGGGTAAGGTCCCGAGCACTTAATGTGCTAGATGGTAGTAGGGTTTACTAATCTGTTTTAATTGTCTATAATTTTTAATTGCTGTGGTACGCCTATTTGTGGTTAAACTATGTAGACGCTGAAATCAGTTAGTGTATCTTTGATTGTAACTTCTGCAGTGCTATAATTTTCTTAAAGTCGCAGGAGCAGTCAGGCCTTGCTGTTTTAAATCGCCTTTTAAGGACAGAACTTTAGGCAATCCTTTATTTCAAAGATGGAAAGGTATCAGTATGGATAATGTAATAAAATTTATCATAAATGTGAATTCAAAAATAATTTTCATAAAATCTCAGCATTACTTACTAACTTCTCTGCAGAAGCTAGCTCGGTGATAATGGCAGATGTTGTGCAGGTAAGGGAGTTTCATTGCTTAGTTCTGTGCCATCCAGATGGTATAAACTTGTAAAATTAATTGAAAAATTCATCTTTTACTTGTATTCAAGGACTGAGGCACAAAATGCTAATGTAAGGGCTCAGAGGGGAAATATAGTTCTCCTACATATTTGAGAAAATGTGAAGCCCTTTCAAGAAAATCTAATAAACATAATAATCGCAGGCTGCTGACACTAAGGAAAAAGCACCTCATTCGCTCTTTCTTTTATGCAGCAATTTACTGGTCCCTACTGATTTTCAAATTGGATCACTGCAGTAAATTATCCATACCAGTACCTGTGAAAGAAAGCACTGGGATCCATATTTGTTCAGTGCTGTCCTTAAATCAGCAAGAATGATAAATTTGATGGTATGAAATTGGAAATACCAAGGGCTTCTCTCAGTGAATGAGCAAGTATCTCCATTTGTAATTTATCATGACCCTTTTTCACAGTATGTGGTTTATATGTCAAATATTTATTTTGAAACAAATTAAATAGTTTTCTGTATTGATACCTATTGTTTTGTTGATGTTCTTGAAATCAAATTGTGTATTTTTTCTGGATTTTAAATATTACCAGTGTGTGTTGCAAAACAGCACTTATTTAAGTTCAAATCTCGGGGTGAATTTGAGTTAGTGACCAACAGCTTTGTGTTAAATGTTCCAGATGCATGTTGGGTGTTGGTTTTTTGTGTATGTGTTTAGAATAGTGCAGAATGCAGTGAGCTACTGCAGCACCTCATTTACTTTTTCTAGAGAAACAGGAAGATTAAGGTGTATATCAAAACAAAAAAAAAGCTGATTCCTGTCTTTAATTCATTGGCACTATTCTGCTTTATATCTGGCATAGGTAATACCAAGTCCTGTGGAAGAAAATCTACCTATGTGCCCAGTTTACTGCTGTATTTTCAGTACAGGTGTTAATAGGGGAAGTTGTACACCTGTGTTTTGGCGAAAGTCCTGTCCCTTTAATTTTAAAATAGGTTACTTTGTGTCTATGATTACATCCTACTACCTAAGTAGGTGCCACTGCTGAACTGAAAATGAGTTGTGGTTACTGCTGAATTACTTGGGATTTTTGTCAGGATAATAATAATTTGTTTTGCTACTACTAAGCAAAATTGTGAAGCGGTGTTTTTAGTAACGTGACTCACGTTACCCTCTTCTTGTGGGCTCGGCTTAGCTCATTGGTCATGGCACAGTTAGTAGCTGACTTCTGTTCAACTAAAGTGCCAACCAGATGGGCTTTATTCTACCACACCAGGCTACCACTATACAGCTGGGGTTTTGTAAAAGCAGTAGTGTGGATTGTATTTTGAGGAGCCACGAAAGACTTTGTTCTTCCTTTAAGTTAGTTTGAGTTCATCTCTATCACAGCTTCCACGTGCCTGACCACGAAAACTTGCTTGTGAGGTGAGGGAAGTGTTGGAACAGTCCAGACTCTTGCCTGGCTTGAGGCTTTCCTGGAACAAATGCAGATCATGGTATTTTCATTTGCTATATGTGTTCCTGTGAATATTCACTCATGTTCCTTTGCCATGAGTATGTTAAAAGCAGGAGTATGTTAGATGAAGATGATGCATCAGTTGAGATATTTCACAGGAAAATTAAGATGAAAGTCAGAAATTGTAAAAGATGCAGGACTAGATTATCTGCACGGGTTAAAGCAATATCAACTGTAGTTTTCATGAAGGTAGAAATGCCATAGAAAAAGAAGGAAGAAGAATGGGGAGAAAAATAATGAGAACACTGAAAATCACAGAATCATAGAATATGCTGAATTGGAAGGGGCCCATTAGGATCAGCAAGCCCAACTCCTGGCCCTACGCAGGACACTCCAAGAGTCACACCAATTCTGTGATAAAAAGATGTCTGGAAATCCTGCTGGGTGCTCTGTTGCTTTCACAAACCTCAGTTCACAATTCATGGTTTTATGCCATCAGTATCCTCTGGATAGTACTTAAGTTTTCAAGCTGTAAATTATGTATAATTTTTTCTCCATCAAAATACAATTTTAAAATAGCCACATTGTACAGGAGCTGACAGTCTAGTCTTGGTTTACTTAAAATAGAAAACAGATCAGTGGAATTATGTGTTCTCTATTATGTTTGAAGCTTCTGTAGTGAAAAAGTAAAGAAAGAAATGTTCTGGGCTTCTTGTCTTTTTTTTTTTTTCTTGGCAGTCTGGGTGAAGACCTCAGATGTAAAACTCATGAGGTTTTGTCCTGATGTGTGTTTGCATAGAACAAGATATTTGTAACTTAGTATTTTAATATTTTTGTATTTAAGTTTTTTTAATCTAGAAAATCTGACCAAACAGATGTCTGTGCCTTACAATCCCTTTCAACATACTTTCTGCTATAATAACTTCAGTTAGGTTCTGACTAAAGCACAACAAAAATAATTGTGAGTCCTTTCACAGTGATAAAGTATAAATCAAAGCCATTAATGGAAAGTTTTTTATAATGGCAGATGGAAATCTGAGGCTGACTTTCTGAATTTTCATGTCTAGTGACATTTTCTGTTGTTTAACTGCATAATACAGAGAAATATTGAAGCCTTAGAAAACTACAGGTACAGCAACAAGCATCAAGTTCAGCATGCATGTGTTTCAGCATCCAATGGCTCTATTCACATTTCTAATTATCTCAGACTTTTTAACATCACTCTGGGGCAGAGGTAAGACATTCAGTTGCATCAGCATGTATGTACTGTGAATGGATGATGTGTATGCATACTTACAGCAGTAGATGCATGACTAAATACAATGTAATACTTTGAGGGTTTTTTCCCACTTTTTGGGATATTAATACACTTCACATTTCACGAAGAAACAGCCTTTTCCTGTCCTCTGGCGGCCTTCTCTCTTTGCAGAGTGTTAGACATTTGTAAGGGAAATAGTTGTTAAAGAAGATTCTTGCACTGCACTTGGTGCTTCTAATACACTGCCTTTATGCACTTCAAAAGTACTAATGGAGCTTATTTCCCATTCTTGTAATTCTTTTTATTTTTCTTACGAGCAAAAGAATCAAGCTGCTTTGAAGCTGGTCCTTGCTTGGTTCATGTAAGATATTATAGGACAAGTGGAGTAGCAAGAGACTGAACCTGACTATGCAAGGAGCTTCCTCCAGTCCTGTGTTCTTACGCTTGTCTGGATATTACTGTAAAGAACTGAGTAGTTATTTCAGTATTTTATGTATTATGTACCTGGTATTATTTTAAAGAATTTTAAACTAGCTTTCTGCTTTTGGATGAAGGTAAGTGCTGCTAAACTTAAGAGTTCTTTTTCCTTACTCAGAGGCTGGAAATTTTATTTGATTATATGATTTGTCCATTTGAAATGAAATTCTTCCTCCATGTGCTAATTTTATTCCAAACCACTGACCTCTAGTGGCTTGTTTGCAACTATGAAGCTAAAACTTTTTGTAATGTAATGTGCTCCTCCTGAATATTGGCTACAGGAAAGTAATTTTCCATTTAAATTTCTCAGGAGAATAATGCCTCTTCATGATTTATTGTCCTTTGGCAGTCACTAGCTGCTGCTGCTGGGGTTGAAACGGCTTGTCGAGCACTGCTGCCCCCAGTTCAAGAAACTGCAGGTAACTGCTGATGTTCAGTGCATGTGAATAACCTAAAACACTTAATCCATGTGCTGGAAATGAAAATATTTTCTTTTAGTTTATGTAGATCTTTGACCCAATTACCATGAAATAGCTTTACAGACCTGTGTGACTCGGAGTGGTGTTATGCAAGCTTCTGAAGATTCACCATTCTGTGCTTTGGAAGAGTCATTCTCATGCACCTGCCCACCACAAAATATTGTCTCATTTTCTGTGAATTTAAATGTTTTGCCTGAAAAACTTAAAGGTTATTTGGGATCACTGGACACTTTATGTACTCGCACTTCTTTGGTACTATTGGTATGTAGCTCCTTTGTGTTAACTGTGTATATGTAGGATGATAAAAGGTACAAAAATCCAAAGTCTTTCTCTTTTTTCCCCTTGCTATGCTGTATGAGAGACCCACAAGGCAGGATATGATGGGAATCCTGAAGAGTAATTTAAACTTTATTAAGTCAATACCATCAGCTCTCCCTGTGGATCTGGGGACATTGCATATCTCTCTCCACTGTATGAACTTGAAATATTTAATGAATTTCAGATAAAAAAAGATTCAAATTGGCTTTATATTACTTCATTTTCCATACAATGAACACTAAAATTCTTCATTTCTTATTAGCAATATCATAGATTTCTTGCTAGGCAGTAATAATGGAGAATTTAATCATGGTGGACTGTTGTAGTTTGAGTAATACAGTCAGTTACTGAGTTGTTTTAAATAAACAGGAATGAGGAAAAAAGTTTTCAAAGGTCTATATTTCAATCCAGTCACCTGTCTTTCTTGATCTGCAAGCAGTTCTATGTAAACTTTTCAAGTGTCTCCATAAAACAGGTTCTAATCTTAAAAGGTTGTAGCCATAGTCCCTGTTCTTCCTGAAGACCTGGTAAGGCAACTTAACCTTGTAATTTTTTGTAGGCAAGGTAATATGCTGTATAAAAAAGGGTTCTAGAGTTTTTGCAAACGGGGGCCTGAGGGAATGACTGATATGGTAGCAAGTCTCCCCCTCTTACGAGCGACATACCAAGATCTTCACAAAATTGGTATAAGAGTAACCTCTGTCACCTAGACAGAGGTTCAGATGGCACAAAAGCCCATGTACAACCATGGTATATAGAAATAATATTTTCTTATCAGTTTAGCATTTAGCAACTTGAATGTGAATGAGACAACTTTTTTTTTTTTTACTAGCTTGATTTTATGAAATACAGGCTTAAAGTAGCTATTGAATAACCATCATTCAAAATTAAACCTTAGGATGCAATTCCAGCTATATTGACTGAAAACAAGATCTCACCAATTTGCTGTATATAGTACTCTTTGCCACAGGGAAAAAAGTTGTTAAATGCAGTTTGGATGTCCTGAAATACCATATCGTTTAGGATGTCTCTCTGTTCATTGCTGGTGATTGATAACTAATGGTTGAGATGCTCATAAATAAGGCTGGTATTTTTTTCTTAGGATGTTGCAGCTGCATGCCAGGAGTCTTGGTAATTCATTATCAATTGCTTTATGTACTTGGCTATTCCATACAGAATAGGCTGTTACTGATGTTTTTTACTTCCTCTTTGTCTCCATCAGTTATCAGTGCTTGGCAATATAAAGGGTCATGCATAGCAGCTGATTGTGTAAATCCTGGTTCACCACCACACTGTTAGTATCTCTTAATCTGTCTACGGTATTCCAATTTTATTATTTTCCTTCCTGTTTCATATTTACAATGCCAAAACCAGACAAAAAAAATTCAGTTATTCAGATGGATAAAAGAATATGAAATAGTTAGTAGTTCCATTTGGTTTTAGAGAGGAAACAATAAACCTAAAGTTAGCATCTCTTCTAGAGTAAAGCAATGACTCTTCAGGAATTACAAATGTTTCAAGAATTTCCATATGCTTTCAAACATTTTTATGTAGAGGTAAAAAAAATAGGGAACTCTTAACCTCCTGCTTCTTTTTGTTTTTTACTGTTAAGCTCTTGCCAAAATAACAAGCAGCCAGCAAAACAGTATCAGCTTCATGTTAGACTCAACTGAAATTGGTGAATTGACCTCACCTGTGCTACTTTACAACCTGCAGTCAGTTTAGTATTTAACTCTAGTGCTGTACATCTGGTACTTAATGATACAGCATCTGTTGCAATGCTCCTGATTCATTTGGTATGGCTGCAGTTGTACTACTGGGAAGATGAGTGTTAATTATGCCGTAGAAGTATTTTACTTCAATCTGCCTCCCCACGGCTTCTATGAGAACTTGTTTTGGCAATACTACTCACTAGGTGGCTAGTAAAGATGTGCCAGCAAACTTTGTTCAAAATCTAATTATGTATGTTAAAGACAGCTACTGTAATAACCCTCTTCAGTGATCAAATGCTTTGTGGATTATAAGGTACATTAATTATCCAAATTCCCTGTCAAGCTAACTTCTGGTGAGTTCCCATGTTTCTCCCAGTGTGCAAATGAAGATGGGGAAGCCTTAGACTTTCTCAATCATGTAAACCAATATCAAAGTTATACTGGAAAAAACCCTATTTTTTTCTATAAAAGAGTATAATACAGTGCCAGTGGGACTGATTAGAGGCATGGCCCTGAGCCAGGCTGTAGGTGGGCGGGGCAGGAGGAGTCACAGCTGGGCACAGGCAGCCCTTACAAACCTGGAGCACAGGGTCAGCAACATGGCACTCTCTCTGGAGAAAGACATCATTTTAAGTCTTATTTTAAGCACTGATCTGGGAAGTGCATTTTAGGGGATGGCTTAGGCTAGGGGAGCACATTTTCTTATAGAAATCACGCAAACAGATTTAGCGTACGTGCTTTAATGTTATCTATGTCCAGGGACAGGCCATGAAGCTGGTGAAGGGTCTGGACTGCAAGTCTTGTGGGAAGTGGCTGAGGGAGCTGGGGCTATTTATCCTGGAGAAAAGGAGGCTCAGGGGAGACCTTATCATTCTCTACCTCCGCCTGAAAGGAGGTTGTAGCCAGGTGGGAGGTCAGCCTCTTCTCCCAGGTACGTGACAGGACGAGAGGATTCAGTCTGAAGCTGCGCCAGGGAAAGCTTAGACTGGACATCAGGAAGAATTTCGTCATAGAAAGGGTCATTAGACATTGGAACGGGCTGCCCAGGGAAGTGGTGGGAGTCACCGTCCTGGAGGTGTTTAATGAAAGACTGGATGTGGCTTTTAGTGCCATGGTCTAGTTGACAAGCTGGTGTTCCGTCATAGTCTGAACTCGGTGATCTCAGAGATCTTTTAGTTCAATTATTTCTGTGACCCTATTAAAAATATCTAATGTGTTTTCACTTGTGCGAACAAATTAAACGCGCGTACGTTTGTTGAACGTTCCCGTATGTCTTAGCCCTCCACCAGGCAGAATAAAAGAGCAGGAGCTGCTCCAGAAGTGCCGCAGGCGCGGCGGCGGCAGCCCGGGCCAAGCGGCTCCCCAATGCTAGCACAGCGCGAGGCCACGCCGCTCCCGGGGCCAGGCGCAGGCGCTGCGGGCGGGGCGGGTGAGTCAGCGGCGGCCCCGCGGTGCCCCCGCACATCCGGGTGCCGCGGCGCCGCC
>VZRR01000616.1:516580-588338 GCA_013398015.1 Oreocharis arfaki | reverse complement strand
GCGCCGCGCCGGCCGAGGCTCGCAGGGAGCTGTGGCGGAGCTGCGCGCTCGCCTAGGGCACAGCGAGTGCCCGGCGCCCGCAGGCGGTGGTGGCAGCCGGGGTCCCTCCCGGAGTGGTAGCACCGCTCCTAGCTGCGGGCACCCGCGGGCCGGGACCCGCCGGGAGCGCCGGCTGCTTTCTGGAGGTCGGTTTTAAAAAGAAGGAAAACGTGCAAGTGTTTTTGCGAGCGCAGTGCCCGGCCGGGATGTCCTCGCCGGGCTATGCCAGCCCCGCCTGACGTAACGTCATGCCTCTGCTGGGGCCGAAGTTTGGAGTAATTGCATAAAATGTAGCGCGGTCTTACAGGGTTTGTGTTGGTCCGGGGAGCGAGCCCCGGCTTTTCCTTTATGCCACAGATCGCATGGGGTTTGAGTTCTGAGCAGTTTTGCCCCTTTTCGTGTAATCACAGTTGAATTGCAGCAAATGCTCTTTTTTCTTTAACACTTTCTCTTGTGTGCGTGGATTAGTAGGAAAATTGCCCTCTAAATGTGCTGATTAAGTTTCCCCTTTTCAACTGCTCCAGTATGACCAAAGCTTAGGAAACAACACTGCTTATCTTGTGCCACGTATTTATTGTAGTGTTTTATAAATTCGTAATCAGTCAGTTCAGTGAGCTGTGCTGAGTTTAGTATTAAGGGCTTTTGTCACATTTGCGACAACAGTTAGTAAGAGCTGTCCATTTTTGGTGACGTTTTCCTTCAGTAAGGTACAGGTCAGTGCACATGCAGGTGCACACTCTTTCCTTTCATGTCTCTAGACATCCAGGTGTGCAGAAGACTGAAAAAAAAAGGAAAGCTGTTGACTCTTCTACGGAATGAACAGTTCTGTAAAATACTATCTTTTTTTTGGTGAGAGGTGTGTTATTCATAGTTAAGTGGTCGTGCTTTGTATGCCTTTATTTACTGGCACCTCTTAATTATTTTTAAAAATGTATTTATTTTTTAGTGAGTGCTTTCCAAAGGAACCAGTTTCCCTGCTGCATTTCTGGTTGGAGGTGTTATTTACCCTCTCTACAGAAGTGTTATGCTCCCTAAAAGAAACTGGTTGCTAATACAGGTTGGTCTGTACTGCAACTCTGCTTTTGGCTAAGCTTTTGAAATTGAAGATTGCCTACCCAGGGTGGTTTCTCAATGGACTTTTCACATATATATCTTGGAATTTGTGTGTTGTGAATGTTGCAAAATTTAAGATGTTTCCCTATAAAATGTTTTGTATAATGTTGTGTGCGTTTCTGTATTATTTCTGTAGCAACTGTATAATTTTCACACAGTTCAGATTTTCTTCATTAGTAAGCTGTGATTTGTACAGAGTGTGCACAGAGTGAAATGAAATGGCAGCACTGGCTAATAGTTTTGTAGTGGTCTGTATTTGTTCTTTTATCAATATATGGTTTTAAAGACTTTGAGGCAGTATGACTAGAATGGGACTTGATGTATTAGAAAGCTGATCTTTTCATATAGCTTTTTTTTTAATTTTATTTTTTTTAACCCTTAAGATCATCCAGAGGTCTCTGGAAAAAATGCCTACTGGACTGTGGGGAAAACCGCCTAATGTTAGAATGAAATTTAAAGGTGGATGTTTGAAGGGAGGTAGTGAAAGCATGCTATGTACTCTCATTTTGTAGTTCATAAACATGGGTAAGATAAGCATGGATGAGTACTTACAAGCTAACTTTCCATAACTTATGCTGGTAGAGCAAAGACCACTTTCCCTTCTTTTTCCTTCCAAAATGTCTGCCTGAAACAGCTTTTTTGTTCCCCTTGTTAGGATGGCAAGTTTCAATGAAAAGTGGGAGCCTGTCTTACATTCTACCATGCAACCGCCTGCCTGTGCAGTTGATGAGTCAAGTGAGAGTTTATACCTCCAATGGTCAGAAGAAAGATCTTGGATCAGAAGATACTAATGGATCAGCCCGTGGAGAAACCCTGCATAAAGTTGAAACAGGTAGTACTAAGCTACAGTCATGAGTATTATAAAAATGTAAAGGTATTTAGAGATAACGTTTTTCTTTCAATTGTGCGATATTACAGTTGCAGAATTCTTAGTATTTTTTGGTTGTGGGCATCTATATAGGAAATTCAAATGCATAAGCAGAGAGGAATGCTGAAAGTTATTTCTTTGTCATTATGATATTTTAAGGGTTTAAGTTTAGAGTAATCAAATTTAATGTGGTGATGGAGAAAATGTGGATGTTGAAAAGGATTAAGAAATTTAAGGGGTAAGAAATGGGTTTGAATTACTCATCTTTCTCCATTTTGCTTGCTTATTTGTATTTTTATGGCAGTATTTCAGGTATGTTGTGTCAAAGGAACTAATGATAAAGATTGAATGGGTGTCACTATTGCGCATTGTGGCATCTCAAGGCTATAAATTACGGGTAAAGAAAGTTGAGCTGTTTCATCTGCTAGAGTTTTCTAATCTGACAGTTGTTAGAACTGCAGCATTCACATTAAAGATTTGATACAGTGTGCATAACCTGACCCTCCCTGCTGTTCGATTGTCGATCTTGTGCTTGTTACATGCTTGTGAAATTTAGAACTGTCTCGTCCTTGCTCAGTCATAGCATCCTCTATTTTGGATGCTTATTGACTGTGGGACTGCACAGATACAGGATTGGAAGACTGTGCTTAAGAGATAACAGATGCTTTTCAAAATGGAAGTTCTCTTTCTTTGTGCTTTTGTCTACAATGGAGTGATCTTCTAAAGAAAATTTCATTTTCCTCGTTTCCAGAGTAGCAGATATTTGTTTCTTCTTCAGTAACTTGTAAATTCCTGGGACTTGCAGCAGTCTTTAAAAGCTAGAAACTGTAGCCAGCTAAGAGTCTTACATTCTAATGTTTAGAAGTACAAAAGTGACTCTTTAAACGTTATTCAGTCTTGAAGGTTCTGACCAACCTCTACTTGTCTGAAAAACGGTGATTGTGGATTGAGGTATTCTGTGTCCTTTTTCCTCAGTGATGCACCGTGACTTTGTTCAGTCTCTAAGCTGAAGTAATAAACTTCTAAAGGGTTCTTGATGTACATAGATCTCCGTGCATGGATATAATCTTAACATTTTTGTGTCTTCCCCTCCCCACCCCAAAATCTTGTGAACCAATCTTTTGTTGAATAGTGTTTGTGATGTATATTTTAATGAGATACAGATGGTTGTACATGTTTTTTGAAAAGAAGCTGCTACTCAGTTTTTGCAAAACAATCTTAGCAGAAGTTTTTTATCATCAATATTAATGGATCAGTTGCTTGGTATTTTAAACCAGGTAAGAAAAGAAAGGACAGGAAACAGCAAAGGGATTTTTTTTCTTTTGTTTTCAAGTGAAAGGGATGACTGTTTAAAGAGCGCTAGTTAGTTACGGTGCAGCCTTATCTGATGTGTAGTAAAATCAGCTTCGTAAATTTATAGATATTATTTTTCCAAGAAACTATCCTTGAATTGTTATTAGCTGTGGTTCTCAGTTGCTTTTAGGGCATTAACTAATTGCCTGATGGAAACATAGTCATGTAGTCCAAGCTTCAAGAGAATCTGATCCTTGAATAATTTGAGTAGCATGTTAAACTAGGAGTACCTCATTAATTAACACTAACCTGATTGAAAAATCTTCCTTTTTTTTTAATATATCACTTTCATAAGGTCACTTTAAATTTTGTTAACGATTATGAATGCGTGGCAAACCTCAAATGTTATAGAGTGGAAGAGCACAAAAGAGTGGATATGTTGGTTTGACATGTTAGAACCATAAGGTTTTTGTTCTGAAAGCTATGTTGAGATGTATGAGACAAGGATGTGATACTTGTTTGTATTTTTAAGTAGTACTTCTGGTTTCTAAGAAGAAATCTCACTGAAATTACTCAAATTTGTCATTTTCCAAATATTAAGATTCTTTCCATTATTGTAAATTATATGTAGATATATTTTTAATAGAATCATACCCACAAGTTTCAAAACCAGCTAAAAGACTTTGTTTTCATTCCAGCTTCAGCTTGTTGCTTATGAGTTGTGGATTTTAGTTGAAATATTCCGTGTTTTAAGGAGCTAACTTTTTGTAAATAAAGGAGCCTCCATCCCTTAAAATTGAATCCCAGCTTGGAATCTCAGGAACACTCTAATACATAGCAGCCATGAGCTGTATAGTATTAATTGTATTTACTAACCTAAAGTTTTGCATGGAACTTGTCCCAAACCATAACTGCACTGTTAAAATATTTTTTTTAAATTGGGGATGCTTTCTGAAATATTTTGCAAATTGGTCTTCTTCAAGCTGCTAGGAGTTTACTGATCAATGATACAATAAATGTTTACTTTTTGTTGGTTTGTTTTGTTTTCTTTCTGTCTTTTTAGAGTTTTAATGTTGGACATCTGGCAAATATACTTTCTCATTGTCAGGGTGCAAAGCAGTAATAGGTTATATTCTAGTGTTATGTCAGTCAAACTCTTTACTAAAAAGAAAAGTAGGTACTTCCATATTTACAGGGAGCTTTAATTTTATTTACAGGACAAGATACAACCAATGCAGGCCAGAAACAGTCTTCACCTAAACAGCCAATCCAAGTAAAAGGTAAAGTAATACTAAGAAATACTTAGTGTATTGAAACTTTACTGCTGTTTGCTAGTAGTCAAAAAAAAAAGTATAAGGAAACTGTGGCTCCTCTTCAATTGTGTAAACAAGTTATGTGAATAGCATTTTAAAACACACTTGTGTGCCAGTTTTGTTTGGTACCTGTTTGTTTGAAAACAGCTCCTAAAAATCAAATATAGCGGTATTCCTTCTAATTACTCACTCTTCTGTGTTTGTTTGTAATTTTCATTTAAGCTGCAGAGTTCATCAGGAAAAGACTGATTTGTTTGTTGACGTGTTGTCACTGTCTGTCCTCCTTGCATGTTTTCAGGCATGTTCATTCACTCTCTCAGACTTAGTGTGGCTAAGCTGAATACTTGATCTTCCCTGTTCCTTCTTCTGAGTCTTCCTCCCTTCTTTCTTATTACTGAGTTAATCTAATCAGTGTTGCTTCTAAATATATTTTGACCATGTGAACTGCCTAATCTGAGTTCTGTAAAATTCCATTTGTGTGTAGGTGGGCTTGACGCTGGCTGGACACCAGGTGCCCACCCAAGCCGGTCTGTCACCCCTCCTTAGATGGATAGGGTAGAGAAGGCTCCTGAGTTGAGGTAAGGACAGGGAGAGATCACTCACCAATTACTGTCAAAAAAACAAAACAGATTGGGCTTGGAGAAAACCGGTTTATTTTATTGCCAGTCAAATCAGACTGCAGTACTGAGAAATAAAAACTAAATTTTAAAACGCCTTCCTCCAACCCTTCACTTCTTCCCAGGCTTAATCTTCTCTTGCTTTTCTCTACCTTCTCACCCCCCTGGTGGTGCAGGGGGATGGGGAATGGGAGCTGGCATCAAGCACGTTGTCTCTGCCGCTCATTTCTCCTTGGGGAAAGGACTCACTCTTCCCCTGCTCCAGCATATGGGATCCTTCCACAGGAGATAGTCCTCCATGGACTTCTCCAGCATGAGTCCTTCCCTCGCACTGCAGTTCTTCATGAACTGCTCCAGTGTGGATCCCTCTTCCACAGGGTGCTGTACTTCAGGAACAGGCTGCTCCAGTGTGGGTCCCCCATAGGGTCACAAATCCTGCCAGAAAACCTGTTCCAGCATGATCTTCTCCCTCCATGGGGCCACAGGTCCTGCCAGGAGCCTGCTCCAGTGTGGGCTTCCCACAGGGTCACAGCCTCCTTTGGGCATCCACCTACTCCAGTTTTCAGACTTCCATCAGGAGCACATCTGCCTCAGCACAGGCTGCAGGGGAATTTCTGCTCTGGTGCCTGGAGTGCCTCCTCCCCTTCCTTCTGCACTGACCTTGATATCTGCAGAGCTGTTTCTGTCGTGTGTTCTCACACCTCTCTCCTGGCTGCACTTGCCATTCTGCTGGGTTCCCCCCTCCCCCCCTTGTTAAATACATTAGTTTGGTGCTACCACTGTTACTGATGGGCTCTGCTTTGGCCAGTGGTGGGTCCCTCTTGGAGCTGGCTGGCATTGGGTCTGCCAGACACAGTGGAAGCTCCTGGCAGCTTCTCACAGAAGCCACTCTTGTAGCACTCCACTACCAAAAGCTTGCCATGCAAACCCAATACGAGTAAATATATGCTTTAGTCTTCAGTTACATTGTTTAAAAACATGAGTGAGTAAAATAAGAGTATAACTTTCTTTAATATTTTTAATTTATCGTGACTTGATTTCACTCCGTCTTTATTCACTCCGTCCACACTTTATTATACTAATAGTTCCTATTGTGTTATTGTGACAGTTATGTGATTAAAAACTGCTTTAGGTTATTCCTAGCCTTCTATATATCTAAAGTCTGTCCTGTCTTTCCTCAAAATAAAGAAACATCAAATCATAATATTTTTGTAACAAGGTGAGATCAGTGTTTATGTATATTTTCTGTACACTTTCCGACATCATCCTTTATGTCAATTTCTTTAGATTTATTGTCACTTAGGGTACGCAGGGAGAAAATACAAGGTAGAATTGAGAAATTTCTGTGAAATAATTGTGAAAATAGATATATCTTTCAGTAAGAGTTTTCCCTCTCTAAATTAAAGATGTGCAAGGAGGAATGTTTGTTAAGGATTTCGAGAGTGTCCAGAAAGTGGAATTCTAATCTTAAAATGCTGCTCTGACTTTGAAACTTACTGATCTAAGTACTACTAAGTATTACAAACACAGTAACATTTTCAAAGGATCACTAATCTTAAAAAAATTTGCTTTTTAAAGTGTTTTATTTACATCATCTTTTATTGAGCTTGTCTTCCTCTTGGAAACACCAAATAGATTTTTTTTCTCCACATTTATTACCAGTTTTATACAGTTACTTGAACTAGGAGTAGGATTGTTGAACTAGTGTGCAATGTACAATTATAGTACAATATATGATTTATTTTAGTGAAATTTACCTGTATTTCTGAAAGATTAATTAGTAAGTGTTTGATAAATTCACAAGTTGTTTTTTAGTAAGGTTAATATGATATGAGTGTATATTTGTTTTAAATAAAAGATGAGAAGTGCTCTTGATTAAAAATTATCAGCCTGTTCTAACCTTAGTGAATGGTGTACTGTTTTTAGAAAGTATCTTAAGTTTTTTTCATCACCTTCACTCAGAAGCTTTGTGGAATGAATGTGATTATTCAGGGACTTTAAAAATTGTTCAAGTTCAAACTGTATGAGAGAAATCAGATTATTATGATAAATATTGATACCTGTACTGGTAGTCTGTCATGGAGAGTCAAGCAATATATTTTGCTATTAAGCTTCAATAAGACAATGTAGAACTCTGGGAAAAATTTTCCCAAAGTCTTTAAAAGCAGTATCTTTCTGTAAGTATCCTGTGACTTAAGGAGTAGTTCTGGACAAACTATAGAAATCGTATCAATCCTGTGGTACGCCTGATGTTCATGTGTGCTCTAAGGTCTTCTCACCAGTGGAATCTCAGCTTTTTGTTTTAAGTTGTATTCTGTAATATTTGTTACATTACGGTGTTAGTTGGTTGCGTTATATCCTTCCAAATGTAACTAGTCTCCCAGTAAGCATATTTTTAATGCATTTTAGTGCATAGTGATTTACATTTGAGAATAAGATAAAGTTATGTACATACAGACAAGCAGGAAATAATGGCATAAATCTAAAATTCCATTTATAATTTTTTTGAATATGTGTGGTGTTTTTTTCCTTGTCCGTGAAAATCTAATGTGATAAGAGTACATCTTCTGGACATAAAAAGCATTATAAATAAAGAATTCATGTTTTTAATTGTTTTAAACGCGCAATGTTAAGAGTACTAATTTTGAAAGTAATAGTTGAGAAAAATAATGTATACTGTCTGTCTCATTTGTCTGTGTGTTCTGCAAAGGTCAAAAGTCTTATCTGCAGAAGGTGGAATTGATTAAGTATTGGAAAAAATAGAAATTGAGCAGTCTGTTGCTATTTCAGTTACTAGACCAAGGGTTACCAGACGGCCATATTTGAATGCTGTTTATGTAGCCAAGCACCATCTCTGACATCAAAGTTGGAGAAGTAGCTGACAGTGGCAGTTAGGTTTGAGAACCCTGAACTACAGCTTAGTAAGTAGTGGTTTTGGAGGTAAATCACTCTACTCTTATACATTTCCACAATGAGGAAGATGCCTTCCTCTTCACTTTCTCTTCAATTTTCTGTATTACTGGCAAGCGTTGTTTTTCAGATTTCCACTTGGAGATATCCCAATATGACACTAGACTGAATTACTTTTTGAAGTTTCTGCTGTAGTCTCCATGAGTGACTTGTGTATCTATTTCTTTTTTTAAGTGAAAGCAGTCCTTAAAAAAAGAGAGTATGGACCAAAATACACACAGAATAACTTCATCACTGGAGTCAGAGCAATAAATGAGTTTTGTCTTAAATCCAGGTATGATGGGTTTCCATTGAGATTTAAATTCTGAATATTTGTTCCTATGTGTATGAAAAGTAATTGTGATTGTAGAGTGATTTTGTACAACAACTTTTTCTATATGCTTTTGTGGTATACGTAATTGTGAGTGGCTGAAATTAGCTCTTGCTTAGTTTTACAGTGGACTAGGAGCTTGCACTTAATTTTCATGTTTCGGTACTTGCTTCTTAAAGTAGTTTATTTGTACTTATGAGACCATAAATCTGTTGTGGGGAGACACCTCTGTTCCTCGCCTGTTTTTACATAATGGTGTAGATGCCCTAGTGTGCAGCTTGGCACAGGAAATTTTATCTGTTTCCCCAAGTAGCTTTGTTATCTTCAGCCTTTTGCAGCTTGTGCTGGGGGTGTAAGTTTTGGGATTGAATTTCTTAACTTCTCTCGTCACATGACTTCTGATTTCCATTTAGAGATGCTAATTCATTTACGCTCTTGTTTAGCATATGGACACATTATCAGTTACATACAGATCATTCATTAGCTGTTTTATTATTTAGTGTTGTAATACTTTTTATTCAGTGTGCAGTATGTCATAATATGAAGACATGATTTGGACTTCTGAGTGTGAAAACCCCAGTTTTCAGTAGCCTCCTAGAGATCACTTGTTTCGTGTTGTCTATCTGTTGTGTTTGAAGTAGACAGCTTCACTTTTTTTGTACAGCAAATTAGTAATATCAAAATTGTGGAACATCACCCAGACATAAAAGTCAAATTAGAACAATATGATTGTTTTCTTGCACTAAACTCTTTGTCCCCTTTCCTTAGTGATTTAGACCAGTTGAGGAAAATTAAACGACGAAGTCCCCATGATGACACTGAGACTTTCACCGTGTACCTGAGATCGGATGTAGAGGCAAAGTAAGAACATTAAAAATGGATGATATGAGAGAAAAGAGAGAAAAGAGTTTTAAAAGTTGGGTTTGCAATGTGAAAAGGCAATAATGTTTTCCATTTTCTGTCTGAACAGATTTTATATCCTGATGATTGTAATAATTACATTGTGTATGTAAAATTGGAGGGTATGTTTTTATGCTTGACAAAAAAGTTGCATGAATAGAAAAATTGTTAAGTTATGTTTACTTCATGCAGGTCTCTAGAAGTTTGGGGTAGTCCGGAGGCTCTTGCCAGAGAAAGAAAACGACGTAAAGAGGCAGAGATCAAGTACAGAGAAAGTGAGTATCGAGTTTTCAAATAACTTGAAATGTAACAATCAAGTATGATTGCTAGAAATCTACCAGATAGTGTTACTTTATTGAGAATACATAAATTTGGAACTAGCAATTCCTGACTAGGTATTATGGCATAATCTTAGAGTATCATGTTACTATCTGTGCAGATACAGTCTGTTACTGTCTTGCAATTTATCATCTTTGTGATACAGAAAGAATGTACTTTTAGTTGAGATCTGTAGTCCTACTCTTTTGGGTGGGCTTTCAATTTTTAGATGATAATTTGCATTTTCAATACTTCTGCATTTTTTCTAATTAAAATTTTTGAAAAGAGTTGAAACTGATCCCAATCTTTATACCATACCATTACTCATTAATTTTTTCCTCTGAAAAGAACTCAGCTTGCTTTTGTGTGTCAGAAGGGGAGAAGTACCCCCAAATCATATTTTTTCGGTGCAATATTATTTTCGTTATCCTTGCTGGTATTATCAATAACATTGATAGCCAAAATCAGTAGTTTGTGATGTATTTGGATCTGTCTAGTCAGTTAAAATCACACAAGAGGCAATACTGCTTCAAGATACTTAGTCCAGTTGTGTACCTTAAAATGAGAGGTCAATTTTTTTTTAAACAAGTTGTGCCTTCTGGCAGGAAAGGCTGGAACTGCAGGCACTTGTTAAGGTATCTGTAAGTGTACTGAAAGTTCAGTCAGGAGCCTCTAAACTTTTATTGACCCGGAGAATAATTTTTGGATATAAATAAAATGCCTGAATTTGCTGAAGTGTATTTTGAGCTTTTCCCTCTTGCATTATCATTTGCTGGTAGAAATGGTAACAATGTATAGGATCGTAACATATTGTATGTTTTGATGGAAATGAATTTTGATGAAAATGGAAAACATATTTGGCATTTTGTGTGGGTATATAACAACATGTGTTTCTGGTTAACAGTATCAAGAGAGGAATTTTTTTTCACAGATACATCATGTAGCTCTTATTAGAAGTTGGCTGTTGCATAAAAAAAGTAGTCTTCAATTCCTGAAACTACTGGTTACTAGTACATATGGTAATAATTTTGTATTGCAGATCTGTTTAGAAACCAAAGGCTGTTGTGGGAATACAAAGAGTTCTTTGGAAATACTAAGGTAAGGATGTTTTTCAGTATTTGGCTAGAAAATGTATTATGGCACCTTTTGAAGGAAAATCTGTGTAACTGAATATTATTGGAAGATTTATTTGCACTGTAATGTACCAGATCTATATCTGATTGTTATGCAGTAGGAAATGTTATGATGACAGCTTGGATAGGTTCCTGCTGTGACAGTGTAATCCACCAGTAAGAGGGCTTTTTTTCTGTTGCCTTCTTATCAAAATTGCAGCTGTACTCGTGATTTCATGTGTAACCTATTAATATGTGTAGTGAATATACTGTTAATAAAGAAACCCTAAGTAAGTTTCTTTAAGGAAAAAGACCCCAGAAGATGAATGCCTTTGTTTATGCACTACTGGCCTTTCCTCTTTGCTTAGCAGATACACAGCCTAGATCCAGGTGCTTGGGTGATAGATTGATTCCTTAGCATAGAATGATTCCTTGGGAGGCTCTGGGCCTCATGGCTTCAGTGACTTCCTTGGAGGTTTATTTTTTTTATAGCCAACCATTTCTGGAAATATGGAAGACCCAACTGCACTTTGACTGAACGTTCAGTCGTAAATTAGTCGCCTTCAAGAACTGTAGCTTCACTTTTGCATTACAGGGTGGTGCAAAGTTTTGTATTTAATAATTTGTATCGTAGATGTCTCATGAGGTCTGGATTTAGTTATTAAATAATGTGTTATTTCTTTATGTAGCCACGCTCCAGTACAGCAGCTATGTTTTTCAAGGGACCAGGGAAGGTGGTAATGGTAGCTATTTGCATGTAAGTAAAAAAAAAAAAGTTTTATTTATGCAAGTATAAAGCAATTTATTTATATTGTCCTGGAAATAGGAACAGTGTTTGTGTTTAAGATAAAGATACCTGTGTCTATAACTGAAATGAATAGATGTATCTATTTACTGTTGATAGGAGAGTTTATGTGAATACATTCATCAATATATAGAGATCAGGTATTGAATGATGAGAAATACTGATGAGAGAAGAGCAAATTTTTGGAGTTTATCTGACTATACAGTTTTTTAAAGTAAAAACTAACATTTTGAAGAATTTGAAGAAGCAGGTATTTGAAGTTGTCCTTTTTTCTTGCTCCTTCTTGAGAGGAAGCTTTCCATACATTTTAAACAATCTTCCATATAACCAACAGAAAAGAATTCACTCTACTCTTTATACTGTTATTTAAATATTTTCTTTTCTAATTGAAAAGGGGATATTTTTGGAATTTTTTGCCTTTCACATGTTTTACAAATTTGAATGAAACAAGGTTAATGATCCTGATGTAAAACAAATTATCACAGAGACTATCTGGCATGAAATAGGAGGAAGTGTGTTAAGTTTCTCTCAGGAAATGAAGGCTGAAACTTACTTGCTGTGAAACCTTGCAGGTTTTAAATACATTTTGTTTTATAAGAGCTATTTATTTTTTAAGGCTCTATTGATATAATCAAGCATAATAGAAAGAGGGAAAACACTTTTTTGGCCCAGGATATGTAAACATTTTGAGCAGGAAGTAACTCTTCGAGCTTCTGCAAAACTATATTCTTTTATTTGTGGAAAAAGAATACAAAGCTCATTTGAATGAAAATGTCCCTCTTTACTGAATATTCTACTAGTAACTGTTCAGAGCCTCCTAAGTTTAAAACATGTAAGAATTTTTAGTATGGATGTTTCTAATGGAAAAAAAAGACTGGGGGTGTTGTGGTCATTTCTACCTCCTTCTGTTTCTTACACTTATAACAGAGAAAACAGACCTTTCCTCCTGCTTTCTAGGGCATTGCTGTAAACATTGCATTCTCTTCATTTCTTATATACCTTTTGATTTTTGGGTATTTTTATACATGAATGCCTGGCAGTCAGGCTGGGAGAAGTTTGTAGAGTTAGTTGTGTTGGTCAGTCTTCTTTCTGTGGAGCTTTTTCAGAAGTTCCAGCTACTCCTGGAGCTCAAATATCTGATGACTTTTCAGAGATTGTAGTCAAGGCCACCATCAGTGCTCTTTTGTTTGTGGTCCTGATCTTTTTAATGGCTTTTGGCTTTATGTCAAGAAGAATCAATCTGTCTTAACTTCTGCAGTTAGAATTATTTGGTAGACTTTTAGCAAACTTCAGACTTCCCAGTGAGGATGAAATGTGGTTCAGTCAAAAGCAGAGTTGTTCTATGGATCTGTGTGAGGGTATAGACTAGCTGCACTGGAATACTCTGATTTGTGTTCTGTTAAGATTTCCTACTTTCAAGTCCATGCAGATAGAAATGAGGTAGCTAAATTAGTCAGTTCAGTTCAGTACAATAGAGGAAATACTTTCTGAAGTGCTGGTCAGTGATGTAAAATATAACTTTGTTTCCAACCAAATCAGAGCATTGTAGCTGCCTTCTCAGAATCTGCTGGGTTTGCTTCATCTAACTTGAATATAATTTCTGGCACGTGTTGTTAAAATGTGCCACTACAAGATGTTGTTTAAAGTTTCTTATGACAATTTATTTAGATACTTAAAAAAATTGGCAATAAATGAACTCAGGTTAAAAAAGATAGAGGAGGATATTATAATTCTCTAGTCTGATTTTCTGTGCAATATGACTGTAGCAATTAACCTACTGATTCTGATAATATTTGAAGTGAGAATGTAGTCTTGGACTTTAGTGCTAATAGTTACCTTTGTGCAACATAGGACAGTGTTTAATCCAGTAAACCTGTAGCTGTAAAAATGTCTTCATCATTCACACTGAGCATGTTAATGGAGAAGTTCCATAGATAATTTTTACAGTGTAATCTAGTGACAGCCTTGTCTTCCTGTCTGTTGTCTTACGTTTGTATCCTACTGAGAATGGCTCAGACTGAGACTGAAGTAGGGAACCTTGCACTATAGTGTAGGGAGAGGATGTGTAGGAGGCAAAGGATTGAAAAAACAGAAAAGGAAGGTGTTAAGACTTGTATTCTCCCACTGGTAGAAAATTAGTTGTTCTGAGTAGTGAGTGTGATGGTAGTTTTCAGGAAGTGTAACTTATTTGGGACTGCTTAGAAGTTAATGATTTTTGAAAAATAAATTGTGTATCTTTATCAAGTTTAGCTGAAAGGATTTTTTTTCACAGTAACCATGCATAAAATCTGTGTGAGTTATCTGTCTACATAGCTCTCTAATTATTAAACTAATATTTGAGTTTACCACTTTCTGGCAGGTAATGCATGATTGTACAGCACTTGTGGTATTGCTGAAAATATTAAACATCAAATATTCTGTTATTTCTTCTCTTTGTTTTCAGAAATGGGTTGAATTTTTTCTTTAAGCTACTTGCTTGGGTTTACACGGGTTCTGCTAGTATGTTTTCAGAAGCCATACATTCTTTAGCAGACACATGTAACCAGGTGAGTATTCTTTTCCATTCTGCTGAAGTTAGTACTTGTAATAAAACTTGGAATAAAGACAGATACATACAGTAGCTGTAAGTGCACTCGAATTAAAAATAATAGGATGCTTTTTTATTTGTATTAACGTAAGAATGAGAAGTCAGAATGTAGATTTTGAAGATTTTTTAGAAATAAGTTGAAAGAGGGGAGTTTCAGTAAGAACTCTACTCAGCTACTTCATGGGTCATGAGTGGTACTTGAAACTAAGATGATTTTGGTTAGTATTTTGGTTGAATGTTAACTTGAAGTGCTTCTCCTGTCAGTTATTGTAATACAATGACAGAGTTTGTTACTTATTCATCACTAGGTAGAATAATGATGAGAATTTGAGCATCTTGTCTTCTTTTTCTATTCCTAGATTACCTTATCAGCCTCTCGCAGCACAAGTAGCCGCATACGTGGCACATTTACTTTGATAAGTGGAGTGGCAGGCTCAGAATTGGGCGTGTAGTATTAATATGCAGGGATAAAATTAATGTTTTTTCCACTGTTTTGTATAGTATGCTTAAAGCATATGTTATGAGACCTTGAAATGATATTGCAAGGCTTTGGGGGGAAAAAAATCACCCCTTAAAGAACAGGTTGAAAGAAAGGCTCCTGCAGCTCAAGCAAGAGGAGTCCTTGGGTAGCTTGTAACTCTTAAAATGCGACAGTCTTGTGCTCCTCCAAATTTGAGGAATCTATGGAACCTTGGAGCAGACTGAGTATTTTGAAAAGTCTATTAACATAGTTTTGGCAAACTTTTTTTGCTTGAGTTGGACCTAGTATGCTTCTCCGTCCAGAAAGACTGAGTTAGGACTCACATTTTGTTTGATGGTTTTGCACAAACTTTCAGCTGTTCCAGATGTAAAGTGAAGACGGAGGTGCTCCTAATTCAACTGATAATACTTAAATTTATGGGGAGGCCAGCCTTGAAGTGTATGATTTTTCATTTGGCCAAGTGTGTCCATGTATAGGTGAACCAAGTTTGATAGTGGTAGTATATGCATTGAAGAGCTATTCTTTTAAATAGTTTTTCTTTAACAGTTTTTTAAATATCAAAGTTGAACGTTCCACTGACATGTGGAGGGTTTGTTTTGTTTTTTCAAATAATTTAGTGTGTGGTTTTGGGAAAAACACAGGAGAAACCTTGCTGCCTCAAAGCAGCTTGTTGCTGCTAAGACTAAAGTATCTGCATTTTAATGCTTGTTACTATGTTTCATTATCCATAGTTCTAAAACAAAACATGTGCTTTGCAAAATTCAGGTCTAGATTTATAACTTATTAGATCAACAACTTAATACATGCCTAATGAAATATATCCCAGATAGGCAATTTAGGTAACAAGAGGTTATTTCTTCCTTCAAAATATTCTGAAAAGTTGCAGTGTAATGTTACTGCTTTAAATGTTATGTCATCACCACAGTCTCAGTATAATTTCTTTTCGAGAGGGATTAATTTAAATAACTTTTTTCCTTGAGCAACTTTATTCCTTCACACAGAAGCACAGCAACACTTGCGATTGCATTGAATGTTCATTTTCAGTTGCAATTCTAAAATTATAATTAACAGTAATTATATATGCACATCATATAATTGCATATATATTATATATGTAGGTATAACTAACAGTTTTTTGGGAGTGGTAGGTTTAGATGACAGATTTTGAGGATTATATTCCAGCTCTAATAAGATACCATTTGCAAAGCATATATGCAGTTCAACAAATTGCATCTGCCTTTACAGAGTTCAAGCTGAGTTGATACAGAATATTTCTAATATTTTTTTTTTAACCTTTTGTCTTAAATAGGCGTTGCTAGCTTTGGGCATCAGCCAGTCTGCAAGGACTCCTGACCCTAGTCATCCGTAAGCTTTTTGAGTAAATAAAGATTTTGGTAACTATATTAGGAGTAAGATCAGTTCTTGTTTGTGCATCCTCTTGTTCTTTTTAATTTGCTGTTTTGTGTCATTTCAGAAAAGTATTGTTTCTGATTTTACAACAGAATACGAAAAGAGTTTTCTTTCAATCTGCAGGAGTTGTTTCAGTGGCTTGGTGCATGTTTTGGGGTTTTTTTTTTGTTTTTGTGGTATGCTGTTGCCACGTTCTATTGTAATTGACATTATTTATCTAAGTTCTGGGCTCTTCTGCCTTTTCCAACTAGTAGATCTACTTTGTTTTTAAACACTTTTCATGTGAATCACAGGATTTTTTAAAAAATAAAAGATACTGTCCTCTTCCTTTTTCCAACAAAGTGCTTTTATGCGAGCCAGTTACTTGTACCGTAAGGAGTTGTGTTTGACATAAACTGCTCTTTGGTTTTATCTGGTAATAGGGATATTACTTGATAAGTTCTTACAAGTTCATGAAAGTTACAAGCTTTGTACTCTCCCTGATACTTTTTCGGTGTTGACCTGTTCTACTCTTCATATGTTTGGGCGAGTAATTAATTCTTTAAGCACCAGTTCAAAAATATGTCTAATTTATAGAATTAGTTACACTTTTTTTCATTAACAGCATAATTAAAATTTGAAAAATTTAAATCTTAAATTTGTGCAAATATTCATCATATCTCCTTTTTCCCTCTCACTTCTTTCCCTTCTTCCTCATTATAGACAAAAGAAATGCACTATTTGTAGATGGAGTTAAAACCAAAAATAGGAATAAATACATATTTTTAATACTGATTTAATTCTTCCGCTGCACTTGAAAACTGCAAGTGTTGAATGTCTGTAGTTAGCTGAACTACTGAGAGATACATAAATATTACTCTCCTTAAATTAGTATTATGAATTATGTAGACTGGCTGCCCACAAAACTGGAGTCCTCATTTAGAGGTAGCATTTCACTAAAATCTAAACCTGACACAAATGTTGTTTGGTTTGATTGGTTGTTTTTTTTTTTCTTTTTCAGTTGTAAAATTCTCAGTCATTGTACAAAAGCTAAGACAGCTGTTTAAAAACAAGTTCGAAAAATATTTATGCTTGATGTCCTTGCATGTATTAGTTATCCTTTTTCAAGTAGGTTTTTTTTTCGCCTTGAATTAGATTGGATTTAGCAGCTTTGTCTTAAATAGATGCCAAGTCATATGATGACAATTTAAGACTTGTAAAAATTAATGGCAGACTTTGAGATATGTTTGTAGAGATGTAGAATCTTATATTCGCGAAATAATTTTCTTTCCTTTCTTCTAGGTATGGTTTCACAAATATGCGCTATATTGCCTCTCTAATTAGCGGAGTGGGCATTTTCATGATGGGTGCAGGACTTTCTTGGTATCATGGGATCATGGGTTTACTCCACCCTCATCCTGTAGAATCTCTTCTCTGGGTAAGCTAATCTTGTTTGGTATTGTATTTAACACCAGTGACTTAATAAAAAATAGTGGTGTAGTCTGAAATTTACTTCCTGAGTCTGTTTGAATCCCAACACAGTTAACTCAAACCATTCTTAATGAAAATGTGTTTTAAGAAAAAAAAAATCTTTTTTAAACTATAGTTGGTCTTGCAGCAAAATGAGCTGTTGTCTAAACCCTGCATCTTCCTTTCATAGCCCCCACCTAGAGGTTCTCCTTTCCTGTGTTGGAATATATTGCATGATTCAAATATTATTGATTTCCTTCTCTTAGGGAAAATTACATGGCGTGGTGGGTAATATGGTTCTGGAATGCTGCATTTGGATAGCCTGTGGTGAAGAGATCTGTAGAAATATGCATATAATATAATAACAGATTCTTTTTTTTTCCCTGCAGGCATACTGCATTTTAGCAGGGTCATTGGTATCTGAAGGAGGTATGCAGTTTCAAGTTTCTATTTAAGTATTTGTAATCTCTTAAGATTACAGTGTCAGTAGTTACAGTAATAACTTATCCTTGCTTACACAGTAAAGTTTTGAGCTCTGTTGCGAATACTTGTAAACAAACGAAAAGAAACATGTGAAATCTTTTCTTTTTTGTGTATGCCTATATAATAAGAAGGTGAAGAACACACAATTAGGAAAGTAGACATGGAATGCCTTTTTGGTATTAAATAATCAATGAATATAACTGTTCTGATTTGTATGGGAGACATGCATGTAGAAAAGAAAGCAACTATGCTTTATCTTTGTTCAAAGTATCAATAATCAGAGCTTCTTTGATCTCTTGCCATGATATAAAGAAAAGTTCCCTCTTTTCAAAATGGAAACAAGTCTTTTTGCCTCTAGCAACTTTCAGCAACAACTTTGTTGTTTCAGCCACCCTGCTTGTTGCTATAAATGAAATTCGGAGGAGTGCTCGAGCCAAGGGTCTCTCATTTTATCAATATGGTATGTGTCATTATAGCAGTAAGGTATGTGGTTTTTTAAAACACAATCTGTTCACTCGTATTTGCATAATGATAGAAATAATTTTCTGTTTTCCCTTTTCCTTTTCCCTTTATTGATCTGTTTTCTATTCTACTAACAAGTAACATTTTACAAATTAGGTGAAAACTCTTGATTTAAGAGCACTGCTTAAATACTTGGCTAAGTGCATGTATTTTTCAGGATAAATTCCCCTTTTAATTTTTCTAATGTTTTTGAGAAGCTTCTATAATTGGGCTTTTTCTGTGTATGTATAAATGCTTTCAGAATATGCCAAAATTCAGTTTACACCCGTATAGTTGCATAAATTGTTCTTTTAAATTGCTGTTATTATAGTTTAAGTACTGTGCATAATGTAGTAAAGCTAAGCTTTCAAAGCAATGTAACTTTTTTGTTGTGTGCAGTGGTGCAGAGTCGTGATCCCAGTACCAATGTGGTGTTACTGGAGGATGCTGCAGCAGTTCTGAGCGTGGCTGTAGCTGCTACCTGTATGGGTCTGACTTCTTTAACAGGTAAAATTCTGCACAGAGGCAAGCGGAATGTGGATTTCTTCCCATGCATGATATGAACACAGAGCATTTAGTTTAAATTGGTTGACAAATATGGCTCTGCTCTTTTTCTGATACTTGTACTCTGTAAGCAGATTTTTGAGCTATTTTGTCATACAAACTAAGTTATTTTTTACTAAGGGTAGGATGGTCTGTGTAGCAAGTGGTTCAAAGTATGTCTTTGTTGCATAGTTCAGTTTTCTAAAGAGGGATGATTGCTTATCCATTTTTAAGTATTGATTTTTTAAGACTAAATACTGGAATTTTGTTTCTTGTGGCTTCTAATGACTTAATTGCAAGTTTCATTTTTTTATATGGAAGTAAGTTTTTAATTTTATTTCTAGTTTCCTTCATTAGCTTAAAACCACAGTACTATTTCTATAGATCTGAATATGAATAAGTGTTTGAAACTTAATTAATGAGTACTGTATTCCAGAAATGGTTAATACTTGCAAATTTTTGAGTTACTGATAAAACACTGGATTTTGTGCTGCTACTTATGTTTATGTGTATAAAACTTTGTGTATAAATTTATGTTCACTAATATAGGAACACATGTACAGACTAGAGTTTAGTCGTTTATCAGTCCTGCAGGAGACAGGAGTGGTCAAGGGACAGGAAGGATTTAAGGATGTATTTTAAGATAGCTTGTTTTCTTCCAGCTTTGTCATATTCTTCAGTAGGAAAAGATTTCCACTGACTTAAAACAAACAAACAAACCTAAAAAAACCCCCCACCAACCAAAAAAATCTCACTAAAAAGCAAAACCCAGAAAACCCCTCAAAACTGCGTACTCTTACCAGTGTGAAATTAAAGTTCTCTGCTATGTTTTAGAAATACTCTGTGAAACTAATTTGACATATCTTGTTTAGGAAACCCGTATTATGACAGTGTGGGGTCTCTAGGTGTTGGAACTTTGTTAGGAACTGTGTCAGCATTTCTGATCTACACTAACACTGAAGCCCTGCTGGGACGATCCATTGAACCTGAGCAACTGCAGCGGCTCACGGAGTTACTGGAAAGTGATCCTGTAGTAAGGTGAGGATCTTTACAGCCTAGTCTCTACTGTGAACAACAAAAAGCAAGAAAATAACATTTAATGAGAGAAGTCTGGTGTAAAATTATTTTTAGTGTGGAATCTTCTGTATTGGGATTCTAGAATCTTTATTATTGCTAACTTCTACTTCTGTGCTAAAACTTAGAGTAAGTGAATACTTGTACCTCTCGGGTGTTCAACAGCTAAAATAGCATTGCAGTTATGTTCTAACAGCCACATTAATTACAGGAATTGGCAACGACTTAATGAGCCATCACAAACTTAAAACTACTTTCAAATGCATGAAATGCGAGTGCTTAAATGATATTGTTATGTTGCTTGAATAGTTTATTAGCACTTAAATATTTAAATTCTGTTAATATTCAGTGTGTGGAATTCTGTAGCAGTTGGCAGATGTGCTGCAGTAGTACTATGATGCAGTGAATTCTGCATGTTACATGCTTATAAAATTAGCTCAATGCTAATTTCTTCTTCTTTGCAAGTCTGCAATCTGTAGTAAACTTACAGCTCATTGTCATTCAAAAATCTTCCTTAAATGCTTTTCAAGGAGCTATTTTAGCTTTAACCCTATTAACCTTGATTTAGAAGCAAACTTCTTTTTGTTTTCTTTTTAATCTTTGTTTAGGAATATATTTCTGTGTAAATCAGCTGAAATATTCTAGTGCTTTTTTTGTGTGAAGTAATTTTTGAGCTGGGGGGGGAAAAACCCAAGCCTATTAGTTAATACCAGAGTGCTTGAAAGAAACTAAGAGCTGCATCCTCACAGTTCCAAGCAAGAGGTCTGGAAAACATGCCCTTCATTCCAGAAACTAAACAAGATTCCTATTTGGAATAGAATTCTGTTAGAATTTTCACATGTCAATAACTAAATTAAGTATTTGTGGTGGCTGTGGATTAGTCTGAATGGTGAAGGATGTGTCGACAGTGCTGTGTTAGAATGGGTGAATTCACATGGCTATTTGTACATGACTTCTGTAGTTTTGTTTTTCAAAGTGCACAGGTTGCTTTTGCTTGTCTGAGGCAGAAATAATAGAATTTCTCCTAGGCCAAGTACCATTTTATATTGTATTCTATTTTGTAGGTGGCTCTAGTCTAGAGCAGACTTAGTTCACGTTCTTGCTGTAGACTTTTTTTTTAAAACAGGAGGTACCTTAATTTTTAAAAAAGCATGAAAAATTAAAAAAGAAAAAAACTTCGTGAGAAACTGTGTGTTTTTATTTTCTTGAAGTTAGAAGCTGAAACATGTTTAGATGCTTATCATACCTTCTGTATGCACTTTGTCTTCAGTTATCTCTTTCTTAGATCCATTACATTATCAGCTTTGGTTTCCTTCAGTGCCCAGTTTGTCTTTGACCAAGTTCTTATAACAAGCCTACTATCTCTAGCTTGGTTAACATACATCTTCTAATAAGACATGTCTTAATCTCAGTTCTCTGTGATATAAACTTGTATTACCCTTGCTTGTTACCCTTGTGTGTAATTTGGAGAAAAAGCTGAGAACAAACAAACCAAAGGCTGAAATAAGAAAAAAAAACTGGAGCAGCTGAAATGAGGAAGTCTTTTAACATTAACTATTTCTTCAAAGGGTTACCTTCGTATACTTTCATTAATATAAACTTTGGACTTCTAAGAGTGTCAGCATTTTCTTGAACATTCGAACTCTTGTATATTCCTAAATGGAGATGTGTAGTAGTGTGTTCTATTCTTACATATCCTACTGACACCAAATGTAAAAGAAAAGGCTCCTGATTACTGGTCTACTTCTAAAGCTGTGACGAATATTTGCTTTTTTGTTTCAACCTTTCAGGGTTTTGAGTTCTCAATGCAATGCTTTTTGCGGTTGCTGCTCCCAGAATCTTCCTCCCTTGTTCTTTCAGGCATG
Source organism: Oreocharis arfaki (assembly GCA_013398015.1). Lineage (NCBI taxonomy): Eukaryota > Metazoa > Chordata > Aves > Passeriformes > Paramythiidae > Oreocharis > Oreocharis arfaki. The sequence continues at coordinate 566,287 of VZRR01000616.1, read as the reverse complement.
GTTTGCAATGTTTATTTTCAGATGTGTTTTGCCAGATTGGAAGGGAATATATTGGAGAATCATTTAGTATTAATCAGAAAGTATTTTAGATCCAAATTGACAAAAGAATCCAGGGGCTCTGATATCTACTCCCTCAGCCCCCATCACTTAACTTGCTATTCCAGCAGTTGCTTGCCTGAACATCGTGGTCCGTTGCTAATTATAAAGTATTTGATTATCAGACAATACTAACTGCTGTCCTACTGAAATAAGTCTCTGTGGGGGTGATATTTTTTCGACTAAATCTTGGTACTTTAATTCTTTTTTTTACATGATTGTTTGACAAGACTACATTCCCTAAAATCTTAATGACTGGAATTAGTGTTCTTAATATATAATTCTTCTCCCCACCTTTCTCACTATTTTTCCTTCAGTTGTCAGTTGTTTCCTTCCTGTCAGGTGAAGTTGTCCACAGTTAAATGGATGGACTTGTTCACTGTTCTTAAATTTTGGCATAGTTTTTTTAACCTTGTTTGTTTTTGTTTTAATTCTCATCAGTATTGCAAGATGAAAAATTAATTTGCCTTCACAGTTATTCTTCTTTTTACTTTTAAATACAAGTTATGGAACCTGCTGGATTAGAAGCATTTTTTTCCATTTAAATATCCAATATGCTTCTCTGCTATTAGTAGGGAAATGCTTTGTTGTACTAATATAATCTCGCTTTTTTAGATCAAGAAGACAATAATCACTGCATGTTTTTTTCTGTTCTTTTTCATCGGTAACAATTTTGCATTTGTCTAGTAGCAGGCTTGTTTCCATGTTATCCTTTGGTTTTGATATGCTTAAAAAGAAGTTGGTTTGTGTCCCACTCTGTGACCTTTTCTTCTGCTTCTCCTTTCAGTTAGTTGGACTTAATAATTTCACTTTTAGGCTCATGGCTTTTTATTTCCCTGTTCTTTTCATTTTTCTTAGTAATTTCTAGTTGTAGCCCATATTTAACTTGTGATCCTGAATGGGCTTTCGAAGTTGTTCTCAGCTGGAAAATGATTTGATTTTATTTTTGCTATACAAACACTCTATTCTTAACTCTCATTGACACCTTGGTGCCTAAATCATTCTTGTGTTCAGCTTAACTGAACTGTGGGAAATTAGCCTTTCATAACTGTGAAATAAAATACGTGATGTGGTACAGACTCTGTCCTGATTCTGTTCTTATGGAATTTAATCACAGATCCTAGGTATCAGCTATTCTTAGTGGCAGTTTCATCTTTAATTTTATTTCATTGTAACAGCTGTTGGGTAGTTGTGCTTCTGTTGTGCTGGAAAATCTGTCATTCTGGTTTGGACAAAAACCAAAAGTATTACAACTGATTGCTCAAAACCAGTAACGTGATGTTCTCTGATAAATTTTTCGTTAATGTGAAACTTGCTCTTTTCCCTAGTTAGAATTGATGGTGTCTACTAACCATCCAGAAGCTTCCATAAGCAAGCTTTGTAGCTTAAGCTTTAGTGTACACATTGGTATTTTTGAATGATTAGTGATTTTTCTCCTCTTGACTCGCTGTCTTATCTTTCCTGGACAGATTATATGGAAAAAATTCCTTCACGTTTATAGAATATGCATAATTTCACTGAATTTTATCAGGCTACTGCTTAATGAGAATCTCAAATATCACTTATTATCTTCTTGCTTAGCTCTGATGGGCACTTGGTATGCCTTCAACATTTTTGAATCACATGGCTCCAAATTCTCTTCATTAACCACATCTATTATCTTAAATATCCTGTTTGTGATGAAGTAGTTTGATGCCATCTAGTTTACTCCGATTAATGCTGTGTTGATTTGATACCTTCCCACAGAATAGTTGTGTAAATTGGAATGGAGCTGGAAAGACTTTATTGCTAACAGTAAGCTGATAGTTCTTTCAATCTGCTTAAATATTTACTAAGATGTATTTTTTGGGGTCTCTATATTTAGTTCCTGTTCTATTTCTTTTTTAATGTGCTTACCTCTCCTCTACCCTGAGTATTACAAGAAGTATTCTATAAAAATTTCCTGTGATTGTTCATCTTAAAAGTTTCTGTCTCTTGTTCTTTTTTGGCTGTTCATTCTAGCAGGCTCCTTAACATACATGCCTTCTGCTTTCATCCTGCACTACCTGTGAAGTTATTTCTGATTTATAAACATTCATATGTTTATAAACATATTAAATGTAAAGATTATGTGAAATTGCACATTTTAGCAAAATAGATGGAGGTAAAGTTTGATACTTTCCATCAAGTGAGCTGCATTGCTAAAGCTACATTTTGTGTTAGAATTTACCAAGTCATCAAGATTGCATTTTTCTGTTAATAAACTAAAAGTCTTTGAAATATTTTATACTTGTTTTGCTTTGAAAATGTCAGAAACAAGAATTTAAAAATTGTGGAACTTCTGTGATTTGTATCCCATATTTTAATCTCCACTTATTTTTTCTGACCTTGATGGAAAAATGTGGAAACTTACTCTGCAGTGGCAATTTTAAATTCTCTTGGCTTTAAGGATAAACTGAGTTTTTGCTAACATAATTAGGAAAAAAAATCGAGTATTTAATTTTGTGTTTATTTCACTTTTGAAATGCATCAGCATATGTCTTGGTCCTGAGTTTGCTTCTTATCTCAGAAAAATTAAGAGCTTGTTTACTACCTATATTGACACATTAGAATTTGTCCAACAAGCTGGAACAAAACTGCTACAGAAAACCAGAATTTTTCAAAGGACCAAAATATAAACATTAGCACTTTCATGTTCTAGTATTATTAGGAGCCTGTAAATAAATATACATTTTCAGCATTTACAGACAGGTGTATCTTGATAAGCCGTGATTAATAGTTCTGAAGGATCAAAAATGAGTTCCAAACACCATATCCATAACTTTTTCTTATATCAAATGTATTTTTGAAAATTCTCCAAAAGATCATGCCTTTACCAACTTTAGAAAAGGGCTCTTCTATAATTGCAACATGTCCTTTCAGTGATTAACAATAGGTTATTGTTCCTTATCTTAGAACTGAGGGTACTTAAGTACTTAAAGGTTGTTAAATAGTGTCATGTATATGTACAAAAACTTCTCTGCAGTAGAAAGTAAGTTAGACTTGAACTTTTAACACAGAATAGGGAAGTTCTCACACTTTTAATTGTGGAATTTTTTTTAATATACTGTTAGTCTAGTTCTAAATCTGTGGTGCTTCTAGTAGTCTGACTTTTACTGCAGTGATTTATAGATGTGTTGGAGTTGCAGAAACCTGTTGAAGTGGTATAACCAGTTAAACATAAATCAGTATTTAATGGAAGTGTGGGTGGGCAAAATGAGGATATTTGGTGAAAGACAGTGACCTTTTAAAATTGCAGGATCATTTTGCAGTGACAGTATTGTTAACATGAGAAGTCAAACTAGATAGTGATTTGTTCTACGTTGTTTTACATTTTGTTTAAAAATGTATATGTTTCAGAGCAATTCATGATGTTAAAGCCACAGACATGGGAATGAGTAAAGTGAGATTCAAGGCAGAAGTAGACTTTGATGGACGTGTCGTTACCCGGTCTTACCTGGAAAAACAAGACATTGAACAGCTGTTACAAGTATGTGTAAAAAATTTCTTTTGTAACCCCCAGTATCTGATATTTACTTTCCAATTTCAAATACTTCTAAGCCCAAGACTTGCAAGTAGGTGAGATGCATTTCACTTCTTCATTTGAAGGGTTGCAGATGTTCTTACTTTGTGTTAGAGTTTTAAACATACTTACAGAGAATCATATTAAGTGCTGCTGGAAAAGAGCCTGAGTAGGAGGAAAGCAGGGCTTTTTTTTTTTTAACTCGACCCTTGAGATTGGCTCAATTGTTCAGAGCCGGGTGCTAATAAGGCCAAGGTTGTGGGTTTGCTCCCTGCAGGGGCCATTCACATAAGTGTTTGAGTCGATAACCCATGTGGGTCCCTTCCAACTCAGAATATTCTGTGATTGATTCTGTGATTGTTTTATTAGAAAATATCGATTTGTAAAAAAAAAAAAAAAAAAAAATTGATGAGAACATAATTCTTCCAATATATTTATTGAATTACAAGATATGCAGTTAAAACTAGAAGCTTTACACCTGCAAATGGGCATCTGTTTTGGCAGAGCCATTTGCCCTGGATGTTCGTGGTGCAGTGTTAGGGTTTACAGGTCCAGCTGTTCAGACTTGGTGTGAATATGGATGATTTGCATCACATGATTTAGCATTTCTGTGATGTTTAAAAATTAGCCATCCTTAAGTAAGTGTCAGTCTTTGATTTTAGTATAGTTCTGAGTAGCTTTTCTTAATCCTTCTTTTCAATGCAGAAATGCAGAACTGTTCTCTGCTGTATTCTGTATGGCAGAACTATGAAGTATGAAGAAAATAATTATTTATCTAAATTAAAAGGAGAGTTTTAAGTGAGCAAAATGTTTTGCTTCCTTATCAGTTTTCACTGGTACCTTGCTTGTGTACATTTGCTTATGTACAAGATTTTTGTTTTCTACCCTTTCAAAATGAAATACATGTCAGATGTCTGCATTTTATGTCTTCCATTAAACACGACTTAGAAGTTATCAGAGTTTACCTTTAAATTTTACATTGCAATTTTTTAAACTGTTAGTATCCCAGTTTTAAAAACATGTTCTGTCAAAATAAGACTTATGTATGTGTATGTATAGTGCAATATCTGATCTGTTAATGTGCTGGATTTCATTTTAATGCATTTTTGAGAGGAAGAGTGCTGTCAGCTTTGTACCACTGAGGCACTGCAAGTTTGCCTTGGTTTATATTGACAGTTGCTTTGCTGTTGCAGTTTTTAGTGCACTAGTCTTCTTTTAAAGGCTTTGTTAGCTTTTATTCTTTACCTGCTATTCCCCTTGGCAATTGCATACAACCTTCACTAGTTCTTCCAATACTTATAGTATTGTTGGGAAAGATCTTCCTGATTGCTTCTAGGTTGGCAACTGTTTCTTACACAGATCATTGTTCTTTCATGTAGTACCCTCATGTCAGCTCTAAAGCTGTCATTGAAGGATAGGTCCTTTCAGAAGGATTCAGCCATCCAAAGTCAAAGGCAGACATCAGGCCTGCCGTTTGATCTAAACTTTTTCAAATAAGCAGCTCATTCAACTAGCACTGCTGTCAGCATTATTCTTTCTACAGTTGTGAAATATTTGTTGAAATGCTGTCATTCAGATTACCTTGGGTTTTTTCTTGTTAGCCTTGCCTTGATCATAGTCATGGGTTATTGTGCTTGAGATATTTTTTAAGCTTGATCAATTACATTATTGTTCTTCAGTTTTAGAGTAGTGAGAAGGGGCAAGAAGTTGATGTCATGTACTTGAATGCACAAGAATTAGCTGTTTCATAGTTTCTGTGTCTGTTTGCAATAATCTATTTATCCTAAACATACTGCAGCTGCGATAAACTACAGGACAGATGGCTTCTGGACAGCTTGGTGTGAGACCTCTAAGGAAAGCTTATGGCTTTAAACTGAAAGGTGATAGATATAAATGAGATATAAGAAAAAAATTCTTAACTGTGGTGGTCAGGGTGGTGAGACAGTGGAACAGGTTGCCTGGAGAACTGTGGATGCCCCGTCCCTTGAGGTGTTTAAAGCCAGGTTGGATGGGGCCCTGAGCAACCTGGTGTAGCAGAAAGTGTCCCTGCCCGTGGTGGTGGGGGAGCAACTAGATGATCTTTAAGGCCCTTTCTGACCCAAACCATTGTATGATTCTAGGGCAATACTATAGTACCTGCTTTGGTGCTGCTGACATCTGTGGTTTTTTGGAGGGTGGAGTATAACATCCTTTCTTCCTTAATCTCGTTCCTTCAGTTTCATATGCTGTTGGTCTCTTAGTCTGAGTTCCTGTCAACTGTCTTCAAGTTTCTGATGTTCTGGAGGAATCATATTTACAGCAGTGTTTGTAGTAATCCTTATGGACTTTCGGATGAGTTGGTTATGTGATGCCCAGAGTAGTGTAATGGAATAGCAAGAATGTAGGAAATGGGGAAGGAATACATAGGGGCACCCTGCTCTGCCTTGCTGCAAGGAATACCTCAGAGACTTCTAGAAAATGAATGAAATTCTCTAAACTTATTTGGAAAGTTAAGGAGGAAATCAATTAAAGATAGAAGAAGGTTTTGTATCACATGCAGGTGTAATGATAGAGCCAGCTGTTTTCACCGAATAGATGCTACTCTTCTATGTCTTTGAGACATGAGAACAGATGATGTTTTGAGAGTAAATGGCAAAAGCTGAAGTGTTTTGTTTAGGGGTTTTTTTTTTCCTCCCTCTTGAAATATGTCAAGACCCTCTGGAGTGTTATTCCTTTATTTTCTTTTCCTCATCTCAATCTCTTAAATTTAATTTCTTCCTAGGAAATTCAGCAAGTGAAAACCCTTGAAGAATTAGAAGCCTTTATGCTTAAGCATGGTGATAATATCATTGACACTCTGGGAGCTGAAGTAGACAGACTTGAGAAGGACCTGAAGGTAAATTTAACTGCTTATTAGTAGTGCTTATTCTGTGATATATTTTAAACAATATCACTGCATCTAATTTTTGGGATTTCATTTGTAAATATGAGAGAAGGAAGGAGGCTGGTATTATGAATGCAGATTTTCTTGCTCTAGTATTACTAAGTTCTGACCGCCAGCAGATCCTTACTTTGCCACTGATCCTTACTTTGCCACTGATCCATCTGTTACATATTTTGTTCCATTTTATACCAACATAGAACAAATTTTCATTAAATAGCCCTGAATATGTCTTTGTTACTGTATTCTCAGAATGTCAGATTATTTATAGGCTGTTGAATTCTGTTTTGGCTGTAAAAAAGCAAATTTCTTTTTTTTTTTTAAACTGGTTCTTAGCATTCTATCAAATATTGCTGGGTGATGGGACTGCTACTCAACATCTTTCACTCTTGTTGAAGCTGTACAGTGTTTATTTTACTTTACAAAAGCCTCTCAGCTTTCTTATGATTTTTTTTTTCATTCTGCAATTTAAATATCCTCTGGCAGATGCAAGAAAGGGTTGTTTCCATTTTTAATTTTGTAAGTACATTGGGGCTGTCATTCTTACCTTTCTGGTGTGAATTCAGAACTACAAGTATACTGACCCCCAGATAAATGCAGTCCTGCCGTGACTGTCTTTTCTGGCCATGAGATGCTACTCAAGAGCACGTCTGTCCTTGCTTGTTATATTTCATAAAAATTCTAGTTTAAGTTTCTGTCCCTAGTGTTGTCCTGTTTAAAAGTCAAAATACTATTTTTTAATTTAATTGCACTGTCTGAATCAGTTCTTCATGCGTGGTTTTTGAGGAGCAGGATCATGTCTAAATTTTTTATAAACATAGATACATTTTTTTGGCGCAGGCATATATACAGCAATTGTGTTGGTATTGAATATGCTTTACTAAATATACTAGTCATGTTCGCATGCTGGATGACTTGGAAGTCATGACTAGTCTCATGGATTATACAACTGATGTAGTGATGATAACATATTTCTACAATATCAGAAAGTGCATATTTCACAGTATTCTGAATCTTTGTAAGTAGCTTCAGTGGCATAGAACAAATTATTTCATCTTACCTATTATTCAGGGAAGTATCTGTTATAACTTTAAGAAAGTGAGATATGTACATGTATGTGTATCTGAAGAGTTTTATATAAAACTCTACTACCTTTTTAAAATTGAGAGCTCCTCCATACTTTATAAAGCATAAGAACTAATTAATCCATGATGTTGAAAAGTATTTTTCAAATAAAAACATGACTTAGCCTTCAAAAAATGCTTTATAATATGGACAATGTTTGTTGAAACTTCCTCATTTTAAAATAGTCCCTGTGCTACCCAAAAAGGGGATTTGTTATCCAGTTGACAACATCACACCAGAAATACATTACTTGTAATGATGCACAAAAATATATTTGAGTATTTTCAATACATTGTTTTTAAATTTTATTTCAGCAACGAAATCCTGATGTTCGTCATGTGGATCTGGAGATACTGTAGACTTGAACAGGAGAAATCTTCAGGTTGCTACCCTTGTGGAAAGAAGTCACGTAAAGGGCTGAAAAGCTTCCGAAATTGCTGTGACCTCAGCACCATACCTCGCTTCCTTTGCTGTAGGCTTCCTGGACTGTTAGCACTGCTTCTGTTTCTGGAAGAGCGCTAGACTTGCAGACAAAAGTTTCCATGGCAAAATCATTTTCAAAAAGCTACTTGAGTTAAATTCCACAGGAGAGTCTGTCCATATTTACTGCAATTCAGAACTTAAACCTTGAGGTTTAGTTAGGCAAGTACAGCTGCCTGAAACGATACAACACACTTAGTTTTTCCATTTGTGTCCCTTTGCGGTCAGTTTGCACTTCTTTAGTTTCTTTCAAGATATCAGTAAAGGTTCTTGGGAGATATTAAGATTAGCTAGGAAGAGTTTGTTCCAGTGGAACCTGCCAACCTTAAATTGTAATATTTCAACTGTGTGATTGTTTCACAATTTTTCTTTTCTATGAGATAAATTGTTTCAAATGGGCACTGGCCTTATCTCAAGTATCATGACCTGGAAACCTGCTTTTTGCCACCATTACGATTACCAACTGCACTTCAGGAAAATGAGGTTTTTCACCTTAGAGGAGCCAGCTGTATGGGTTTAGCCAGAGTACATTAAGTTACTGTGAAAAATGACTACGTACAAATTTTGGTGCACTTCCTCTCTTTAAATTTTGTTTGTGTTTTTTCCCTACTTTGACACTTGTTTTCTAATTTGTAAGTATCTTCAGATGTAATCTGGGAGATATTTATGGTAGTGCTTATTAAAAGTTACCTGGCATTTTTGGCTTTTTATATTTTAATAGACTCTATTGCCAGATATGGTCTTTGCTAGAAGATGTGAGAGATGTAGCTGGAATATATAGTAGTAAAAAATGATCTATTTATAATTAAACAAATGAATACATTGTATTTTTAATTTATTTACCTTTAGATATTATCTGAATTCAAAACCACTTAGTCTGCAGTTTTTATAACTTGACCTTGCTTGTTTGGGAGAGTAATTCTATCAGTGGTCCTCAACAATCCAGAGATAAGTGATTAGTTTATAACTTTGAAATGTGAAATTCTAGAACTATGTACAACTGTCTCAAGGCTTTCTGCAGTAGGTACTCAAGTTGTACCAGATTCTTTGAGACCCAGCCTTTATTAATAAGGCTGTGAGTACTGAAATGCAAGTTGAAATATAAGTGAAATAACTGTATTTAAATAGCACTGAGGAAAATTCTTTATGCACTTTAACATAAAATAAGATTTGCTTATGGTTGAGGGCGGTAATAAGACCATCCTAGTAACTCAGTTGCTGAGTAATGACTGACTTGCTGAAAGAAGAAATGTTGATATGAAACACAAGTCTTCAAAAATCAATTTAAGATTATATTGTAAGCATTACAGCAAATAATTGTGGAGACCAGTATGTCCAGATTTTATTAGAAGCATTTTAGAATATTTTTTTTTCATGCTAGGTGTCACTTACCAGTGAACCATGAGAATTTAAAATAACATGCCTTTTTGACAATTGCAAAGCACTTTGCATGCTGGTCATTTTAAGTGGTACATTCCAGAGTTAAGTTACAGATGGGGCTTCACATACAGTAATTGTGGGTGAAAGGATCTCCTTGGTACCCTTTTCCATAATCCCTGTTCACTGGTGGCTTCTTTATAGCATATTCCCTTTTATTAATGCTAATTCAAAAGAAGGCTTACTTTTTCTGGTTTTCTCCTATTGTAGAACTAGTTAGTATATTTAAGCCTGATGATTTAAAATGCAGTTTAAAGGTAATTTGGAAGTCTCCCATATCAAATAAATAAGGCATATTTTTAGCACATTATAAATAATTTACCTTTCTCCTTGCCCTTCTGTGTAAAATTCATCTCATCTCAGTATGCACTCTCCTGGTATTAGTCTTATTCATGAAGAGCACTGGAATCTGGTAACGCATAACATGTTATCTTCTCCCTAGAATATTTATATGGATTTTGAATTTGAATAAACACATTAATAAACCAGTTATTTCAGAAATCAAAAACCTGAAGAGAAGTAAAACTGGGAAAATGTTCTTCCTACAGAGGTTAGTGAAGACAGCCAATGTGATCCAAGTGGTTTGCATGCTGGAGTTACTGACAAATGAGTAGTGTCAGTGTGCACTTGGCAGCACAGAACTTTGCCTGCAAGGTTAGTAAATGTTATCTCAATAGGAAAGTGTTCCTGTATAGTTTTCAAGAGGAGGCTTGAGCTTATATTCTTACAGAACATCTGCTCCAAAAGCCTATGAAAATGTTTTTTTATTCATTGGAGATGTAATTCATCTGAATTCTGATCTTAATTTCCTTATATGAGTCAGAAAAATACTCATCCACACCTTTTGTTTGTATTCCAAGATAGAATTCAGTTCCTTGTCTCCCAATTACGTTACTGATTGTAGCATCACAATATGTTAAATTCAAGATGCCAGAACTTGAATATTTTTGGGTACATTACAGTTGACCAGTCTGAGGACCCAGTTCCATTTTTTGAAGTGACCTGGACGGTGATGTACTACAAAAAGGCCGGCAGACTGGTTTGGGCAGTACTTTGTAAGTTTACATGTCATGCAGTTGGATGGAAGTACTCTTTCATTGATTCATTGCCAGGTTGGAAAGGAAAAGTAATTCCAAGCTGTTACATTTTAATTTATATATTATAATTTGCAAATTATTTTGAACAGATACATTTTTACTGCTTTTTTTCTTTAACAGTCTTTATAGTCAAAACCCTGAGGTGATATGGGTCCACTACTTAGTTTACTTTTGTTTTAATGTTTTGGGGGAAAATAATTAGCTAATACATTTACATGACAGAGTTCTCAGATTAAAGAACTGTACAAAGTGTGGAGGAGTGAATCTTTTCTTTATCAGAAATGCAATTACAAAATGCTTCTTTTGATTGATTTGAAGGTAAAGAAATGGGAATTACCTAACAATAAAGTTATATTTTAGGATTTTTTCAATTAAGGTGTGGTGTTTTAAAATATTTTGTTTCTGTGGACTGGCCTTGCAGGTTCTATATTTTCAAATTGTGTTCAAAGCACGGCTGCCCTCTCTGCTTTGTGGAAGATTGCTTACATGCTGTGCAGTGTCTCATAATTCTGTAAAACTTGCCATGTTTGAAAAACTTGTCTTAGTGTTCCAATATCCTGAATGATCTTAATGTATTTTAAGTCTAAGCTGCCTGGATACGAATAATATGTTTTTCTGTAGAATATTTTTTTTCTGTAAAAGGTAAAATTTTGAAGTGATTATCTTTCCCCCAGCAATGAACTTCAAGTCTAAATTGTCTCCATTATACACTGGAATTCAGCATTTGATGTGGTCTCCCTGTCCCACTCCACTTTTAAAGCATTTTTTAAGGATACAGTGGTAGTAGTAAATACCTCAGTGGATTAATGTATTACAGGGGCTGTTTGGTGGTTTGTGTTCTGGTCCAGAAGTAGTGGGGACTCAAGGAACACAAGAGCACATCTTTTAAGGATAAGTTTGCGTCCTTTATCCCCTGTGACTCATCCTTGAACCGAAGACTTTTTAGGCTCTGGTTTTTTCCTTTCTTGAATTCCCACACAGATTTTATTGCTTTTTTTAAGTGATTCATACTTTTAGAGGAAGAAGCCATTATGAACAGCTTATGTTTTTAATAGCAGGGTAAATTCTACTCTTAGTCTGTGAATTTTGTACTGTACTTCTTGTTCATTAATAGTTGACAATAGAGATTACTGTTTTGAAAGCTACAAAACATTTTAGCAAAAACCAGTTTTCTGATTCTGTCAGGTGCAGCTTTTCCAGCTGTATCTGGAGACTCAGTTTTTATTGGGAGATTTCTGCTGCCCTCTCTTTGATAAGGAAGTATACAGGAAGGTTTTTAAGTGTCTTTTGTCTAGGTTATACATTGTTTGCAGTCCTGTTTTCACCTCATGTGTAATCATTTTAGCTGGTGGGTTTTTTTTTTCTGTAACAAAAAATACACATTATGGAAGTACCTTTAATAGTGATGAGTACATCAAATACAGTCTTCATACAGAGTGTTTTTATGCCGTTGTGCATTGAAAGTGTGGCAATTTTTGAAAATTGTCAACGAAGTAATCCTTTTTCTAAACTTGATTTAGGCCTCTTCCTTATAGAGGAAACCAGAGCACCATACTGTTTAAGATCTGAAAACAAAGTGTTTCCTTTTATGGTCATATGTTCCTAAGGCATTTTGGCATGGTAGAACTATTGATGAATATCGACTCCTGTACAAAACCTGCCCTTCTGCACATGCCTAAAGGCTTACAGAAGTGAATATAAAATGACAGTGCTTTTTCCCCCTCTAGCTTAAGTATTGTGCTGCTCCTATTCTTATTGTTGGCTCTGAATAGAGAGTACCACTAACATCTCTCTTGCAGTTTACCTGCATAATGTGAATGAGAAGTCAAGATGTACCAAAAAGTTTGGTTTTTTTTTGTAGAGGGTTTGTGTAGCTTAAGTAATTTTTCCTTTCTTCTTAGTGAGACACAAATCATTAAGATCAAAAGTAGACTAGAAATAGGAATCCAGGCTCTTAAGCACAACAGTTCAATTTTTGAAATGTATGTCCTTTGAGGAAAATAAAACGGAAGTTTTAAGTGGATGTATGGTCTATAGAAACTGCAGTTAGTCAGGCTTTGCTGAAGCAAAAGAAATTAAACTAAAAGTGTGTGGTAAAAAGAAAAGAATACAAGGAAGGAAAAAACCCAAGACATTGAGCACTTGGAAATAGGAGAGGATGAAAACCATCTAAAAAACTTGTCCAGAAATAAAAAAATGATGATTGGAAAAGAAAAGAACAGTAAGAAATTATATTTTATTAGAATGCACGAAACTAGATAAGATGACATTTTCTTTCTTTTACCAATATTCTAATAGTTGGGTAATTTTTCCTTCCCACTCCCAGCAGAAATTCGTATTTTTTTTTTCCTGTACTGAAAATCAGAACCTCTGTCTAACCATGTCCTAATATGGTGTTCAGCCTTGCAGGTACAAACCTTTTTGTCCACTGAAAACTGCTAAGGGTGATGTTGTAATCTCTGGCTTTGTTGGTGAAGTATGTGTTTGGTAAGTGGAGGGTGAGTAATGTTATTTGTGGAAAAGGGAGCTGGAGTGAATTAAAGAGAAAATTAATTGATACTTTCAGAGAGAAAATGACTGAAGCACCATACTGAATGCGCTGTGGAAAAAGAGGTTCTCTGTTCTGAAGTCTACAGAATTCTTGCAATGGGCTGTAGTCAATGATGAATATGGTAGTCTGTATTTTTCAATTTGCTGAGATGTCTGTGGATAAGCAAGATTTCTAATTAAATCACATTCTGAAAAGGAGTTAAAACGTTCAAAATGTAATATGAAAAGAATGTATGTTTTTAAAATGCCACAGACACTATAGCATATTATAATAGATAGGCAGAAAATATTCAGTATTACATCAGGCGCTTGTGGACATCTTTTTTTCCTGTGTAAGTCAAAGCCACCAATTAAAATAAAGGGTTTTGGTTACTTTTTATAAGCATTACACTAACAGCAAGCCCAGTCAAATTTTTGTATAGCCAGCATTCATAGTGCCGTTCTGGGGAGGAGGTGTCTGTTAAAATAGTGGCATACAGGTCCATAATCTACCATAACTTTGGTTTTTGTAATCTAAATTTAGACTGTGTATACAGGTTGTGATCAGCTGCTTCAAATCTGAAGTCAGAAGAAAAAAAAATGCTATGATGTATAAATGATGTAATATAAAAGGGATTTTGTAAGTTTCTCTGCAAATTAAATATGCTGAAGAAGTGCGTGAGAAGTGTTTGAAAAATGCCTTAAAGGCATTTGGAAACCGTTTTGGCTATTGCCAAAATAGTATTAAATTTGAAAGTCAACAGTGAGGATTTTCACTGGTGGTAGAACTTTCAAAGGGCAATCTCGAAGTCAAAATCTATTTTTCCATGCAGCCTTTTAATCAGATTCACCAGCCCCCTCCCCACCCTGCGCCTTGCATTTTGGTGTATTGGCTTTTTCTTTCTGTGTCTTGGTTACTCCATATTAGTATGGGGAAGTCATTTTGATTTGTGGTGTAGACATTAGAATACTTATCTGCATATGTTCTTTGTTTTGTAATTATACTTGAATTCAGTACATTCTGTATCATGTCTGGAAGTTGTAATTACTCAGTAAAATCTTACATAGCCAGTAAGGGTTGTGTTCTGTTAATTTAAGCAATTTTATGTGTATTGGAAAAGTAAGCAATAACACTGGCTTTAGGCAGCTGATGATTCACTGTATTTCTGAATTCAAATTGCATATAACTATTTTATGGATGCAAATCAAAGTTTCTATCCATCTATTTGTATTAGTTATTCAATTTGCCTTTGTGACGCTGGCACACACTGTTCAATAGCATGCACTCAATGAGGGAGCAATGTGCCCAGGCTGGCCAAGCTGTTTATCAGCTCTCTGAACCTCACTGGCAGCTCCACCTTTCATCCCATTCACCCCCTGCCCTCAAAGAGGGCGGTTCCTTCCTCAATACTGAGCCAGCTCTTTCTGTCTGGCTCAGAGGCCCTACTGGCACTGTGTCCAGTTCAGACTACCTGTCCTGATCCAGACCTAAGGATGGCATGAAAAAAGGTAGTACTACAGATGGGTTGCATGTCAATGTATAGTTGGGTTTATGTGTTAGACTTGCATAGTAACCATAGTTTCACAATCCCAGCAAAGCTGTCCAAGCCTCTTAAGAAAAAAGCTTGAAATTAGTCAGCTTAGAAAGGATTTAATGTACCGTCTGGTGCACTTAAGTGCCACTTTTTATCACTAATACCGATAAAACTGCGTATTTATCCAGTTATGGGAAGAACTGCTTCTAACTAGGCTGAAAAAAGTTTATGTGGTTGGAAAGAAGAGTCAAAAATGCCAGAAGCCTGGGTGATGAAGTGGAGAAACTTGAAAAACTGGCGTTTTTGTCTGTATGGTATCAGATACCAGAAATAAAGTGGTCAAGCAACATATAGCAGGAAAGATTTTGGCTATGCAGCATATGTCCTGGTTGCCAAAGATGTTTAATTTCGTAGTTAAGTGACTCCCTTCAAGGGAAGTTTGTCGGTTTCATATGGTTTTGTTGTGTTTTTTTTCTCTAATGAACCAAATGGCACAAGATCTGCCTGAGCAAAGAAGTGACAGACCTGTGGGCCTTGCCTCTTGTCTGTTTGAGGTCAGGTTCAAATACTGGGCTGTCTTTTGGGCTGTCTGAATAACCAAGCAAGTGGTCTGAGCCACTTTGAAAGAGGGAGAGAGCTCTGTCTTTTCACATAATGTAACCTGGAATCTTCAAAATCCTTTCTTTATTTGCAGTCTGTGGCATTAATTGAAAGGCCATTCCTAAATAATTATGTTAAATGGAGGCTAATGGGTTGAAGTGGGACCTTGCAGTCAGCTGGTTGAGGTGATCTTAAAAGTCCTGTTCAAGAATGAGTTTTGTCTGTCTTTGCAAATATTTTATGAGGGACTTATTAAAAGATATGAAAAGTAAACCTTCCTTTAGCATTTGAATTAAACTTTTTTTGAAAACCTTAGGAAAAGGGACATAATTTCTGGTTTCACAGAAGTTGTGCCAGCTCAGCTCCTGGTAAATTACATGTATTGATTTACGTGTAAATGTTTACATTGTGATTTTAATTTTTTTTTTTTAATTTAGACTTCTTCAGTTCTGATGCAGAATTGGGGCTTAGTAAGATCTTTTCTAGGTTCTCTTTCTGACGCTTGAGGTGACTTAAATATTATTCACTGCTCTAGTATAAACTGATACTCAGTCTTTTAGAGAAGTTTTTTTTTTTACCCCAAATACTGATTGTACAGCAGTTTACCATTAAATCAGGCTACTCTGGATACACAAAGCATTAAGTCTAGGGTTTAAATGTGGGGGTTTTATTTTCCTCTAAGGCAGTCATAAAGAAAATCCATCTTGCATTTGATGCACATAAAAATGATTCATATTTGAACTTCTGTCTCTGCATGTTGTAATTGTATGTAGGTATCTTTGGCTGCAGATTTGTACCTGACTGTTCATCTTTCTCATGATAGACAACTAACTCAGCATCTCAGCAAAAATAAAAGTTAAATGCAGTGGAAGAAGATCCTGATGAATTTTGACAACTTGGAAACCTTGATGCGAGAGAGACTTTCCAGTAAGGCTGTGGCTTTAACCCATTCTGCTCCTTTCCCTTTATGCTTTGCACTGATTTCACTTGTTCCGACCTTCACTGTAGAACTTCAGTTTCCAGGTGGTTCAAAACAGGAGTTTTAGGTGGAGAAGACTAATTCCAAAATCTGTGTTCCAGGAGCTCCATCTGCTCAGTAGGTAATTGGACACTTCTGGATCATTGAGGGAGATGAGCAGTGATACTCTGGCTAGCATTTGGTGGGTTTTCGAATGTGCCACGGTCGACTTTTTTCTTGGAAATTTATCACCCTGGAACAGTCTTCCTGATGCTGTGGATGGGAAAGATAACCTGCCTGTTTCCTTGACATTCTGTTTGTCAAGAGACTGTGTTGGAACTGCTTGCTGCTCTGCTTCTTTGGATTATCCTTTAGCAAATAAAAAAATCCCTCTTTCCATCAGTTCAATAAGTAGTTAAGGTTTTGGCTCTTTGAGGTTCTCACATCATTTTGTGAGAAGAATTTCAGTATTTCAATCACATTACTACAAGGCATTTTTGAAAGGTTTAATTAGACTTTTTCTGCTGTACTATTGACCATGTTCCTAAATGGGAACTGAATTTAATATTAACCTTTCTAATGGGAAGCTACTTTGAGTCATTAGCAAACCTGTTTCTTTCCATTTTCCTACAAAGACAGCCTAGGTTGAGGCAATTATATCTGTCAGGCGAGTGGAAAAGTTTAAAGCATTTTGAGGGAAAAAAGGGTTTTTTAGCTTTTTCCCAACATTGTTGTATAAGTTCATGTTAGATTTTTTTTCTCTTGACTTAGCTAATTAATGTGATGGTGTGGGGGGTTTTTTTGGTTTTTTTTTCTTTATGTATTACATTTGCAGTAGAAGCTACTTCTGTACTTCAGATGTTGAAGGGTCTGTGAAAAAGGGTTTTTCCATTCACAGGGCAAGGTCCTATAGTGAGATCTGCCAGGTATTCCAAGAGACTCCCTGGTGCAGCAGGGAAGGTTTATCTCTGGAGGGCTGTTTATGTATGAACTTGTTAGGGAATAACCAAGACAGAGCCTCTGATTTAAATAGGCCCCACTCAAGGAGTGGTCAGGTCATGTCAGTGGTGTTGGTTTGCTCTATCAGTAACTATGATTGTCACCTGGAGCTGTATTCACACTTGCCTCATGCTGAAGCACTGGGGACCATTTGTAGTTACCGATGGTGCAGACAAGCAGAAGTAAGAATCAGGTAGGGAAAGATGAGTTCCTTTTGGGATATGGAGTTCTTTTTGAGATTAGGTGCATGTTTCCAAACAGAAACCGACTTTGCAAGTCGGTACACATCGTGCTGTTGTCCATGCTGCATGAGCTAGTGGCAGTCTGCTGGCCTCAGCAGAGGGAAGGAGGCAGAGAAAACCCTGCCTAGCTGAGCTCTTGAGGACAAGATTTTGCAACATGAGCAATCTTATTAAAATAAGATTACAAACACTTTAATAATATGAGCTTGCACATGAGATTGTTCAAAGCAAATGAGGTTAAAACTAAATACCTTCATACACATGAGGTTCAATGTCTGACTTGGACCTCAAAGTTCTCTTCAGGGACATCTTGTGCCTCAGCAGAGACATAACTGCCAGCATGGGCCATGCTTCTGAGGGCACCAGCACTGTTGCACAACAGGAGCAC
Source organism: Oreocharis arfaki (assembly GCA_013398015.1). Lineage (NCBI taxonomy): Eukaryota > Metazoa > Chordata > Aves > Passeriformes > Paramythiidae > Oreocharis > Oreocharis arfaki. Next base: position 548,340 of record VZRR01000616.1, on the reverse strand, counting down.
AGTTTAACCATTGCCTTACCAGTATGTTTAACAGGTATTTAATGGAAGAGTTATAAAATGTGACATTATTGAATTACACTCCCCATCTGTGGTACTTGTTCCACTGCAGTTACTTCCCAGGCCTGCTTCTTTACCACCCCAGTACCTCTTATACCCCTTCTCTCTGCCTGCCCAGCCCCATGCACCACCTCTCATGCTTATCCCCTTCCATACGCTCTGCTGTTAGACCTAATTCCCTTTTGGAATTTCATAAACCCAACTGCTGCCTCTGGTTCCCTACTTATGTACTCTTCTTCCCTGCCAGCTTTCCCTGCTGGGTTCCTGCCTGTACTGCTCCTTCACCCTATTTGGTTTACACACAGCCCATCCCTCTTCCCTCCTGCCTCTAGATCTACCCTCACATTTCCAGCCATTGCCCAAAAGTCTGTGAAGACAAAGTTTTTCAAAGAGAAGCTAATTATAATATTTTTACAGATGGATTAATACAGGTTTTTTACCTGTGTTTCTCAGAGCTACCTGAAATTATTTTGATGGGGAGGTTAGTAAACTGTTTTCACTAATTGTGATTTTCACCAAAAATATGCGGTAGGCTGAAGCCCCTAGAAAATACTTGCCCAACCCCAGTTAATTTTACATCATTACAGGCACCCGAAGGCGTTGTTTCATAATGGCACTATTTGGTAAGCATTTCAAATGGCTGACACCAGGCTGTGGGCAGGCCCGTCTGGCTCCACAGCCCAGCAGCAGTGGTTTGCTGTGGTGAATGTTTGTCACTGTAATTCCTCTACAAATTATCTGGAGCCAGGATTTTCTAAAGCATTTAAGAGAACAGGAGACATTCAGCCAATTCTGAATTAAAATGGGATTTAAATGTCACTGCTTGAAAATCCAGGTTTTAAGATTGCAGATGGGTACTTCCTTTGCATAGGCTTTCTATTTAACTAGCACATAAATCTATGTGGTTGTATATTGAGGTGAAAATGATTTATGTTGTATTCATACTTGAATTCTTCATAATCTTTCACTATGCTTTTTGGTGCTTCACAGCAAACAAGCAATTAATGCAAAAGAAAATGCTCTAGCCCTTTATATAAACCTAAAACTTTTTATATATATTTATAGTGAGACCCAGGTGTCATGGCTGTCACACTGACACAACATTGCTTCTAGAGAAAGAGAGAGACAGGTTAATCAGAGACTAACTTTTATTGTGCATTTTTATGCAACAGAACAAATGGAACTGGAGGTATGTAGTAATAAAACCAATATTCAAATTAGAATTAACACTTGAAATAGTAAACTGTAGGTAACAAATGTCTTTATAATTAAAAAATATTGACTGTTTAAAAAATTCTCTAAGATTTTATATTCTTTAAAAGAAATGTGTGTTGCCACATAGAAAACAATTCACACATCCTATAGAAATTGTCACAAAAACCTTACTAGTCTATATTACACTATGCACTTTTCTTTTGTACAATATCTGATAAAGGTCTATCCCTAACCTGTACTTACTCTACACAGTACAATCATCATTAGAAAGTATTCATAGAATTAACTACACCATAACAATAAAAATATCAGGATTAATGTTTTTTTTAATCACAGTTTCTCCACAAATATTTGTCATAGAAAATATAACGAAGGCATGTTGGCACAGATGGGCGTGCGGTGCTGCTACACAAAGTTTGAGAGAAGGCAGATACATAAATGACAGTAAGATTAAAGCATATGGAAGGATAAGACAAGGATCTCTATCCTCCTGGGACTTTCTGGAGTGACATGATAGATAGCAGTTTCCTTCTGTCGCGGGGAAGGGATGTGCTGGCTTATAAAGCACACTGCCTAAAAATGGCTATCTCCCTCTGCAAGGGCTTATGTGCTATCTATTATTTCAGGTCCCATATCTAACATATTGCAGATATTTAGATGCTTCGATGTGTATGAATTTATAACACCTAATGAACAAATTAACTGGAATAAGCTGTGGTGCAAGGTTTGGGGCTTTTAAAATGAAAAATGTGGGTCAAGTGGCCATGATGGCAATTATAAACAAAGACAACTGACGAAAGTTTTTATACTCTGTTATTTTAAAACCAAACATGAACAAAAATATGAGCTGGTGTCTGCTAATGCCTGTCTGTGACCATGATTCATGTCACTGGCCAGTGCACATAAGCAATTGAGGACAAAATTTTGTTCATGAAGAAAGGTCCAAACCTGGAAAGCCATTTCTACTGCCATAGTGGCTTTCAGGATGAAATTATACTTTTGGTTATTTCGCACAATGAGAGTAGAGGATTGTGAGTGGTTCCAGGATGCTGGCTATGCTTTTTGCACTAAAAATAAAGCTAGGCTTACTAGTTACTTCAGCAAATCTTTCAGTTAGTGAGAGGTCTGTCCAGTTCAGTAATTCTGTTCTGTGACTCTTAAAAAGTGTTTATATCTTAAACATCATACAATTAAGCATCTGAAAGGAAACCATCACGATGTTTACAAGAATACAGCATGATACATATCGCTGTGGACAAATTTACAGTATAATGTTGACTCACACGTTCTGACATGTTTTACCAAATAGTTCTGGCATGTGTCACCACATTAAACATAGACCAGCAAGACTTACACCATCTGAGCAATGTAACATCTTCTATTATAGTTCTTTTAAAAAAAGTGTAAGTTCAACACCAAAAAGCTACTATAGGATATCTGTACTGTGACATTTCTATACACTGAGTTTCTCCTCCAGAGGCCACCACGTGCTGTGACCGACCGCTCCAAGAACATCACCTCCTGCCTGTAATGAGGGAATGCTGTTCTAAACCCCTTGGTCTAGTGAGGTCCTGTGTGATTAAACTGCTGGTTGACTTTTAGAAAATGAATTAGTTATTTTGGGGCCAGTGAGTGCTTTTCAACCCCCTTTTAAAAAATGACCAAAATTAAAGTGAACCGATAGCTATTGGACATTTGAGGACCTAAAGCATATGGGGACTGAGCAAGGTCCTCTCTATGGCAGTGCACAGTGAGCCTGTGTTCCGAGATGCCCCATGGGCCAGGAGAGACCAGTCACAACCACACACAAAGAGGAGGCAGAGTGCAGGAAAGAGCTCCTGTGTGGGCAAGCTGAACTTTGAGAGACTTCTTCAGCCCTGCAGCCAGGCTGGGCCTTGAGGAGCACTGCACCCCAGAGAGCCCCTCCTGGTCTCTGAGGAAGGGGCCAGGTGCCTCCTGCCTTGCCCGGTGCATGGGGAGAAGGTTGGGAAGGGGAGGAGAAGGGTAAAAGGAGCCATTAGTAGCTACGCTTGTGCCTTGCACAAGGCGGTGGGGAAAGCTGGGGAGTATGAGAGATGCGTTCAGGAGAGTCAACGCTGATGAGGTAGCACTAAGGATGGTCAAAAGTGAAGTGAGCTTTTTTTCCCAAAACCAGTTCCCTGTACCTGCCATTGGGGAAATGTTGCCTCAGGAAGAGCTGGTTCAGGCTGTGGAGGATGCCAACACTGGCCTGAAATAACACAAAGGTAAGATGGAAACACCCTGATGTGGAAATGAAAGGGCATCAATTCTTTGGCATTGCGTATTTCTGGCGTGGATCAATTAAGAGGGACAATGAACTCCTACACTTTTAATATTAAACTTCTTTTGTGGATTGACTTTTGTTTTTAAAGCTAGTATCTGCTTCCAATGTTGTGCACCATTGTGAGTTCTGCTCCAACAGCTCTTTTCTTATAGCTCTCAGTCTGGATCCCATGTCCACTTACTACAGAACACTAAACCAGGTTCTTCTTGACCAACCCCTCCCTGAATGCAAAACTGAGCAAAACCAGCATATTGCCTCACCTCTTTGAAGGAATAGAAATAGAGGTGAAAATGAAAGTGAAAACAAGAAAAGGCAATTTAAAGCCTCTAAAGCTACATAATATGGCTGCAGAATAGGAACAGACAAAGGAGAATCTCTCTTCTGAAATGGCAATTTGTTTTTAGCAATCTTGTTTTAATGAAAACTGTCATGATCAACTCTAATCCTCTAGAAATCTAGATAAATATACTGTCTATCTGATATACAATGCAATTTTTATCTGTTAGAGGTGCCTGTTATTGTTCTGGGTCTTTGAAGGATTCTGCTGTTGACGAGTGCTGCTGTTTTACTCGGGAAGCTTAATTTCCTGACAGAGTTTGCTAAGAAAGTCCCTGGATTTTCTATCTTGTGTGGTATTTTAAGGTAGCATTTATAATTACGTTCTTTTCTGTTAGCAAATGGGAAACCACTCCTTTTTTTTGTTGTAAGTGTGCAGACTTGTACTTAAATCTTCTAGTCAGGGAAAGCAAATAGCACCCAGCTCTTCTGAGTCCAGGCCTGGGATTGTTATCAATAAACTGAAGAGATAGTAGCTGCTGTTTCTTTCAACATTTTTATAGTTTTTAAACGACCTTTCCTTTACAACTGGATGAAATGAATTGCATGTTCCCTTTGAGTGTGCTATGAAGGATTTGGAAATAATAGGCACTGAAAAGTCCCATAAAGCAGGTCTTGAAATGGATTTCTTTCTGTTAACTGGGATATGGTAGGATGGAGAAGCTGAAATGTATGCAGTATGTGTTCAAACATGCTTTGGACTACTAAATGACAGCAGGGTTAAGAATGTTTAACAAACAGTCTCTCCTAAATTAAGTGGTTGCTACTGTTGTATGATGTGGTTCTCACTGCCATCAATCTCCAGATCCATCTTGCATACCTCTATTGAAGACTTCATCGTGTGATCCTGTGTGGTCAGTCCCTTCATAATAAGAGTTGCCGTTGTGAAGGAAAGTCCCGACGGCACGGCCCTGGCGCGCGTGTCCCACTGCGTCACTGAACACCTTGTTAATTTGCTCTTCAGATGGCATCCACCAGTCCGGGTTGGAGGTACAGTGCATCCTAATGAACTCTGCAGGAAAACATGGAAGGATAAAAAGCAACTTGTCTTTGCAGCATCTGGTATTGCCCAGGTGTCAAAAGCTCATGGGAAATAAGAAAGGAGGTATTGCTGCTCTACTTGAGCGGAAGTAAAGCCTTATGGGGGATGCCATGATAATGCCACTTGGATCTCTTTTATTTCCACACAAATGTGTTTCTCCACATGCAGTGTATGTTGTTACACCTGAGCTACCTAGGTGACTCAAGGGACCTTGATATAAAATCTCTTCTTGTGGAAATACAAAAAACTAATTCAAAGTGAAGGCTGTGATTCAGCATGTGCAATACGGAAGCTATCATGAGCCAGGACATATTTAACTTGAAACCTGTTGGTGTCTGTACCTCGAGGTGATTGCCATTGGATCTTTCTGACCTCCCTCTGCTGGCTTCTTCAACACCTGCAACCTGCAGGAGCCCCCAGCGTGCTGGAAAATGCCACTGCTATTACTTCAGTTTGGTACTCCTTTCTGTTTGAGATATCTTTCCTTTTAATTTCTGCTATTTTAATCTCCCTGTATTTTATACCTATTTTTTCAGAGACTAATTTGGCTGTAGAAATAGCTAAATGAGATCAGAGGGCTGATTTGGGGAGCCTTGCACTAGTTTTCTATGCAGGAGAAAATGAATTGTACTGCGTGTATTTTAGCTATTTAAATAGCTGCTGCTTCCACATACAGCTATTTGTATGTGATGATTACATTTTTCATAATTTATTTTTCAGATTCTTTGACACGCTATATGCTAGACTTGCAGAAGGTGCCTTGCCAGTTCTGGAGTTGTAACTGCCAGACATAGCTCAAATAGGTGTATTTGGACTTTGAAACATCCAAATATGATTTTAAATGTGAGGGCACCTTATTAGAGATATTGGATACACTGTACCTCATATGGAAACTGAGCTGCTTATTTATTCTGGAACATTAGTTATTCCCTCATGCAGTATTGTGTGTCTCAGGATATTTTTAAATTCTATTTTCTACTGTTGACAAGCCAACAACACAATAAGTGGTGTAAGGTAACTTCATTACTGTCACCACATCTCCAGACGGGGAATGCTGTGCTTTTACATGAGTTCCTGTGCCTGCAAGGTATCTCATCTGTTGGACAATTAGGATGTGATTTTTGCATAGCTCCTCCAGCAGTGTGTCTACAAAAGTGATAGCGATCTCTGTTTTAAATTCATTTCCCTGGAAATCCACACAGGCAACAGTAATTCCTACCCAGTTATGTTCACATGTGCCCCCACAGACTCGTCTTTTTCTCAGAGAAATGGTTACTACATAAAGGAGTAATGCTATAATTTAAGCATGCCAGGATGTTTTAAAACTGGTTCCAGACACCAGTCAGTTGCAAGAATATATTAAAAATGTTTATATATATTTAAACTACTCCAAGTGCAGAGAGAGAGAACCAATTTGTGCTCCCTGCTATGGTGGAAAGGCATAATTAGCTGGGCTGAGAATTAGTCAGACACTTGTTACCTTGGCTTGTAAATGAGTAGGAGCTGGTGGCCAACTCTCAGCACTGGAGAAAGTTGTCATGTTCCCACCCACACACAAAAACCCAAAGGGAGAGCTGTCTACTCTGCTTTCTTAGCTGGTCATTACATGCTGCATGTTTTGGCTTCCTCTTCAAGCTTCTGAAAATTAAAGAAACTACCCTTTCTCTTTCTCCCAAGGAGTGCTCCCCACGTTCTGTGTGTCCAGGACCTCAGAAAAGAGAGTGGCCACGAGCAAAATTCCATGTGCAGGTGAATTTACTATTAGTCTTGGAGGCAGGTGAGAGAAAGGGGAAGAAAAGGGTATCAACACTCTGCTTGTGCGTAAATTATTAGGTGATACCTAAAGTAACTTAGTAAATGCTAAAGCACTTGTATCCAGCCTTCATTTTCCAGGAGAATTTCTGGGCCCCGGAATCTCTCTCTAGACTGCTGCAGATGGTGTGCAATGGACTTACCCCTCAATTAAGCTCTGACCAGGGTTCTGGTAGAGCATCATGCAGCAGGTTAAAAGATTCCTTTGTAGTACAAAAAGAGCTTGTTTGCCTCATTTGTCTGTATATAAAATCTGAGTTCATTACCTGGTTACATCAATGTACCCTAACCACAAGCCTTATCTACTTAGCCTTGTGGGATTCTTCTACCCTAATTGGGAAGAGGCCCCATCCGATGTATATAACCACTCTGGACTCCAGTAGAATGAGTAAAGATATTTTTATCACTGGCTGACCACAATATACCTTTTTACATTGCATGGATTAGTAAAACATTCTTGAGGTTAGTTCAACCAAAATTTCATGTATGTGCTCACAAAAAACCTGTTAACTATGAGTTAATTAAAGAAATAATAAGCTTATGCATTTATATAATGCAGATGTTGATACTAAAAACATATTTTTACTTCGGCTTTAGAAAGTCTTGTTTTTTACGTTTTACTATAAAGCTTTGGACCAACCTTTTTAAACAATTTTAGGAACCAAAGTACACAACATTCTTTTCAATCTGTACCCTTTCTGTGCACTATCCTCACTCTCTGACATTGTGAAATGCTTGCAAAACTTCCCTCCCTTTTCAGGCTAAACATGAGGGAAATTTGTTCCCTAACATTTTCAGGCAATGTTGCATCAGTATGCCAAAAAAGAAGTTAAATTCTTGACAACACTCTTGTGTACACTTTGTAGGTAATTAACCTGCAGATTTTCTTGACCCTAGAAGATGTTTTCAAACCTACTCTGAAACTCAGCTTCTAACTCCAATGATGTACCATGTTCTTGTGCGTCATACCCTTACTAGACATTAGCAAGTCTATTCCTTTGTAACTATTCCTTTGGTTAGTTTTGCTGTGTATCAGTGTTCACAAATGACCTGAGTTGATTATAAAAACATGTAATCAGGATTGTCTGGTTTTGCCTCACTGCTTTTTAAAGTGTATTAGTGCCATGTGCCCTTGCATTTGTCTCCTCTCTTAAATAAGCAGCCTTGTTTTTTCCGATCAAAAATACCCAAAGCACATATATTATACATACATACATACATACATATATACATACATACATACTTGTATGTATGTATGAAAAGAAAGTGGAGGGTTTCTGGGTGCTTGTCACCTCCCTGTGAAACCCCTTCTAGTTCTGCAACTGCCAGCCAAATGCTTCTACTGAGCCAGAGCCAATGTGGTGAAATGAGATCACATATGGTGGACACTGAGCGAAAAGATGCAGTACCTCTGAGACATGTTACTTTAACTGGATCCAGAGGACGTCTTTCAGGACCTGTCTCTCCTGACTGCACTGACCTTTTCCTTTTTCCAAGGCCGCATGAGTACTTAAGCTCATCGGTTGTGAAAACAAATCTGATGAGATAGCGAAGGAGCCGTCGTCCATCTTTCTTGGAAGAATTTACAGCCTCATCCCACTGTTTACTAGTGATGTAGACAGGGTAGTTGTTCAGCAACTGCTTACTCCCCTGGAAAAGTGAAATATTTCTGTTGCTTATTTCACAAGGCAAATAAGCGAAGATGTCAGTTGCAATACAAGATATATTTTTTAACTATCCGCAATACTGACAGTGAAACACTGTCACCGAAGTGAACTCGTAATTGCTCTTACAGAGAATGAGTACTTCTAAAATTACATTTCCATTTTCTAGAACTCAAATTGGGTGAGGTATGATGAATACATTTTGAGAGTTATTGATAATTCCAGTTTCACAAGCAAGTTAAAAAGAGTTAAGAATCAGCGACTGGGCATACTATTTAAGTGCAATGTTTCTTCTTAGTATGTTAAAATGCATAAAACGGATCTTTGAAGAGCGTGATCAAATGGATCACTTCATTGCTGCTGATAGTTTCCTTCAGAGGCGACTCTTTTGGTCTATTTTTAAAATAAATCTTTTACTTCCATAGGACACACCTGAAACTTGACAGCAATTATGTTACTGTGAAAAATGAAAAGAAAATAAATAAAGGAACTATGAAAACTAAAAGCTTCATTATTATTAATGAATGCTGTATTAACTCAAATTATAGCTTTACAGAAATGCCACTGTGTCAGCTGGAAAGAAATTTTGCTTTTAACCTTCATAATTTGTGTGCTTCAATATTCCAACATTAAATGAATGCTGTGGGACTAATTATGGGGATTCCTGTAATCCACACACATTTATAAGCCCCCTTAAGTCAATTGTACGCAAATTGTGTTTAATTCGTGTTGCCCATCAAATGCTATAGTTCAGAATTACCCAATTAATGTAAGATGGTACTGTTAATATACTTGAAATAATTGAAGTACACAATAAAAACCCAAACCACACCCTCCTAGAGACTCATTCACTTCTACAGCTGTACCTCTTTATCAAAACACATAAATCTGGAAGCCCAATTAGTGAACGCTCTGTGTAGCCCCCAGGTTCGACAGGAGATTGCAGTGAGCTGGAGAAACACAGGTCTGATGCTCACCGAGGCAGCCACATGCCGCACTAGTGGGCAACCACTGCAAAGTTCTCACTTCCAGGCCTTTGATACCTGAAAACTATTTTAAGGACTACCCTTGCCTTCTTTCACATATTTATTATAGCATCTTGGGAGACAGCTTGAGAGCATCTTTGAAGTTTTTCCTCAGGTATTTTCTTTTAATTTTTTTGCAAGCTTGACAAATACATGGAAGATTGAATTTAGTGAAGACCGTGCTGAGATTATCATTAGATAATCTGTATGATCTAGAGTACCACCATCTCCCAGTGGAGTTAGCATCACTGGGAGCTCAGCCTGTGTGACTGTCTGCTACTTGTTTGCCTTGCTGCAAGCTGCTGGCAAAGACAGCTATGGACAAACCCAAAACTCTGCAAAGGAAGCCAAAATGTAAGGGAAGAGGGCTCTGTCTGTCTGAAGGGCCACTGCCCCCCAAACATCTCCACACTTCACCCACTCCCTTGTAGCTGTAAATTCAAGCATGTGACCCCTAAGAGAAAGACCTTTCACCTAGAGTCTAGCTCTGTTATAATCTGGGGCTTTCTCTTTGCCCTTTGTTATCTCTTCACATCACTGCAGACAGGTCAGGGTCAATTCCTCCCCCTCCATTCATGATACAGGCAGCTGCTTTTGTTTTTGCCCAGTACATGAATCCCTGGCAAGCCAGTAATAAGTCTGAAGAGCTCTGCCAGGAAGAACATTAAAATCCATCCAGCCCAGCTCCTTGTCCTCTTCCAACAGGTGAAGGGACTGAGGAAGGAAGAAGAGCAGAGGGGCAGCATGGAAAGCTCTTTGGAGGTAATATACCCTTTATGCTGAAGTAACTGTGACCACTCTGCCCCAGGGGGAGCTGACATGAGTACATCCTTGGCTTATTCCACTACATCAGTATAAAGGACCATGTGATCCTCATGTTGCTACTTATTTTTTTTTCAGCAGCTAGCTTCACATCCCTTTCATATAAAGTCAATTATTTTCCTACCTTAGATTTTTGAGACCTATTTTTTTCCTATTAAAAAAACGTTTTAGCAAAGCAAGGACCATTCTTACTGCTACCACTGCAAAGTATAAGTTGCAGGTAACTGTAGGTACTGCCTTGTTTTTAAACCCTGCAGGCCTCGCTTATGCAATGCAAGCCCATAATGGCACAGGGTAAGGCTCCAGGCTTGCTCATGTGCCTTAAGGACAGATGCTCATATGTGCCTTTGCTAAGCAGCAAGCTATCCTACAAGTTATTCTGTGTTTTTATATACAGCACTGATGAAAATAGGGTGCAGAAAGGCCCAACATCTAGATTTCATGAGAGCTCACATTCCTATTAACTGAGGAGAGGGTAATAAATTTTGCGTAACATCCTCAGCCTCAATTTTATAACACTTCTCTCTTGTTTCCCCTGAAACTTGGGATATTTTTCCTCATTTTTCTCCAAGGCATGATATAGTGTTATGCTACTCTGTTAAACAATTACTGGATTCCTGCTACAGATACACTTTTACTGCTTCCTCAGAAAGTACAGCACTCCTGGGCAAAACATTCTTGGTAAATACATGATGTGGTTTGGTGTGTCTAGCAGTCATTAAACTAGAACAAACATAAAACCTCCCAGAAATGAAATAAGCAAACTCTGAAGGAAGAACCAAAGTATAAATGTTTCTCTGCTTGTATTTGTACATGATCAAGCTTATGAATAAAAGATTAATATCTGTGTGTTTAATTGAATAAAAAAATCTGTCACACTATGACAAGCTATTCCTTGTGGGACATTACAGAACAGCCTCAGTTTTTACAGCACTTGAAAATTTTGGTTAAGCAAAAGAGCATTAAAAAAGGAAAATGAATCCTTGGAACATACTTGAATGATAACAGCTAGTGATAAATATAAATATAAATATATCAATTTGCACAGGATAAAACTGAATGGAGGAGCAAAGTGATACACACCCTGAACTGCGGCATGCCACGTGCAGCCACTCTCAGTCACCCAGCTACAGCTGTCACCAGGATAGCCCTAGCCTAAATTCTACCCACAAATATGGTGTTTCTGAGGAAAGAGGAGAGAAAAACTACCCAAAGCAAGGCAAGCACACCTGGTGCTGATGGAGGGAGTTACGTGCTGCTCAGTGAAGACATTCTAGATTACACTAATGATCAGTTTCCTCCATTTGGGGGATTACTGTACTTAAGCGCAACAGTTTTTAACCTGTTTTTTACTGCTAAATGCCTACTGATTTATTTGCCTACATGTGTTTAATGAATTATCAAGCATAAAGAGACGTAGCTTGTTTGCACTGTACACTACCTCGGTTGGATGGTCTGTTGGCTGCGGTACCATAAGCTGGTTGTGATGCTGAAGTACGGTCTTCAGATAATCTAAAACGGTCTGGCAGGGCACTGCATGAAACAAATTGCAATTACTGTACATTAGCTATAAAGCACAAAATAGAACAACAATATTAAACCAAGCAGTGTTCTTTAGTATCTGTTTTCTATGGCTGTGAAATTTATTTCAAATAGGAAGTACTTCTCATCTTGATTTGTGCAGACATTTCATTTAATAAATGTACAACAAGTGTTGTATTTCCTATACTGAGATCTCTGAAATTACTTTTATTCTCTGCCCACTAGTTTTCAAAAGGTTTTTTTCTGAGGTTGAAATTATAATTACTACAAATACAAATTAGGTCAGCAGTAATGATAATAACAATAAAAAAAATTCTGTAAATACTGTAAAAATACTGTAAAAATACTGTAAATACTGTAAAAATCCCAAACCATACAAAGGAGAAAACATTTCTTGGACCTAAATAATGCATTGATTAACATGTAAATATGCTCAAATGTTTTTCAAACTACAGTCTGATTAAATATACTAAAGAGATTCAATGACTTGTACACTTTAATTTCTATTCCCTCCCTCCTCCCAAATTTGTTATAAAACTAGGTGTTAGGCAAATTGCTTTATTTCTCTTTTCCCTCATCCTCCCCCCTTTCCATTCCCATCACTCTCATCCATTTCAGTAGTGGTACCAACATCCTATTCCCTTCTGTTGAGGTGATAGGTTAATTAGGGATGATTCAATTATGGGTCTCTCTTAAGCAGATGCTGCCACATCCCTGATTAACTCTGGAGTATTTTTGAAACACAGCTCTTTTCTCCTGAGCCTGAAAAACAATAGGAGAATTAAACAGATTCAGAATTAATCCAACATTATGATTGACCTGTGCAAGACTAAATAAGCATAGTTTTTAAGGTACCTTATGACTCCCACATTTCATATGGGTTGTTTTCGTAAAGTATTCAGATTTAATTGTAGCTTCAGCTGGAAACCCAGAAGAAATATTTATGTTCCTTTTTTTTTTTAATGACTATTCCTTGGCATTTTTTTCATACCTGAAAAAATGTGGTGTTTTGGGCTTTATCTTAAGCTAACAATCTGAAAGCAAGCACAGGAATAGCTGAGTATGTCTCAAGGTAGGATTTACGGGTATTTTACCCTCTTTCCTTGGCATTCACACCACACAACTACTACGCCCCTGTCTAGGCAGCCAGAGTGCAGAACAACATTACTCAGTGCAAAACAGACCCTTTACTGAGGGATAAGCAGAGTTACATCCAGCAGTCTGCATAGAGAAGACATGCAAAGTGCCTGATATGATGAATAAATTCCCATGTTATTGCACCCCACATTGACTTCTCTGTAAAGACAACCCTTCAGTGTATTTACTCCCACTTCTGGTTTTTCACACAGTAAGTAATTTCACCGCAGGCTATCCACAGATGTGTTTACCTATGCTCTTCCAAAGGGATAGGGCTCAAGCGAGAAGACAACAGGAAATTACTTAACCTGTTGTGTCCCCAGCAGATGAGGAACAGCTCTACTTTACCTGTATGCTGCTGATAAAATGCCTTCTCATTACCAGTGAAACATGAAAGTAGTAAAAGCTGGCTGAAGCTTATAAAAACTTCTATCTTCAGAAAAGCAGTTTTGAGCACAAAATCGTATGATTTTGTTATCATTGTAGTGACTGGAGGATGCTGAGCACCTTTGACTTTAAAGCCATGACAGAGCACAGTTTACTGTTGGTACAAATAACCTCAGCCTTTCAAACACCAGGTGCTACTTGCAAATCCAGACTTCTTGGGCTGCCATATGAGCTGAAGCCTAGAAGAAACCACAAAGAGGGCAGCACGAGGTGCAGAGTCAAAGCTTTGGTTTTGCTGCTAAGTCCCTCTTATGGCTCTGCAGATATCCTCTTTGCTGAGAACTGTTTCCTCCAAACCCCTCAGCAAACGTAACTTTGTAAGAGCCTGGAGGTCCTAGCTGTGAAGATGAATAATCATTTAAGTCTACTAGCTTATTTATTTTGTTCATCTTTGATGTGGCCTCTATAGGGTTAACAAGAACATAGTCCCGAGGGCTGACACTCTGCACGCTTATGCAGCTATCCACTATCAGACATCACCAACAGGGATTTGGCTTACTGTAAGCAGTGGGATAGACACCAACATCGAAATAACACTTGTTATGATTTAGCAGAAAGCCTGTGGGGAGGCAGTAATTTTCCTGCCCATTAGGGAAAAAGTTTCCACAGCCTTTACTTTCTGAAAGTGCCAGCATCTCAGAACGGACACTGGAGGTGGCAAAGTAACCTGGCCTGCGGCGAGTGAAAGAGCAAGGTATTTGCAGGAGCTACAGGGCAAGGAGGAGGAGGGCTTACAGGGGACCTGGTGTGCCAGGGAAGGCTGGTCTGGCTAAGATGCTAAGCAGGACACATGTAGGAGGTGGCAGGTATTTGCTGTTATTGATCCAAGTTTCAGACTTTGTGGTTGTTCTAGGTATCTGTATGCTGTAACAAGTGCTTATTCAGCACAGCTTGTCACAGCTTTCTCTGCAGAGTATCCTAATTTCTAATAAGTAGTTAACAGTGAGCGTGGTGGACACCAACTGTGCCAATGACAAAAGCCAGGCTATGATCTCTCAGCCTGAGCTGCCACACAGCACAGCCACTCCCTGGACTAAATCCTCCTTGCAACAGACAGCACCAATGGGTAAAACACAGTAGAACTCAAGTCATCATCTTTCAGTGATGCAGTTTCCACTCACAGGAACAGAAACCTTATTTCAAGTCTGCATTCCGTTTTCCTTCAAAGTGTGTTTTACGAAATTTTTGGAAACGAAATGGAAAATGCCTGTTACTTGTTACATACCTAGTGGTAAAGTAATTTCTCCCTCTTCTCTTTGCTGGGCTCAACACTGACCTTCCAGAGGTGCTGGGGTCTGCTAAAAGCAGAGTCCCTACACCTATTTACATGTCTGTACAGCTGAAGGCTGTGGCTCTTTTGGCCATGCTGTGCATTAATACTGAGGCAGAAAGCCGCCATGTCTTCCAAAAGCCTTGCTCAGTGTGCATTTCCAGGGGCTGAAACCAAGCAGAGCAATGTTCTCTGTGCCTCAACACACAGTAACCATGATCGGCCACGTCTGTCACTTCTCATCTCCCTCACTCACAGCTACCTCTGCACCGCTTGCAAGCTGTAAGCAATGACTGTATGCTTCCCCTCATGGATTAAAGTATTAAAAGCATGGGCTGTGAACAGTTTCACAAAAAAAATCCCACCAGAGATTCAACTGCATCATGGCAATTTCCCAAATACAAATATATTTGTATTTTTAAATCACTTTTTGTAACATAATATTACAAAATACTATCTGAATATCTGCAATACCCTCATCAACCAAACGTTTCATCTCATCAAAACCATAATTCGGCAAGATGTTGCCTGGTACTAATGCCACTATTCTGTTTTAGTACTCTATTAATTGAAGCTGGCATCAGCTGTGTAATTAGTTTGTCTGGGCTCAGTATCAGGCCAACGAACCCACCATCATCCAGGACATCTCATATCCTTTAAAAAAAATATCAATATTTGCATCTTTCAGTCTTCTGAAGCATCCAAAATATTACAAAACATAAAGAAAAATGATAGTCAGAGTTGTCTTTTTCATGTTCAGTTTAGCTCCTGAAGTGAGCTGTCCAAACCTTGGGATTTTGAAAACAAGCTGCTTTGGTAGCAGCTGCCTAGTGCCTTTGGTAATAGGCTGATGTGCACTTAGGGATGAAAATCTGGTGTGCCCAAGCAGCTACTGCTCTTCAGCTGTCCCAACACTGGGAGGGAGTTGGGACAGGCAGCTGAGGCTGCAGTCCCACGTGAAGCTGCTGATGAATGTGTGATAACACCCAGAGTTACAATGGAAATGGAAAATATTTCTACCTGCTTACCATCATCATTATATTGGTGTGACTGCATCATGTTACCCTTCACAAGCAGCAGAACAGAAATACTCAATGAACAGTTCCATATTATCGATAGAATCTATTTCCATCTGGTAATGGTCCAACACTTACTAGGATGTCGTATTTTTCCTTTATTTTGCCAGGGAAAGAAAGCCTTCTCTAGACAACACTCCAGATTTAATTTTAATTATTAATTTGCCACTGATCCAAACTTCTGCTTTTTACCCATCACCATTAACTTCCCCTCTAATCTTTGTTATGCTTCTAGCTGTTCTTTTCCTTTCCCTCTAAGCTGGTTGGTTTTGTAACCAACATTAAACTTTTCCTCCTAGATAGTCTTTTGGGGCCCTCAGTAACACCCTTTTAATGTTTCCCAATTATCACCCACTCTATTTTTTTTCTTTTTAAACCTCTGCCTCTAATAATTGTTTCCAAATTTTTATGAAGTGCCAAGAACATCTCTAATATTGGTTTGAGCTGGGCTTTTGCTCATTATAAATGTTAGTGGGACACAATCACTTGCATTGGTATCTGTCAAAATGAGAACTCTCATTTATCCTCTCAAAAATGCGGCCTCCAGTGTAAAACATTCCAGGGCTGTTTATATTGCCAAAGCACAGCACTGTCAAGAGATGCCTAGGCTTGCTGAAAATAAGGCACATCTCCAAGGTAAATAAAGTGTCTCTCCAACCTCTCCTACAGCATCATAGTCCCAGTGAGGAGTGATGGCTCACCCCCAGCTTGGCTGCGTGTCTCTCTGCAGTGGCCTCAGCCCCATAAAGAGACAGTAAGAAATCTGGTTATTCTGTTCATTAACAAGATTTTGTGCTCTGTAGCTGACACTGGCTAGTATTCCTCCTGGTGTTTTGTAGAAGATGAATCCCTTAGCACTCAAGACCATTTACCTCTGACTCACCAGTGAGGAGGAGAACTGGGAAGGGTGTACATCTACATCCACCCCGCTCAGGCCAGCAGCTGTTAGCTAAGACTGGCTCAGCACTGCAATGTGTCCTCCTTCACTTGACCTTGAGCGACGCTTCTCTCCGAGTTCATTGCAGGGCATTTCTAAATTGATGCTCGACTGTCAAAAAGATGTAACAAATGATAGGGAACGTGCTGACGAACCACAAGGCTGTGTGAATTTCTTATAACATTAATGGAGATGCCTTTGCTGCCTGAGATTTGGACAAGTGTGCATGGCTTGGATTATTTTAGCTCATACAGTCATTTATTTCAATAGTCAGCTGAAAGCCAGTGAAAGCTGCATGGATGGTCCACGAAGGCAAGTTGTTTGGGGTGTGATGAGCTGGAAAAACAGCAAGGGGCAAGGAGAGATGGGGGTTAGGATCTGTGGAGTAACTGATCTCCGTGTCCAAGAGCCTACAAATTTGGATATTTGTTACTGGATGGCAAAATAAAACCAGCACCCATCTGTAGTGAAAGCATACAGCAGAAATCAAAAAAATTGGCATAATATGTAGGAGGGTGTTAAGGACTTCCTAAAGTGACCTACATGCCAACTGAAAACAGGAAAGGGAGAAAAATTGTAGCAAATATTCAATTACTTCTAAAATCCCTCTCAGCTGTGTTTTCCAGGCAAATCATTTAATTTCTGTAAATCTGCATCTGAAAAGCCATTATACTTTTAATTTTCTTTTGCAATAGATTCCTTCCAGAAAAAAGAATGTTCCCCTCCCATATGCCCCTGGGATGTACACCTCTGCATAAACAACAGATTAAAAGAGATAGAACAAGGCAGCTGTGCATCTCGTTTAAGTGATGCTGCCACATGCTCCTATGGCTTTTATTTTTGTCCATGCTCTCTCACATTCCTTCTACTCATTAGAAGGAGCAGAGGCTCTTCTTGTGATCCCTTTCAGCAGTGAAGTCTTCCCTTTGGAAGGGACATCCTCTGTAAACCCCTCTACTACACATTTCTACTGCTGGTAACAAACAGGGAAACCAAGAAGTCCCCTGTGAGAAGGGACAGCAGTTTCTGTCACTAAAAACAAATGTCTACTTGCAAGTGGCAAACCAAAGTTGAGACCAGGAAGTTCATCCTTGACAGGCTGAACTGAAGCTCCCCACAAAACTCCCACCAGCTCCTGTTCCCCAATAGGCTAAGAAAACTGATCTTCCAAATTCTTGTGGGCTTGTATCCAGAAACGCAGAGAAAACAGAAGAAGCAAGCCCTGGTCTGTAGCGATTACATGTTCCAGTAAGTTTTTGTACTCAGGTTGGTTTAGCAAAGTAAGCTGTCACCCCCAGCAGCAAGCAAAGCTGTGCTACAAATTCAAAGGGGTTCCTCTGCCAAACACTGGCTGACCGTGCTCGAGGCTCTCTCTTCTCACAGTAACTTCACACTTTGAAGCTGAACAGCCGAACGGGGCCACAGATCAGACCAAAACATCCAGAACATCAAGGGAAACCAAAGAAGTGGTTAAATGTGAACATCAAGAAAAAGGACAAAAAAAAGGACATGAAAAAGTGTTCATCATAACCCTTGATGGCTGCTTTATCTGTGCTGTGGCTGTGGTTGGCTCTTTGGAAACATGAGGCTCTGAAAGTATAAAGGAGACAGGATTTGTAGGGAAAAGTAATATCTTTTATTAGATCATCCAGTAGTCAGGAAGAAGAGTCAAGCCTTGGGCATACAAAACCTCCTGGAAAACTTGTCTGACTTTTCAATTACGTTGATATTAACTCTACCTGCAAATCTCACTTTACTTTGGCTACTTCCAGCCACCACGAGTGCAGTCTCTATAGGCGACCAGGCCTCAGCATTTGAGGGGGTTTTCCTTCCTCATATCTCTGCTATTTGCTGGAATACGTTTTGCTGCTGGGCTAACAAAGGAAGAATAATCATTGTATTTATCAGACACTGCTTCATCTTACCTACTAATTTACACCTTTTCATTACTTTCAGACTGGTTTACCCAAAACCACGCAGCAAAGCTGGGAGCGCCATGAGGCAAACCCTAACTCATGATTACAGACCATTGCCTTAACCACCTGGAAATATTTTCTCCCTTTCAGGTAAAAGAGTGTGAGAAAATCATGCTGAAAATAATGAAGAACTGTTTAATATCCTCATCTATTACATGATTAAAATCCAGGTCTTATATGCAGCTCCACAAATATGTCTTTAAATTCACTACTGGGAATGTATCACAGCCACAGTAATTTCTATATGGAGGAAAGAGACTAGGAGACACTTTTCTCCTCATGTGGATGGATTATCTTGCTTTGTTCTTGATAATCTCTAAAATTAAAGAGCCAATGATGTTTGCCAAACTCCTTCCAGAAATTACTTAAACTTTAATTATTCTTCAGAAGAAGACAAGATAACACACTGAATGAAAATGTTTCTCTTCTGTTCAGTTGAATTGAAAACTGAAAATGTTTGGTTAATGTTTTTCCCTAAAAAAAAAAAAAGTATTGGGGAAACTGGACAAGCTGAAAGAAGTTGCAGTGTTCCAAACCCCAAGCACTGAAATACGAATTTTTCTTAATTTATTCTGCAGCTGAACAATTAAGATTTCACACAAATTGAAGTATTGTTTCAGTCAAATCAAACAAGTATTTTTTGAGAAAAAAGATCCACCCATTCAGCAACTAAAATATATACAATATTTTACCCACTAAATCATTTCTCTCCAGTGGTGATCTGCCAAAGAGTGATGCTAGGCTACAGGCAAAAAGATCCTAGAGAACTGAAAGTCTTCTACAGCAACAGGGCAGAGTCCTGAAAAATCTTATTTTCTGTGTCCAAAAGCTACAGGAGGATATGTCTTCTGCAATATTTGTTAAAAAAGAAGAAAGTGTCACTGCCTTTACATCTGCTGAGAAAACACTCTTTCTCTCGGTAGTCTCTTTGTGAGCCTTGCTTTGCAAAGCTAGAGGCAGGGATGTATAGCAGCAACTATTTTTAGATCACAAACTCTCATGGATTTTAAAAGGGCTTTTGCATATGGAAACCAAAAAAAAAATGAAATGCAAAGTATTTCAGGAGGATAAAATGATTCATATTATACGGCAGAAGGGAGGGGTTGGTGCTTTTATATTCTGCTGGTAGAGTTGCTAGTGGGAGTCTCAGTGACTGTGGGAAGGGCATGGTGCACACTACCAGCACCCCACAGGGTCCCCTGCCAGCCTCATCCAGCAGCTCTGGACTAGCTCCCCCAAGTATGAGAAGAAAAACCATCATGTAAAAAAACTCCTGCCCTTCCAGTGGCTCGATGGAGACAGTATGGCAACCTTCACGCTCATCCAGCTGCTGCCTCAGTTGCCTCCCTGCCGCGCTCATCGCCTTCCCTGGCCCACCGGATGCCCTGCGTGAGGTGGATGAATTCTCGGGGAAGAAAGTTTGTGCTCTGAGATTACTTTGATGTGATAGATCGTGGCAGACAACACTGAAACACTCTGCAGAGGGCTTTCTGTCTCCCTCCTGAGGCATGCAACATCTTGATGGACAAAAAAAAAAGGCTCAGAGAACAAGTGCCTGTTTCTATACAGAGCTGGGCATTTCAAGTCACAGAAAAATTTCTGCAGCTTTTTTGGTAGTAGAAGCTCACAGGAGCAAAATGAACAGTAGAGACAAAAATAATTAGACATTGCCTTTAGCTGATTTTTGATTAACTTTGCCCAGTGGTGGCTGTGCGACTGCCTGAGGAGCTCTGTCCTACCACATAGCAAAATCTGAGGGAGCTTCTGTGGCTCTTAACACTTCTCCAAACACATGGGTCATTTCAGATCTATCTGGATATGTCACCAGACAGCAGCAGATGTATCTGATGACGATTTTATGTTGGCAGATGAAGTCCTACCTCCTCGCACATTTTTTCTGTTTGCCTGCTTCCTCTGATAAACTGTTAGCAAGGAGTTTCATGACTCCTGGGGGGTGTAAAATGACTATGATTACACATGTTTATTGCTTTTAAAGAGAGATGAAGGGTAAGTATGATGACCCAGGTAAATACTGGCTGCTTAACCCAGCATTAATCCTTGCAAAATACAGGCAATCACAACAGGATTCAAATGACAAAAAACTGAAGAATATGAATATAATTAATTCCAGTCAAAATGGTCTTATGGAAAGTAGATCTTGCCAGACTAACCTGATTGTTGTTCTCTGATGAGCTTATAGGCTCACTTGAAAAAGATAGGCTGAACAATATAAGATACCTAGACTCCTGAAAGGTATTTAACTTATTATCATGAGTTAGCTGATCGCAAATGTAGCAACACTCAACACCGAGTCTAGCAGACCAGAACATACATAGATTAGGAACCTGCCACTGACATCTCAAATATTTGTCATTGCAGGAATCATCATTAATAGATGTGTTTCTAGAAAGATCCAACACGGACTAACAACACCCTCAATACCACTCAACATTTCTAACCAGTACCACACAGTTAATTTCAAAACAATTGGAAAAATTCTGGATGATACAGAAATTGTCAAATCAGCAAACAGTGGGCAAGTGGGACAGTCGGAGCAATCTGGAACACTTAGTATATGAACACAGATAAATACCAAGTGTGTACTTCTAGGAAGAAATGTGCACAGAATGAGAAGCTCAGCTGCACAACGCACCAGGGAAACCACGGGTGCAAGTGAAGAGTTTATTCACCTTTGATCAGGCTCATAGGAACATATTGCATGCATTTGCAGTGCCCAAATTTTAAAGAAATTAGCAGAAGGGGAGAAAAAACCCGCAAAGAATGATTCAGCTCATTTGAGGAGTTTCAAACAGCTCTGTTTGCTTTGTTTATTTAAAATGGAAATTAAGTCAGCTTTCAGTGTGTAAGTACCTTCAATCAGAAGAAGTACCAAGACCTACAGAGCACTTCATTTAGTGGAGCAAAGCATAGAAACCAATGGCTAAAAGCTGATTTCAGGTAGTCAGGCAGGGAACAAGGCACGTATTTTCACCAGTGTAATTAAGCACTGGAACCAGGTATCAGGGTAAGAGATACAGCCACTGCTCACCAGCAACTGGAGGCCTTCTGAGATACTGCTAGAATCAAATAGAAGTTATGTGTTAGTGTTAGTGAAACCCAAAAAAATTACTGTGTTCAGTACAGGTGACTGTATGAAATGTCAATCAGATTATAGACCCTACAGGATCCTTTCTGGTATTACACACCTGAAGGGAAGACTCAACAGGAGCTGAAGTCCACACAACTCCCTTTGTCACACAGTGTTACCAGATGATGTACTGACCACTGCTGAAACCAGTGAGAGTGTGTGAGTTATGGTAATTCTGTATTTTTGCAAGGGGTGAGGGAGTTAACTCTAAATTTTGGGTTTTCTTCGCACTGAACAATGCTGGTTATGGGATTTGCCAGTATCCCTATGGACCAATGCACAAAAGAAAACCACAATGTGATATAAATAATGCATAGTACATCACTGATAGCTAGGGAGAAGAATTATGAAGACTACTGCTTGCATTTCGCTCAGATTTTGCAACTGCCTCTACATACTGGGGCAGTAGTTGGTTACTGCCTTCTTCCTTTCTGCATAGTTAGCAGCTCTGCAGTATTTTCTCTCTCGGAGCTCATGCTATACTATGCCATCCAAAGATTATTTTAATTAACTTTTCATGGATCTACCTTAAGCACTTCAAATTCAGGAAAAAAAGCTGTAGTTCTCTAGCGTTTATACATGCCAGAAGCATGCTGTATGCTTCTTTTCTTTGCTAAATTCCAATTTGCTTTTAGTATTACTATTCGAGGTGTATTTTTGCCTGTGCAGAAAGTTTAGAAAATACAGGTCCAAGACACTTTGTTCTTATCCCATACCATCCTTCAAGTATCTTGGCACACCTGAACAGTGAGAAGTCCTGGGTTTAAAGGGCAACAGAAGCTTTTCACAGAAGGAGTTTCTATTTGATTGGGGGTTTCTGTCCTTTTTCTCTCTCACAGTGGTGTCTAGGTACCGCTGAACTAGAAAAGTTGTTAAGATTTTTTTCATCAGATTTTATTTGAAGATGAATGGGAGGAGATGTATTAATGCTTCTCACTAAGCTAGCAGTAATTTAAGAGAAACTGTTCAAGGTAAAAGCCAAATTTATTTCAGGTAAAACTATGGATGTAACTTTGCTTAGTTTCCTTAAGTAACCAAAAAAAGGAGCCCCTTCTTCTGGGAAGGGAATTAGGTTTACAATGTTACTTAAATAACAAGACAGATATAGAGTTACAAAAGCATATGTTTGAAATTACTATAAAAAACCACCTGATACTTAGAATTTAGGATTACAAGTGCATCTCTACCTGAACACAGCTAACTAGTGTAGGACTCCAGATTCATATAGATCAGTATCAGCAGATAATTCTCCACTGGGCACAGCTATAGGAATTTCGGCTGGAGACAAATTCCTGTATTTGATTACTATGATCACAGCCTTAAAAAAATAACTAGAACTTGAAATAAACTATTACCCAAACTATTTTTATCACTGAATGGCAACATTATATGGCAGGGGATTATTTACCTGGAATGCTCTCCAACTTTCTACGAAGTTCCTCATTTTCTTGTTGCAATGAAATTACCTCCTGCTCTAGCTCTTGACACCGAGGGCAGTAACCTTCTTCCTCTTCCTCCTCTTCCTCCTCTGGAAGTGTAGAAGATGATGGATGACCGTGAGATTCTGATGTTGCTGGAGATGTCCATCCACCTAAAGTGTGTACTGGAGACGTTGAAAGTGGATCCACATCTGCCAAATGGCTGAAATCATTTATGGATGAGGTGTTCTGAGAAGGGAAGCTCCCAGAAAGCAAATAGTTCTGAAGAGAATCGGTAAAAACTCTCAGAAAGGCTGAGGTTTGTTGTTTCTTTTGCATATACTGCATCTCTATGTCTAAAATGTCTGACGTCTGACTATGGACCATTTTCCCGAGCTGACATTGCTCTTGTCTTTCACTATAATTTGGGTTTTCCTGCTTTATACAAGAAATCATGGACTGAGAGTGATTGTTGTCCAGTAGTTTTCCACCACAATTTAAGAGACTTAGAACCCGGCTGCATTGTTGGGCAAAGGCATCCAGAATCATTCGACTCTCTGCAACAAAAGAAAAGATGAATCACAGAAACCTAATGCAAAAGGTTATGCCAAGGCAGTAGCAGCTGGATGAATGTACACAACTGTTTACAGTAGCATGCATTTTATTTCTGAACACATTAAAATTACGGCTTCTGCTTTAATACTTCTGCAACACTGTGATTTAAAACAATCCTGACTTCATTTCTATTTTGAGAGTGCCCTTGTGCCCTTGCTGTTAATCAGAAATGCATTGTGATGATAGACACTGCTTACTGACATCTTCTTTCAGAGGGATTAAGTCAGGAAAACGGGGAAGAAAATATAAATTCCATCCAATATACTACAAGTAAAAGTTCAAGTAAGTACTTTCCTGAAAGCCTGCTTCAAGCTGCTGGAGGGTATTGTCTGTACATATTTGTAGGACTTTGCACCACACCTTCGTCCTATGCCCGGTTCCTCTCCAACAAGGCTTCCAAGCTTTGTTTTTTCTCCTTTTTGTCTTTGATGCACTTGTTTGACATTGGGCACAGGACACTCCACACAACTGATTCCCAATTCTAGGGACTTTGCTTCTGTTCCTTTTGCTCTAGGTTCCAAGTATGCCCAGGAACAACTCAGAGTGATAAGCACAAATCCCTCTTCTTAAATCGAGCAAAGGCATCCTAGAGGTTTGCGGGCAGGCCAGTATGGCACAGTGAACAGCGGGGCTCTTCAAGATGCTCTGGATACAATCAGGAAACTCAGCATAGGGTTGTGCAGCAGTTTCTGGAGGCAGCAGCTCAGCTCTGGAAGTGGGAGAGGGATGCCGTGCTGCACCTAGTCAGCTTTGCCTCTAATGACAGGAGGTGTTATGTCTCAGGGAGCAATAGCAGCTACAAGCTAAACCTACGCAGTAGGATGGCTCATTTCTGCAATGTCTACACGTATAGCTCAAGCTGCTATAATACCTCTTGGACCCAGACAGAAAACAACCAAGATCTTTATGGTATGACCTGTTAGGCTCCCCAGTAAAATAGAGCCTTTTAAATTTTTTTTAGCTTATTCAAAGCTAAGTTCCTCCAGGTATCTAAACAGATGTAACTAACATTTTGCATAAGAAAAAAAGACTGGTGGGTTAAAGCGCTGCCAATTCTGGAGAGCACTTCTCAGGCAGGCTTGACTTTTAGAAAGTGACAAACGCATTTACTTTTGAAAAGGCAACGTGCTACAGATGCATGAGACTAAGCACTCCAGACCTTCATTTACCTGAACTTCGTCAGTAGCCTCATCACACTCATAATACATAAAGTACAGAAACGTTCAGAATTCAGGTCTTTAAAAGGTGGCACTTTTCACAGCACTACTTCAAGATCCAGAAGATACCCTGTCTGGTGGAAAATCTACTTCACACTGAAGTTAGTACCACTGGCCTGAAGAATATTTGAAACAACACTAATTTGCATTTGCACAATCCTCCAGATCTCTGCAAAGAGGGCAGAGCTGAAGCAGCATACAAATACTTTCAGTCTCGAATGCAGCCAGAGGAGACCTCTGTGGCACAAAACCCGAGGATGTGATCTGAGAACTTAACTGAAAGAACAGGAACCTGAGGTGGGCAGAGCAAGCCCAAGCCCAGTGCTGGGTCATGAGGCTGCCCAGGGCTGTGCAGGGACTACCCAGGGACTCCATGTGAAGGACTGGAGTAGCCCTAAGACCACTTTAAGCACCCTTGCCATCAGGCTCCTGTGTTTATGAGCCATACCACACTCCTGGAGATGGGTTCAGACCAGAGGGCAGATTTCTACAACACATCCTTGATCCAAAGCATCATGCAATACCTGCTGCCCACACTACCAGCTCCAAAGGGCAGAAACGCACAGGCACTGCTGCCGCCTTTGCAAAGGGGTGCCAGTGAGGTGCCAGGTGCTCTGTGGTGTCCATTACCCACTGCCTCTCCTTCTCTTCTTCTACACTAACCTAAGGCCAGCTGTCTTTAAACTCTACAATCAATGCAATTGCAAAACAACACAGCACAACAGATGTAATATGAATTAGAAGAAGAGAATCCTGGTGACATGGCAACTTTCTAGCTGAGACCTGATAAAGCAAAAGGAAATCAGGAAATTCAAGCATCACTAACAACCTCAAGATGTGCTTTCTTTGCCTTATTTCTTTCCACATTTCCCCTTTAAAATTATTACAGGATGATATTGACTTTAGCTTTGCAATCCTACTACAGAATGCTTTTTTCATTCATTTTAATCCTATAATCTGATTCCAGACCTGAAGTCATATATACTATTTGTATTTTAATCATTATTGTCCCTGTTCACAAAACAGTTACTTATTCTTTGCATATCCTTGTTGCATGGGGACAAGATATGAATGAAACAACTGAAAAGGGATTAGACTATTATAAGAGATGTTATTCTAATATTATGGTTTATTCTAAAAACAGCAAAAAGTAACCTGACATTCAAATTACTAGTTTTGAAGAATACCAAAATACACATTAACATCAGTAAAGATTAAATTAATTATTAGTTTTGTTTTAAAATTTAATACACTAGACACATTCACTGTGATAATGGTTCAAAATGCAACTGAGATTTTATACAGAAATGACATTATTGATTTTATCTTCAGTATCAGATCTACTACAAGGACACAATAACAGCAATTACTGGTTTTTTTTCTTAACTTCAACCCATACTCAAAGACATAAAAATGAGCCATGACAAAGCAGGGCTCGTTTGAAAGGCTAGCCCAGAGATGTACAAATGCTTTTTTTGTGGGTACTGCTGGACAGCAATAGTGAGGGATACTCTTAGCACATATTCTGGAAATATCTGTCTCTGTGCTGAACTAGGTTCTGCTTTGAAGAGACTTCTACACCAGTAATGGTGCACACACCCACAGTCTGAACAACCCTAAATGAGAATGATAACTACAGTTATTTCTTATGATGGAGAGAAAAATAAAAACAAATGCTGCCCATTTAGCATATATTGTAGAAATTGGGATTTCAGCTTTTACAGACTGAATGTAATTAGAAACACAAGCACTGTGCAATGTCTAATCACTTAAGAAATGACAAAAACTTGTTTTTATGTGATTACTACTGAATAAACACCAATCTATGATTCTTAATTGATTTAATATAATGTATGCATTTTTTATGAAAGCAGGATTCTATTGAAATCACTGCACTGGACTAAAACAGTGTAAGCAGTTTATTAAAGCCTTATTGTGATATTCCTTTTCCTTATTACCTTGCTCACCAACCATGTAATTCTAATGTCTCAGACCCCAGAGTCTTTAGTCTTACAAACTTCTATTGACTTTAACTAGACATTTGCCTGGAGGTGGACTTGCTGGATAAGGCCCATAAAGTGCTAAGAGAACAGGATTAAATTGCTAAAAGCATAAGTATTCCTAACTAGATTATTCAAGACTGCAAGCAACCAGAAGATACGATCATGTGGCAAATCAGGTACCAACTCTCAGATACAGCATTCATCTTTACCTCTTTTTCTCATTGACAATGGACTAGGGGATCTTCTTAGCTATTCAACTGCCAGACTGAAAACAAGGTTTAGTACGAGCAAACATCTGAAACTCAATCTGATAACTTACACTAATGCATCAGAAAAGATGTGTGGAAAATTTGGCAGGTATAACTTCAGCTTCTTCTACACCTAAGGATCTTTTCAATACTTAGATCAGACAGCTTTATTAATAAGGCATTGTGCTGGGTCTCAGTGGATTCAGGTTGTGGCTTTTCCATAGCTTCCTTTGAATTCTTGGGCAGCTGGTTTAAAAAGTCATCTTTGTAAGTATTGAGTGGGTCTGAATACCATACATTCTCCCCTGCAGGGAATGTATTCATTGGTATTTAATTTTCAGCAAGATTGTGACGTTCAAGTTCCTTAGCAATTTCAATCATCTCACTCTTCACCTTGCAGTGACTCAGCCCTCTCACCTAATTATTATATTTCTTGACTTATTATAATATTTTTATTAATTGAGATCCTGGGGTAGCAGCCTTGTGCCCCTTGAACTGGCCTTTATCCAAGCATAGAGACTTAGTCATTATGTTTTTAGATATGACCACTGCTGTAAATATCTGTGCTTAGGTCACAAAACTGAGAGCATTTGACAACTCCTATGACTAAGCAATGTTTTTTTGGGCATTTTGCATGAAGATCATCAAGAAAGTCCAGTGGATTAAGACTACAAGTGTCTGGCCATTTCAGTACTGATCTGAGAAATCTATTTCCAGATGAGGGCTTCTAATTTCTAAGATAAAACACTGGTCTTAACCTTCGCTGTTCATGGAACAAACTGTTTTTCTGTCTGGGCATGACGGAGCTTTATTAACTGGTCATGCTAAATATGCCATGTTTTTGGCACTGCTAACAGGTGTTACCAGCTCTGCTCCTCTTCCTTTGCTTTCCATGAAAGCCCACCCTAAATTTTAAGCTGCACTGTAAGGTCTACATCATGCTTTCCTAAAGAAAAGGACTTTCTTTGGTAGATTATGGTACTGTTCAATGCACATGCTAACAAAGAAAGGGATACACATTGTTTTCACACCAGGAAAATAATCTGGACAGATTAATAAAGAATTGATGTTTTACAGAAGAAAATGGGTATCTGCTGGTGCTTTGAATGAATCCATCTGTGTCGCTCACAGCACCAACAGCAGTCAACATAACCACTAGAAGAGAGAAGGATAGCACTGTAGTGCAGCTTCACATTTCTCACTGTAAGATGACATTTCTCATGCAGGATCTTTCCCCGCACGATGGTTGTTTGAGCTAAATTTTTCTTCACCATGGCAGTGGGTGGAGAACACCTGCTTTTCCTCCTTTCCCTAGCCCCTCTTCCTTCAATTCCGCTGGAGTATGGAAGTGAGAGTGGTGTCTTAGAGAGCAACTGAGGGAAAATCTCGTCACTCTCAGGAAGAGCTCTGACCATTAGAAAAAGCTGCAAGAATATGGAAGCATCTTTAGACGTGACTGAGTTTGAGGTGCCCACTCTTAAAAGCAAACTTGGAGCTGTGAATCTCAAGAGGCCAGAAACGTCATGCCTGAAGTTTAAGAATCAACTGCATTAATGTTTGAGTTGCTGGCACAGATGTAGGCATCCCAGGAGTGGTGTTTTACTAGCTATTCGCCCACTGTTGCCTGCACAAGTGAAAATGTATCAGCAAAAAGAGGGGTATCTCTGAAACCAAACTTAGGAAATGGGTGTCCCTACAAAACTGACCAACAGCACTCCCCACCCCTTTATTCAAGTAAGCACCTGCCAAGTGCTGAAGATAAAATAAGTGGGAAAACGGTACACGTCATGCATGGATGGTGACTGCCTTGTGGAGAATGCACATGCAGCTGGACACCTGCTAAGGGGATGATCTGTCCCTCCCTGCAACACCCACCACTTGAGATGAACCTGTAGCTAAGAGGTGTTCTGGGCCTATTCTCCTTGCTGCTGTGGGGAGCCCAGAGACTTTGCTGGCCAAGGTACAGGGTGACTGCGCGTGGAGCACATGCAAATGCTCCCACGCTCCAGGGGCAAAACCCCAGCTCTGCTTAACCAGAGGCAGCCCGAGCTAATAAATTGGCTCACACATTAGTTAAGAGGATTTCAAGCCTCTAAACAACGGGAGTACTTCACATACATACTGCTCTGGGGTCCCAACTAGCTCCCTGCTCGTCTACAGGAATGCACAAGGTGCACGGTGTTACTCCATCACCAAGAAGGAAGGACACAGCTCAGCAAAGCATCCCTGTCTCTTTGATTAAAGTACCCAGATCTAAACTTTGCCTATTGCTTTATAGAACCACTGAATGTTTTGGGTCGGAAGGGACCTTGAAGTCCATCTAGTTCCAAACCCCTCGCTGTGCCTAGAGACACCTCCCACTAGACCAGGTTACTCAGACACCCATCCAACCTGGCCTTAAACACTGCCAGGGATGGAGCATCCACAGCTTCTCTGGACAACCTGTTCCAGTGCCTCACCACCTTCACAGCAAAAATTGTTTTCCGTATATCTAACCTAAATTTCCATCTTCCAGTTTGAACCCATTACTCCTTGTCCTGCCACTTCAGTTCCTCTTGAAGAGTCCCTCTACAGCTTCCTTGTGGGCCCTTCTAAGGTACTGGAAGGCTGCTATGAGGTGTCCACGCAGCCTTCTCTTATCCAGCCCCCACCTTCTCAGCCTGTCTTCATAGGGAGGTGCTCCAGTCCCCTTACCAACTTCATGGGCCACCTCTGGTAACAACTATCAGCCTCTGGTAACAACTTGTGCAAAATACCACTTGTACACACTGCACCAAGCTTCTGGCCTGTTTTCTCCTGTTCTGTTTCTCTTGGTACTTAAGTCTGAGCAAAGGGTAAGTTGGGACCCATAAGAGGAGCCTAAAGTAAAGCCTGAATGTGCAGTTGAAGGGACAGGGACTTCAAAGAACTTTGGTGCATGAATGGCAGTTCCTTCACTATCTCTTTGTTTAGCATAGGACTGAATCAAGGACAAGCTCTGAAGCCTGCTCTAGTGCCTGGCTAGTACAACGTACACAGGCAGAAGAAAGTCCAAACTTCTGCTCATCAAAGCCCAGAGGGCTTTGCTGTGAATATGGCCTCATATATCATCTACCAGACAGCTGAATGTTTTCCATGGCGTAATCCGCTTCTGTAAAGAAATGTAGGTGTCACATTTATCATCAGTGTTTTGATTGTGGGCCACAAAGAATACTTAAACACCACCATTTGGGCATTTCATATAAGAAGCAATTTCATGGAAGAAGATGACCTTCTGCCACGGATCACAGAACCATGCCCCAGAGATGTGAATTCTCTGGATAATCTATTCAAGTGTTAAACTTTTTTGGTAAAGTACTTGAATTACCTGTAACAAGACATGCTAAATTCATCCAGCACAAGACTACTTCTAAGCGACAATAGGCATTAAAACATCGCCATATATCCTATTAACTAGCGTATCTCCCTGTTTAGTAAGGAAATGTCATCACATTTGTTACAAAGGCAAACAGCAACATACCAAAACAGGATCCAATTTTTCTAAATAAATAAATCAATGATGTGTCAAAAATTAACAGATGAGTTAATATACCCGACGTTATCAAAACCAGATGGTGCTTCATAATATTCATCCTGTTCAGTCAAACCCTGAATATATTCTGGACCATCAGTATATAAAATAGGATGCTGCTATTTGTGATGGCAAACAAAAGCAATCATGCCTGCCAAGCACATACTATAACAGGCAGCATTTCAGCTCTGCTAGACAGAAAGTAATTAGAATGCTTTTAATGTCCAAAAGAATGATGCTGATAGGCTGCCACAGATGTGTAGATTTATGAATATTTATATAGTGGTTTATAGCTGACACTTTTATCAGTTGAAGAAGATAAAATATCTGCCTGACTCAAAAGCTTGACAGTCAGGTTAATAAAATCTCATTAAAGAGAATGACCTATGCAATTATATAGGATTTATTGTAATTCATTTTTGATTGTACTCTGCTTAAAGATGCAATTTCCCATTTCCTGATGCCAAATTTAGGTTGCATATCAAGATCTACGTGGTTTTTAACTCCAAGCCATCACTAGAGGAGAGATATGCGTTCAGCATCTCGGTGTCTTACAGCTTTAAAGAAAAAAAATAAAAAACAATTTGATCTCCTGTTTGTCACTGCATCTTATGAAAACGGTGCAGGCAAGCAGCCGATCTATTTTCTTTCTGGTAAAATCACCACCTCTCTATCAGCAGCCTCTCCATTACCAGCAGCTCCTCCGGTAGCCGGCCCCAGCCTGCCGCCCTCCCCGGCGGAGGGGAGCGGGGCTGAGAGGAGAGGAGCGGAGCGGCCGGCCCGGGGCTCCCCCCGTCCGCCTCCGCCCCGCCGCCGGCGGCGGCAGCTCCCTCCCGCAGGTGCGCACCGGCCGGCGGGCGCCTGCCCCGACGAGTCTTGCGCGGCTGCCGGCGCAGCC
>VZRR01000616.1:456339-516032 GCA_013398015.1 Oreocharis arfaki | reverse complement strand
CCTGGAGGGAGACGGGCGGCGACCGGCAAGTGTTTAGGGTAATCTCTGCTAATGGCAGCGGGGTGGGAAGGCGGGCGCTGGCGGGGCCGCCACCGCCCCCGGCACCCCCCCGCGGGGGCAGGTGAGCTGCCGGGCGGGGGACGAGCGGCCGCGGAGCACCCCCGCCTCCGTCCAGCTCCGCCCGGCCCGACGGGGCCGCGGGCTACAACACCGCCCCGCCCCGCCCCGCCGAGCGACGGCCGCCGCAAAAACTTTGTGTCCCCTTGGCCGGGCGCCGAGCCCCGCCGCCCGCCGGCCATCCCTCCCTCTCTCCCTTCCTCTCCCCGCACGGAGCGAGTCGCGGGCCCGCCTCCCCGGTTATTAGGGGTGAAATAAATAATGCCATAAATAAAAGTATTTGGGAGTCCAGGACCTGTCAGAGTTGATTAGGGCACAGAGGACATTTTCTTTCTCATTATGCAAAAGCATTTCATGGCGAAATAAAAGAGGTTTCGCTGTAACTCATGCATGTCAGATTTCCAGGAATCCGGGAGATTAATGACATTTAACATTATTTGCAACGCCCCTCGTCCGCTTTTTCCGAACTGCTTAAATGGGGCGGACGCGTGGGGCGCAAGCTGGTCCCGCTTCGCCCGCTCACGTTCCCCTCGTCGCCTGCCCGGGCTCTTTCAGGGACAGTTAAGAAATAATGAAACGATGGTGAAAGACAGGAGGAGAATGAGATGCCATCGAGAGACGTTTCTGAGAAATGGTGGAGATCTGGGTGAGATGGGAGACAGCTGAAACCGAATGATATGTTGAAGAAAAATAAACGATAACAAACTGCTCGCTTCCTCTCCCCATTCTTTTCTGCGAGGCAATTTTATATTTTGCATTAACATTTCCCTTCTTCTGTCCCACTTCTCGTCTGCTTCTGTTGCTACAATTTATCAGGATTACAATAAACCCTCTGGCTTGTGGAAGTAAAATTGCAGAACACCTTAGTTGTATTTAAGTGGTGGCAGTGGGAAATCATTCCTCTGTCATCACGTGGAGTTTGGGCCACTTATTGTGGTCATCGCTCTCCCGTTTCAGCTTTTTTATTTAGTCAGAGTTGGGCTTGATGGAAATGAAAAGCAACCCTTCTCTACTGATGGTAATTAACTCCTGAAGTCTTCAGCCCATCTACTGCAGAAAAGTGGAGCTAAGTTCTACAAGCCAGGCATTCTTTTCATGCAGGGTGTACCAAGAGCTGGGCTGGTTTTGGTTTTGATTTTTTTGACAAGTAGAATAAATCAATTCCTTGTAGCAGCCAAAAGCATCTTCATAGGGAGGACTGTAATAGAAATCGCTGTTTTACCTAAGCAAAATCAATCATAAGTCTCTTTGTTTTCTGACTGAGTCTGATCACTTGTGATTAAAAAAAAAAAAATTGCGCTGTAATGCAAAAGAAAGACTGGAAATACGAGTGAGAGAAACTGTTCCCACTCAGAAATTAAATATGTCCTCTGCCTTGTCTCATCTGACTGACCTCTGCCAGAGCAGCTATTGGAGGTCAGTACTAAAATTGTACAAAGTTAATATTAGGCTCTTAATAGATTCAAATAAACAACCCAAAATTACTTTCTCAGGTGTCAAACTATATTCATAGAGCTCACTACTCTTTGGTGTAGACGCCTACCCCTCAGCTGGTCGTGGAGGAAACAACCCTTGCCTAACATGAGCCATGTACAGATGGAGAAAAGCAGGGATGACAGGTCATGTCCTCCAAGCAGAGGGTCCAGGGATCCAGGCAGATCATTGTGCAGGTGCTGGCTCTCCATGGACAGGAAAAGAGAAGCAGATTTGGAGTTAATGGGGCTCAAAGCCACTGAAATGAGGTGGGGACCTCATCTGTGAGGAAAATGGAATATGCACTGAATTTCTTTCTGCTGAGGTTTTTGACAGCGCCCATCACCACCAAAATACCACTTCAGTCGTTTTTAGGAAAGCTTGGCTTTTCCTCTACTTTGCTTTCAGTGATTCTTTTGGGTATGTAGACCTAAAAAATATGTTGGTGTCTCCCCACCTTTCCTTTTATGGTTTCCCCTGAGTTTCAGAAGAGGGAGTCTGGTGTTGGCCAAAAGATTGTGTTTTGTGCATAATCTGAAAGGCTCCTGCAGGTCAGTCCTGTGATGTAAAAGTTTTTAACCCTGGTGGTCCCACCTTTTCCTTTGTGGAATGCCCTTTTTTAAGGAAACACCATTTTGCTCCTGAGCTCTGTACAGGTATGCAGTCACTCTTGCAGAAGGACTATGTGCCTTTGGAGTGGAGGAGCATGGTCCTAGACTGGCAAATGGTCTCGAAGTGCTGGGAGATGTCGCTGTGAGCAGTTTTGGGCTGCCCTTTTCCACGGCTGCTCCACACGGCACAGCCTACAGCTCCCCTGTGGTCTCAGCACGTAGTCATGAAATTATTATTAACCAAACATTTAACTCTGAATTACAGACCCAGTTTGGTTGCACACTGGATGAAAACAGTTAACGTATAGCCTTTACCTTGATCAACTAAAAAAACTCAAAAGCCTTAACTGATACCAGCAGCTTATTTTCAGAAAGCCAAACACCTTCATTTCCCTTAGACTGTGCCACGACTTGGGATTTGACCCTGAAGAGAAGGTTGTGTCTTTCCCTACCTGTTTACTGATGCAAGTTTTCACTGTTTCACTGACACTAAGGGCTGGAGATCTGTAACAGGATTATTGCAGAGCACTCTAAGCGGAAAAATGATGGGAAGTAACTGACCCTCAGAAAAAAACCTAATCAAAACAAAGACAACAGGCACAATGAAAAATAAGAAACCCAGCATTGCTGCAGTATATACTCCTCTGCTCCTAGAAATCATCGCAAAGAGAATATTTGTCAGTATATAGAAAAATACCCAATCTAGACACAGGCTATCAATCACTGAACATGCCTGTGTTGAAGGTACTGTGAGGTACTCAAAGAATAAAAGTGTGATTCATCTCTATCTTCTGAGCAGGGGCTAAATCTTGCTCCACTTATTCATGGGAGCAGTGCTCCTGTGATAACTAAAGCATGCAGGATTTGGCCATGAACTGCCAATATTGCTCTGCACATTTGGAGTGCATGATGAGAGCTGAGATTGGCAACTCTCCTCTGTAATCTAAACCACTCTGCGAGCAGGCTAGCCATAATTTGCTGCCCTAAACATTTAACCCCGGCTAGTTAATTTAAGCTTAGCTCAGTTGCTCATGTTTATGGATAAAGAAACAAAAGGGAAAGCATCAAAAGGAAAAGATGACTGTGGAATTCAATATTTCAGCAGCTGTTGATAGGTAAATGTTATTGAAGTGTGGCATTCAAAACCAAAGGCCTGCATTTATGATAATGAACCTAACAAGGAAATGAGATTGACACAGCAATTCTCTGTTTTTGTTGTCCCCTGAGGTTAGAGATTATGCAGTGCACGGTGCTGTTTTTAGCCTCTTTGGTGATTCCAACTGTGAGAGACAACGCTGTGCATATTTGTCAAGGTTGCACTTTAATCAGGTGACTCACGAGCTTTTTGAGGGAGAATGTGAGCTGCTGGTCTCACTTAAACCTTAATCCACATCCTATGTCAGAGATTCATTCTCCTAGCCGTGCAGCTTTTAGCCCCTTCTTCTCCCTCATGCTTACTCAGTACTCTGCAAAAACGCTTTGAAATAATTGAAATGTATCTATCATGGTTACATTGTATTTTGAGAATTACTGGAATGTTTCTCAGTGACATTAATTGGTTTTAAAATATTTTTGTCTTTCTAATTAGTGCAAGATTGATGAGCAGTGGAAAGGGCATTTATACACAGGCAGACACATATTTCCATGCTACATTTGTGTCTTAATAAAATGGTTGCTAGCTGGTTTGTTATGCTAAGTAAACACTGCAAAGAAAGAAAATATACTATAACTTTAGGAGGAGGAAATATCCTCTGTTTTAAATGGGATCACATGCTGTGAAAAAAACCCCAGGTCTCCCCAAGGGCTGGAAAATGGATAAATGAATTATTTAAATATAGTTAAAGGATACACAGGAAAAAGTAATGGCTCTGATACCCAATGTGGGGAAAATTATTAATATTTTAAGGAATCAATTGTGGACACATGGAAAAGCTTGTTTTAATTAAAGATAGCTTACATAAAGCAGTTTCAAGCAGGGAGAAACAGTATAGGATACTTGTTGCTGTGAATTTTTTAGAAATACATCATGGATAAAAAAAATGACATAACATAGTCCTAACTTCCACCTGCCCTAAAAAACCTGCACTGTCCGTGTTGGAGTGCTTTAGAATAGCTTCACCTCTCTGGAGCATTAGCTCTTGCCCTAGCCCTTGCCCAAGCTTGGTGCTCTCTCTTGGTCTTGGCCATCATCGTATGATGTAGAGTTGCTCTGTAATGCACAGCTGCTCTTTGCAACTCTTAGTCCTTGTTTTGCAGCACTTGGCATTTCGAGACCAGCATCTTGAGAGGTCTGCTGGCTGTGTACCTAAAGGCACAGCTGGTGTTCCACAGGCTGGGACCCATCTTCTTGGATAAACCTGGGTGACTCTCGCTGGTCCTGCTGGTTCCTGCCCTTCATGTACTTTCCAGTCTCTGTTGTCCAGTCTTGCAAGAAGGCAGTCCTTGCAGGTCAGAAGTCACACTGAGCTAGAACTCAATTCAGAGTAGAAAATGCTGATTTCCCCACATGGAGACTTCACTGATATTTTGCACTGAAGTGTTACGCCTGGGCCCAGCACTCACACAGATTGGCACCTGTTCAAAAATACGGTCAAATTTTGTCAAGCAAGCTGTGTACATCAGTTACAATGAAAACACAGATGGGATGGACAGAGGAAAACAGCTGGACTCAGAATCTTCCTTAAACTCATCTAGATGGGGAACTTGGCTGTGGTTTACGCACAACAGGATACACATGATCAGCCTTGTGGTGTCTACTGAGCAGAGAGTCAACTCAGCTTAATCTGATGAAAAACACAGGCTTGAAAGATGTCTGAAGATACCAACAGCGATGGTG
Source organism: Oreocharis arfaki (assembly GCA_013398015.1). Lineage (NCBI taxonomy): Eukaryota > Metazoa > Chordata > Aves > Passeriformes > Paramythiidae > Oreocharis > Oreocharis arfaki. The sequence continues at coordinate 510,995 of VZRR01000616.1, read as the reverse complement.
GCATGGGAATGACACGATTCTTCACTGAAGCAAGGCTTCAGCCCATATTAGAGTTCTTTCCCAGATTTAAAGAGAGCCTAGGAACTGGAGGGTGCAAATTCTTCCCTGCATTTCCCTTCATCACTATCCCATTCTCAGGCAGCCCCTGAAATTTACATGAAATAATGACAACAGCTTCTCTGCATTCTTAACTGCAGAGCTCAATGACTTCATGGAACTGAAATTAAGGACTTCCTCTATGTTAGTAATCATGTAGAAGTAGCACTAGTAACCCTGGGGGAAATCCTAAAAAGCTGGGGGCAAAATATTTCTTAAGTGAGGAAAGTGATGGGCAAAACCTGGAGTTTCCTGAGACCTCAGTTGAACAGTGACTGGTGCACTGCAAAATGGTTCAGTTGTGAGTGGTTCCAAAATCTTTGAAACATAGACTGAATTGAATTCCATATTAATAGAAATGGGGAGAAAAAGTCAACAGCGTATAAAGACAAAATTTTGTGGAAGTAGGGCCAGGAGGCTTCTGCAGTTTCAAGAGAGAAGGGATTCCATCACCCTGCAAGTCTTTGTGCCTGGGCATGTGTCCACCACGAGCTATATTTGCTTAGGGAAAAAAAAAATAGGTGAAACCAGGTTTGTTCAATGGTAAATGCACAGCTGCTGTATTTGCAGAGGCTGGAATTCACCTGATGCATCACCCACCTCTGGCTCTCCACACACTGATGAGCTGCTACCAAAAGGCATCAAGAAGTGATCTCAGAACAGGACTTCAAATAAGTAACCTTTTATAAAAATGTATGCTTTTATTTGTTTAAATGCAAAGCATCTGGGAAAAAAATTGGTGCAATGTCTGTGGTTGTCTCAGATAATAATATGAGAATACCCTGAGCATCCATCAGCTTTACTTTTGTGATTACTCTATCATGAGAATCTCTTTATATCCTGAGCATCCTCATTATTATACTCCTGTTTCTTTGCTATGTGACAGTGAGTTTGTGACCCACAACAGAAGAACCTGCCTATTGATATCAACAGAGAGGTGAGATAACTTTAGCTAATGCTCTATCTCTGAATGCTAATTTAAAATTGAGGAAGTCTTATATCAGCCACTCTCCTTGGAAGTATCTACTGGGTTTGATGCTGCTTCTTCCGTCCTTAGGTAGAATAGACAAGATTGGAATTTCGATAACTTGCATTATTTTAATCTGGACTAACATTTAAAAATTTATGAAAATCTTCCCAGCTGGTAGAAGAGTGGCTCTTCAAGGAAGCAAGGAAGACTGCATTTCTTGCTGTCCCTCCACAAACAACCATTTCACTTATGTAGAATTTAGCTTGTTAAGAAAAAAAGGCTTTTAGGGTTTTGTTTCTTTTTTTGTCTCTGTATTTCTTCAATCACTTTTATTTTTAATACTATGGTCACAGTACTTTTCTTTTGCTGGGAAAAAAGTCCTCTCTGCTCAGCTCTATTAATGATGGAGTAGACTATGATTTCCAAAGAAATTGTTGTTTTCTAACCACATGTATGTATGAAAGCAAGATACTGTGGCTCCTGGAAAACCCAGGTATCAAAAAAGACAGTTGTCCAGGTTAGAAAGAAAATCCATTGCTCCAATACATCTAACCAAAGCATGAGCACAGACATAGCCTTTCTTTCTTTACAATTGCAGACTTGCAGACAGACACACTTGCATTCAGAAAACTGGAAAACTAAATAATAAAACCTGGCACTTACACATTTAAGATTTCACATGTTCACTTACATAGATTAAAAATGCAAATGAAGCTGGCTTCAATGAGATGCTGACCTGAGATCAAGCTTTCTGAAGACAGGCTCTTTCCATTTCCTTCAGAAGAAAGGAAAAAGAGTTGGGAGTTTTTATTCACCTGGATGAAACAAAAATAATGTGTAAGAACTATTTATAAATATGTATGAATAAATATTTAATTATATATGTGCTGAATGGTTTAGCTGTTGTTCAGCAAATACATAATTTGTTAATTTTGCCTGCTTCCAATGAATAATTTATTCATCAGATCAGCTCTTTTAATATTCACTAGATGATCGGCTGATCAAATCCTGTTAGCTGAATACGTTATTTGATTTTTTTTGCCCTTTTCAAAAATCACTTAGTCTATTGGAAGAACATTGCTGTGATTTATTAGTGGAACATTCGGTCCAGTCCATGGTGACATTCTTCAAGAGTAGCCTCAGAAGACAGTAGATATCTTGCTCTTGTCATATGACATTAAACTTTTGTAATCCTGACACGTTTCAGGTGTCTTTGACCAGGGAAATAAAACCCTGTGTCCAATGGTACGCTTTTGTGTCACAAATTCATGACAGTACATGTATGGCGTATTTTATTTTTCATTTCATGACTGAATATTGAATTATTTAGATGAGCTACATCAATCATTCCTATATTCTGGTTTATCTAAATGTCTACCCTGCAGTTTTTTTCAGTACTCTGTCTTTGCAAAGGATTTCTTCCAACCTCTAAAATTGCCATATAGCTTCAGAGATACCCTGACATTACAATGTGGAACAAGATGGAGAAAGGACAGTGTCTAATCCTTTACAAGTCAGCCTTGAAGTCAGTCATCTTATAGCCCTTTGTAGCTAGAAAAGGACTTCTTACACTTATCACTTGAAAGGGGAAATTCTTAGCTTTCGATTGTACTGTCTTCATACCCAGGGAGGTCTGCAGAGATCAGGAAGTAAAGCCATGGTGTCATTATGTTTGGAAAATTATTTTATATTTTTATAGTATTCTTTTACATTTTGATTATTTTTAAAGCTTTTGAGGACATACTTTTTCTCTTAAGTTGCTGAAGCCTAAATATTCAAATAAGGCTAGCTTTGTAAAAGGGAGGTTGTAAAAAAGTATCATCAACCCATTTTAGAAAAAGACCTGTCAGGCTAATTCTCTGTAACACTCCTGCGTAAGACTTACAGAAAATACCAAATAAGCAAGAGGGCGGTGACACTCAAAAACATTGAGACCACCACTCTGAAGTTACCTGTGTAACTCTGAGCTGGTGCCAGTCAAGACTAGTGCCGACATCTAGTACTCAGATGTGTGCGCCACAATCTGTGTGCCACAGCCTAATGTATTCCGTATTTCAAGATGCATGCATATGTAATAGCCTATATAATATTCCATACAAAAATTGCATTAAGAAAATGTTAAAGTTGCCTAGTTTGGCATTTAAAAGTCAGGAAATAAAATTAAGGTTGTACATGCAACATTAACTCTGTTCCCTAGTGCATTTGCCTATGATACAGTCTAATTACATGATCAAATATTATTTCTCAGATTATGCAGTATAATATCTACATTTTTTTCATTTTGCGAAGTATGAGGTGCATTAGGGAGGCCTCAGCTTCACCTTCATATAAAAAGACTTCAAATAAACATGGACTTGTCAGTCTGGAGAAAGGATACCTCAAAAGAGTTATAACGAGGGGTTGTAAAAGAATGAGTGGTGTGGGGAAGGGTGAATGAAGAATGATGATTCAGTACCCCTTCAAGTGTAAAAGCTGGGGACCATCCATTCAACTAACAAGTTTAAAACACACTTATTTTACATGCCACACACATGGATTCAGCAGCATAGACTATGAGAAGATCCAAACTACAGTGCATCCGAAAGACATCACAGAAATGTGCAGGCCATAGGGCTGTGGCTGACTATTGCTTGTGAGCTACAGGTACACTGCCCATACCAAGAAGTCACTAAGCTGTTGGTGACCAGGAGTTCGGAGCATCTACCTGCGAAGGGCTCATTTAATTTTTCTTCTGCTCGTTCTCGAAATATCCACTGCTAACCACCCTTTCAAAGCATAGCAGTTACCAGTGTTTCCATACAAACTAATGATGATGAGGAAGAGGACAATGATACCCAACATTTGGGATCCCTGCCACGAGGAGAGGAGAGGTGGGTGTGGCTCCTTGGTCTGTCTACCAGCTGAGAGCCCCATCCTCAGAACTGCTCCTGACTGGAGGTGTTTCTGTGCACATCAATAAGCCAGCCTAAAAATCTTCCAGGCCTGTCCCTGTAAGACTCAGTTCTTGTTCACTGCTCCATACCCAAGCAGGATCTCACCTTGGATCTGTAGAACTGGGTGTTCTAAGCACGGCATGGAGGACAGCTGAATCCTCCTCGGTGTTTCTCAGCTGTGTGAGGCATATGTATCTGTACCTCAGTGCCTTCTCCCCCTGGCTCTAGTGACACGTGCTGATTGTGAGATTGTTACAATCCACTGCTGGCTGGGACGGAGTGCCCTTGGTGGGCAGCCAGCCAGTGGTGGTGAGCAACCCTGGGAGCTCTGGAGCAGAGACGCCCAAAGGGACACAGGAGTTGACGCACTCCCCAGGTACAGGCTGTGTTCCCACATGAAGCACGAAACTGAAGTGGGGCTGTTTTCCTGTGACATGGGAGTGTATGTCAGACAAAAAGCAGGTGGAGATGACAGCCATGTGATCGACCATATTCACAATCAATTCCATTTACCTTGCATATATTATCTGCCTCCTTCACCTGCACTGTGACTGCTAATTCATTTCTACCAAGAACCTTTTTCTTATGCTAATGAGGTTCTTTAAACAATTGTTGCTAAAAACTCACTGGGTTGCGAAAGAAATGGTCGGTTTTTTTTCCAAAGTGCAGAACAGTCCTTCCTTCACTCCCTGACAGGCCTGAAATGACAGTGTTGTTCCACTGGAGGTTTAAGGTCTGTTATTTCACTCTCCGTTGGGTCTAGAAGTCAGTATTTTACATAATTGAAGATCATGAAATATTAGTTCTGGGAATTAGATTTTGAAGAATTCTTGACAGATAGCAAGGTATTATGTATAATTAACACCAAACAATCTACAATTAGAAGACTTAGCATATACAAATGTTATTTTTAGGAAACGAATGATTTTTCATTTATATAATGTGAGTGATGATTTTTACGCCCTCTGAAGTCTAAGGTTCTTCATGCCTTTGCAGATAAAGCAACACAAAAACAGTGCCAATTTTCACTTTAAAAGACCTGAATTCTTCATTTCGTATTTTGTAAAATGTCTGTAACTTTCAATAATGCAGCTCTGTATGTAACACCTCAAGATTATATCTGGGTGAGGCAAAATAAAAAAAGCTGTTAAGTTTTTATTGAGGGAGGAGCTTTCTGAATGTGGGGAAAACCAAGCTTGATGTTTACATCTGCCATGCTACAGTGACTCATACAATAGGATTTTCAAGCAGGGTGGGAAAAAGTAAATGTGAGAGGAATTACAATCTTATTGTAAGGACATAAACTAAAGTGCTGACCATATACAGCTGTCCCATTACTTACCTGTATGCTGAAAAAAGGTCGTTATCAATTTGGGGAGGGGGTTGTTTTGCCGTTTATGTGTGGGGGTATAAAATAGAAGCATTGTATAAGCACTGTGCACTGGAACAAATCACTGCACAACACCCTCAGCACTGGGAAAGGTAACTTCATCCCATTGCACATCTTTAATGCAGAGATTGTAAACAACCCTTGTCTCTCTGTTTAGTTTTCAAAAATATTTCTCGTTTTTTCTTCCAAACTGGGGACTATCCATTTCACTAATGGATAGATGAGAAGCCATCAATCTTTTTATCTCTGCAAGAGACCCAGCTACCAGCAGCTACTGTCTCTGGAGAGCATGGCAGCCTTGCTCGACTCACAGTCCATCCATGGGGACCTGTATGCATCCTCTGTAGACTCTTCCCATCTTGTAAAGAGAATTTCCTTCCAAAATAATCCTGGAGGTATTAAAAACTCATCTCTTCTGGCTCGTATTCCATCCAGGGCCAGATTTGTGGAGGACAGGTGTCCTGAAGGGCTGACACAATTGGAAGCAGCTCTGTTTTCCAGGATTTGCCTCCAGTGCCTGTCCCCTACTCTGTTCCATCACACTTGTGCCTTGCCGTGTGCAGGATTTTGCAGCTGCCTGGCAGATGACAACACCACAGGAATACAGTGCAAAGATATTTGAGCTAGAATAGTTTCTGTGATGGCAAATCCATGGGTGGAGCAAGTTTAAAGGCAACTGCAGATGTAATCTTTCACAGCTGTGTGACTTCCCAGCACTCTGAAAAGTCTACACACCTGAGCTAGCAGTATCATGGGGCAAGACAGTTTCTTTTCAGAGTTGTTGGTAGAAGATGGGGTGCTGGCAACATAATCAAACCTTGGCCATGCTTGGACACAAATCAAGGGGCTCTGGAGATGTGTTTTGGACCTTCTTATTGAAGTGTCAGGGGGTTTTTTTTGATGGTAAGTCCACTTTTAGGTCAGCAAGACTGCAAGTTGATCTGCCCGCAAAACCCCTCAAAAAGATGCTGTGTTCAAATACCTGAGACCTCACAGTCTCCCACCTTCAGGAGAAAGCAACCAGAGACTGCTTCTTTTGAATATCAGTGGGGGGAAAAAAGATATTTAAAGAGGCAAAAACTTATGGATTCATTTTTTCAGGCTCATAGAAGCCATTAAATGTTTGTGAAGCAGTTTTTTCTCTGTAATGTTAGACTTAATGGGAACAAATTAGCTGAAAGACATGATTTTAAGAATGATAACAGCAGGGTATGAACTTTGAGTTTACAGAGTGTTTTTTCTACTCTTCCATAAAGGAAAAAGCTCTTAACACATAACTTCTGAGGCATTGTCAGCAAATAAAAGATGACATAATTCTTTGCCTTTTAAACTGACTTAAGTTAGGTGATGCAAAGATATAAATGAGATAACTCTGAACTACAACATTCTTCAGGGCTGACAAAGTTCTTGTAAACTAAGACTTTTTTAATCAACAGGATGAACCTGGTCATAACAAGTTAGCAGAGGTTACATGACATAAATTCTGTTTTTAATTGGTCAAATGTTGGTACTGGGTAAGAGAATATACAAATATGCTATGGAGAGAACATCAATAAGACATTTGCAGGAGGAACCAGGTGAAACTGTATCCAAACTTTAAAGGGAACATTAGGGTTGTGGGATAGTTGTCAAAACCGATACTCAGTAAAGCATTATGACTTCATGTGAGAAGACAGATATCTCAGACACTAAGTGCTAAAGCTATCCCCATCAGAACATGCACTGGCATTCACCTCCATGGTGTGATGCAAATGGAATGGCTCTGATGCTTAGTCCTTCAGTGTTGCATTTCTAAATTCGCTGTATTAAGTAGACTCCTGCTATTAACAACAGACCTCAACCCTATTACAGCAAAGAAACAGCAGAGGATATATGATTTCGAAACCACTCTCTGACCTTGTGTAGTCAATATATCGTGTGGGCTCATATAGCGCTCAGCTCTCCCAAAAAGTAAGGTTTAGAGGTTTGCCCCAGACCACATAATAAAGCTGGCAGAGCAGAATATGATTTAGGATCAACCACCTACCATATGGCACTTACTTCTCCATCCTATGCTTCTTCTTGATCATGCTAAGTTAGTCACAGCTCCGGCAGCAGAAATAGGAGGAGTTGTTTATTATCCTCAGCACAGTAATGATACCTCAGGCCGCAGTGATAAGTAATTGAAACAACAGGGGTCTTAGAGAGACTTAAAAGCAGAGATCTTAAAATACACAGAAACTGGTGTAGTTAAATGGAATGTGTAACTAATAAATTGCCAGCTATTTGCAGCATAATACAACATCCCAAATTCATTCATTCTAGAGACTTCTAGACTTCCACAATTCCACTTGATACTCTTCAGAGTGTAAAACCCCATCAAGATGAGGCTAAAATAATAGCAATAATAATAATAATAGTAGTAATAATAACAACAGCAACAACAATAACAACAACAATGTCATTCACACTTTTTGCTAAAGGGATTTCCATTTGCAGTGCTGAATATCTATGATCTAAAGCTGATAAGGATTTGATCGAGTTAATAACAATCTTTATAAATATTGTTGACTTATTGTATCACGTTCTTCTGGACTGAAAATATGTTATGTCATACTGACTACAGATTTATATATTAAAAACAAAACAAAGTGATTTCTCTTCAATAGTACATGCCCTAAACAGATGTCATGAGCCCTCATCTGAGGATGGAAGGATACAACCTTTAAAACAAGTCTTATGCCATCAGACCTACTGATATGTTATTTCTCTGTGTTGTCTATGAAATGAAATTACATTTGATATTTTTCATTTGTCTTTATGATCTATTTATAACACTTTACCTGCCCATCACTCTATATTTTCTGCATTATTTTATCCAGTTCTTCTGCTTTTAAGATGGTCCTAGAATTTTTAGTGCTATTCCATGTACTGTATGAATTTTGTGCATATACTTTGTGCAGATGAGATATATCATACTTAACTGAAAGTTTTGTGAAACCATAGTCTCGCATTGTAATGAGATATAGAGAGATTAAGGATATTTTAGTACTTTGGCTACTGGATGGCACATGAAGGGCAATGTGATTAAATGCAAGATAAAACTGTGAGCTGAGTGATAAAACCAGACAAGTACATGAAAGATTCTTCTGTCAGAGGTTTTTCTTATTTGTCATGTAAATATTGCCTGAATGTACTATTACTGAATCTAAAGTTTGTAATTTTGCAGCTAGTAATTCTCCATTGGGGGTACTGTTTCATTTATCACTGCTGGGCTGTCTTTGGAAGCCTAGGAAGTAAGACAGAGTCATATAACAGTAATCTCCCTCAACCCAAGGTCACCTGGCTGTCCTGTTTGTTTCTAGTAGAGTGCACCATTTGCCAGGGGGACATCTACCAAGGTACTGCAAGTGCTGCCAGTGTGGCTCTGCAATGTATAAAATCAGTAGCTGGCTCTAACAAAACGCTCAAAAAAAAAAAAAAAAGGAAGAAAAGAAAGATCATATTGCCAGACTCTGTAGATCTTTAGGGCAGAGATATATGTACATCTGCTGTGTGGTTAATGTGCAGAGCAGAGAAGCGCCAAGGCTTAGGATATGCTGGGCAGCAGGTGCTACTCAGACATAGTTGTGGGTCCTTTCTGCCATTAAAGTACAGATAAGTGGAGGAGAAATGAGTGTGACGCTCCAGCAATCTCAACTGACCTCTTTCAGGACCCAAAGGGGTATCTGCTTTGGAAGGGTGCCAGCTGGCTCAGCCCAGATTTGGGGATCCTGGTGCTGCACTGGGGAATGCAGTGGCTTAGGTTCACCCAGTTTCAGCCCACTGCTCCAAAGCTGCTTACCCTGATTTTGGAGATGTCAGTGTGTAAAGAATGGGGATGTTAAGAGTTGGAGTTGTCTCTCGGTAACAGCATTTGCACCAGGAAAAACAAGAAAGCACTTGCCCAGCAATATTCCAGTTCCAATTTTATATCATGCTGCAAAAGTTCAGTCTGATCCAGGCTTTTGGGATGTGGCTGGAGCACCTGAGCACCATACCACCAGTGCACACTGGTTCTAGCAAGGCCCAAAGTGTGCAGAGCTTTGGAGAGGTTGCTGGTGTCTGTCACTGAAAGATTGTGGAGGCTGCCTGCCTGCTGATGCAGCTTTGAAGGAAGACAGTGCTCACCATAAGCTACTTGATAAAATCGGAGGCTCTGTGTAAGTTGCGCGAATTACTGGCCAAAGATTTTGAAAAGGAATACATTTGTTCTCAAACTATTTAGGAACAGGAAAAAAACAAACCTCACAACAAGACAGTGATGTGTTGAATATGCTTTGTTTGCCTGGCATTAATGGATATCTGAAGGAGCTGGGTTGCATGACTCACTCAGTCAAGCTGTAGAAATAATCAAAGGGGTGAGAAATGCTTCCAAAGGATCCCCTTTTGCATTCTTCAAACATCTCAAACTCCCAATGAATTCAGTACAGAAAAATTAAGATGAGGCTTACATCCTTGCAGGTCTCCTGTCACCCTGTACAGCTGAACTGAGACCAAACAATCTCCCAGAGCTCGTATGGGAGCAGCAAAATTGCCCCTTTCTGTATGCCATTTGTCACACGTATTTTGAGTCCCTGGGCTAGATCTGTGCAGGCTGCATGTGACCTGCTGCCTGTCTCCTGCCACACTCTTTCCACAAGGCCCTCCCTGTCACCTGGGGATGGAGACGTGCTGTGCAGTCCCGAGAGTCCTGGTAACAAGCTGTCTGGAAGCTCTTGATGAAGTTCTGGGGTCTCTCATGGATATGTGACACCCAGGAGTAAAAGAGAATTATCACTATAAAAAAATATGATCTTTTCATGTCTATAATTCGTTCCTGTGTTTGTGTGTTATTGCATTGCATTAAGTTCTCTCTGAAAACAAAAAGCTGCAATTCATAATCAGAGAGGGGGGAGAGACACACGCACACAGAGAGAGAGAGAGAAGGAGAAAGAGTAATGCTGGGAATCCCAGATTGCTGAAAAGGAGAGGAAGAAACCAACACAAAATTGCTGCCTGAGATGATTAAAGACACTTCAGCATTTTATAGGGAACAGCCTGCAAAACTGCTACAGAAAATGGTGGGAGATAAGGCAGCAAGGAAGATGGTTATCAGAGCAAGAAGTTAGAGATCTTTTTTGAAAAATAGTCACTACACGAAAAAATCCTCTCTTGACTCAAAAAAAAAAAGTATTACCAAGAGCAGATATAACCAAGGAACATATAGATGATCGGTGTCCCATGCTTCGTTCAATCAGGCAATCAAGATAATTAGAAAGTATGGGGAAGATTGATTAATGGCCAAGACAGACATTGAGTTGACCTTTTCCTTATTACTACAGCAGTACATTTAAATAGTCTCCACTTAGTAGGGTTTAAAATAGAAAAGTGAGCTGTTATAGATATAGTAAATGTGTAACTAAGAATGCATGATCTAATACCCCTATTCTGTAGCTTGCTTTCCACCTTTAGTCTCCACACCATCTCATCTGAATATGAATTAGTCTAATTGCTTGAATCCATGCTCTAGCAGTTACACTAGTTACTACCTTGAGCGAAACAAATGTATTTAATGGTAGTAAAATAGATATAGTTTAAAATATTTTTAAATTGAAAATATGAAAACATAGGGGTCAGTGCTACTTTGTGAATTAGCATCGGTTTTGTTATGCACAGGAGCACGACAAGGGAAGCTGAACCAGGCTCCTCATGCTGGGACCCTAGGATTCAGTGATAAGTGAGGGAATTTATCCAGGTCTTCTTTGTGGTACCTTCTGCTTAGGAGAGCCTGGCATGTCCACAGTAGGGTAACCTGGGCCTCTCCATCATGTCGGAGATTTTGGCTCAGTGACCCACAGCTGGGGCCAACGGAGCTGCCACAGCACCAGTGCCAGCACAGTGTCAGAGCACAGAGAACAGACAGGAATCTCATAGAGAGAGAAAGAAACTTTGCTAAGGCATTTTACAGCTATTAGCCAGTCTCCTTGGTGTGTGGGGATACCTCCCAAGAAGGCTACAAGACAGCCACAGCACAAAGAGGGCGTCATGCAGGAGAGGCTTGAAAGGATTTGTGGGATAAAAAAGCTTGCAAGGATTTGTGGGATCCCGTAAAAACGCATCCTGAGCCAAAATGTGTAGCTTGCAATGGTCACCTGAGAGGGGCCAAAAACGTAACACAGATCACAAGTTGCAGGAGCTGGCTGACTTGTGATTCTGGGCGAATGGTGTGGAGCTGGAAACCTAAGCAGCAGACTTCAGGGCACAGGGGTGCTGCCTGAGTCATGCAGGAAATCAGGGTGTATCCAGGGAATATCCCTCGTAGGAGAAGGGTTTAATTTACCTTTTTATACAAAGCATCCTTTCCTCTGGTGAGGAATACAGTGAGCTGGGCTTTATAAGGTGACCCTAATAGCAAATGTAAATGAGAAGCAGAGGTAGGCACAGACACTCCTCAGCAGCAGGGTGTGGGAACAAATGATGCAGGATTTTGCCTGGAGGCAACTCAGGGCAGAAGTGTTGTCAGATCTTGCACAAAGACGGTGCACTGTGTATCCTGCCATCAACAAGGGCTGGACCACAAGCAGTGTGGGCCTAAGCACCGCTGAGCCCGCTGTGGAGGGCCCAGTTTCCCACTGAGGTGCAGTGACACCTGCTAAAGAGTCACAGCGTTTTCTCAGCTGCTGAACTGAGGAATGGCATGTAATGCTCAAGGCTGTTTGCTGAACAATGCTTTTCCTCACAGGCATATCTGCAGGGGAAAGGGAGAGAAGTTCGTTAGTAAAACTGGAAGGCATTTAGAAAAATAAGTATGTATTTGGAAGAAAATTCACACTAACCTATTTGGCATACTGCAGGTGAAATCAATGGATTTCTACAAAGAGTGGTTTTGCAGAAGTTTACAAAATCTACAGGGAATTTATGACATTAAGCAATGTTTACAAGTACAGAGTAGTGTTTCAGGCAAAAAAATGTTATATGTTGTTCATTTGCAGTAGTCAATCCCCCTCCAACTACAGCGTTAGCCTTTTAATTTCATAGGGTTGAAAACAATTGACATATTGTATGAAAAGTTTTCTTCTGTGAGTTATCTATTAAGCAGAAATAATCTTGATCACCAGCATCGGATCAGGCATTCAGCTCATGTAACCCAGCAGAACTCCTCTGGTGTCAATAAAACCACCTTGATTTACAGTAGCAGGAGATCTGAGCAGTGTACTGCTTTGAAAAATTGAGGTGTACATTTATTCATTATTTCAAAGGTAGAGGCTTGATCTGCTCTGCTGGGACATAGCCTTGCTGTGCCAGACAGCTCTGCTGAGGTCCCCACAGGCTCAGGAGGACAAGGGTTTGCCCACAGACTGTACTTTGCAGGAACAGCTCTTTACTGAGTAGGAGCAAGCCCAGCGCTACCCGAGGAATGCCTCTTTACCCCAGCCTATCAAAAATGCACTTGCAATGGCAATTAATTGGTTCTGGGATACCCTCCAATGCAAATGGCCACATCCAAAGCCCTCTATTTTGCTGCCTTCAAAGGGCACCAGCTTAGTCTCAAGGGTGTCAGTTTTGAGACTGGTGCTTTATATGCATCTAGGTCAGATTTCATCTGTGACCAAACACGTGAGCAGTGATCCTGTGCTGATCTTGAAATGGGCGTAGGGCCATGTGGAGGCTTTTTTAACGCCACTGCTCCACTTGCTGCAGTGTGGGTATGGGAGTGGTGAGGGTCTGCTCAGGCATATGGAGGTGCTGGTCTGCTTTTGCTGGGCTGGACCCAGGCTTCCTGGTCCTAGAGCACTGGCAGGGAGGTGAGGCTCCAGAGTTGGTCTTACTGACAGTGTTGCTTTAATTTAAATAAAAATATTTTTTAAAAGACTAATAAGGGAACCTCAGAGTATTTAAATGTAGCTGCCTTTGAAACAAGAGGGCAAGAAACAGCTGTTGTGAAGACTGCAGGAGGTACAGTCTTCAGTGTTTACACTGCATTAAATGCCATAGATCCGGGAGTTCAGTGTAGTGAGATGCAGAGTACTTCTATCTAGTGCTGAGCATTTTCTACTCTCATTTGACTTCAATGGAGGGAACTCAGGGAGCTCCATACCTCAGAAGGTGACTGCAAGCTCTGACATTTGAATCATACTAATAAAGTAGTTTCCCTTGGTGGGATGTGCATTCCCCCTCCCCCTAAGTTTCAAATAATACTACTCCTTAAAGTAGGAACAAACATTTTACTTATGGCTAGAATGCATTTATTGGTAATTTTCACATAAATCAACTTATATGAAAATGTATTCATAATCCAAGCCTTCTCTATAGTGATAAAATGTTTCTGCTTCTGTGGTAGAAAATAGCTTATTATGCAAACAGCATTGCTAGTGTTACATTATGCATGGGAGTCACCTGGAGAACATCACAAAAGCTTCAACCAAAAGGAAAAAAAAGAGGGGAGAAAATCGGGTGTTCCATTTACTGCACCACTTGCCTATTATAATTAGCTGTAAATGAGCTGATATCTGTACTTTGAAATGTATTTCATATATGCCTTGGTAATATTATACAAATAGGAAAAGCAGAAGAGAATGAAAGAATATGAAACCCACCCAGAAATGGCCTTGCAAAATGTCACCCCAATTAAAAAGCAAAAGCCAGCTGCCATTTTTAAACTGCTTAGTTGTATTTATTTTGAGAATACCTTGGTTATATCTATATTCTACTTGATTTAATTCAGGATGCTGCAAGTTCCCACTGGACTGTCATCATTATGAATGACATTGTTGAGAAGTTTGATTAAATAAGATCTGCTCAGGCAAAAACCCGTATTACCTCAGATATGTTTAAAATAATGATGGGGGAAAAAAAAGAATTAGTCCCAGCACAATCATTCAAGGCCTGTTGTCTCATGTGGTATTTCTTGCTGAGGGATATAATAGTGGTTTTAAAGAAAAGTGGGAGGATGAGAGCAGCCCTGTGGGGAAGGGGTTGGGGGTGATGGTTGATGAAAAACTCGGCTTGAGTTGGCAGCGTCAGGAAGCCCATGGACCCTGGGCTGCACCAAATCAGTGTGGCCAGCAGGTTGAAGGAGGTGATTCTGCCCCTCTGCTCTACTCTGTGAGACTCCACCTGGAGTGTTGGGTACACAGACTGTACTGGTGTCATCAACATAGAAAGGACATGGAACAGTTGGACCAAATCCAGAGGAGTGCCACAAAGTTGGTAGGAGGACTGGAGCACCTCTCCTACGAAGACAAGATGAGAAAGTTGGGGCTGCTCATCCTGGAGAAGAGAAGGCTGTGTGGAGATGTCATAGCAACCTTCCAGTATTTGAAGGGGGCCTACAGAGAAGCCGGAGAGGAACTTTTCATCAGGATCTGTAGCAACAGGATAAGGATTCTAGGGCACAAATTGAAAGAGGAGAAATCAGGTTAGCTATTAGGAAGGAATTTTTTTTACTGTGAGGGTGGTGAAGCACTGAAACAGGCTGCTCAGGGAGGTTGTGGATACCCCAACCCTGGCAGTGTCCAAAGCCAGGCTGGATAAGGCCTTGCTCAACCTGGTCTAGTGGGAGGGGTCCCTGCCCTTTGTGGGGAGGGAAGGGGGGCAGCTGGGACTAGATGATCTTTAAGGCCCATTCCAGTACCATTCCAATTCAAGGGTTCTATGATTACTGCAATAAGGGTAAGTCCTCTGGAGTCAGTGAATTCTTATGGTAGTTCTTGTGGTACATCTTTTAGGAAGTTCTAGACAGACATCAGAGCAGCTCTTGCCCAGAGTGGGTTTATAGTCAGGGTTGTTCAAGACGAGATCTCTGCAATTTTGTAGTCTGAAGACTGGTGTTCAAGTATTTCTGAGCCTTTCACAAACGGCTCAGTGTATGACTCCCTGCACTAGCACTAACTTGTCCACTGTCTTTATGCCTGCAGTGTTGTTACATCTCTCAAACCTTCACTGGAGGAATTCCTTTGGCTGCAGTCTTCTTGGAGGGGCCAGATGTTTCCGTTGTCTTCCCTAATTAGCTTGTCAACAGGGACTTCTCTGTTGGTTTTGGCTGGGTATTGAATGACTAGTATTTCCATGAATCACTTGGTTCTGAAAATATTTGGCTAAGCCTGAGCAATCTCTTTTATCATCTATTTATTAAATCAGCATTTGTGACAAAAGCAGGACAAACATAAGCAGGGCTTCACTGGCCTTCACAATCTTTTAGTCTTGCCAGCCAGTCAAGTTAGCCCAGAGAAGAATAAGCTGACACTGAAGTGAGGAAGGGAGAGGCTGTGAACCGAAACTCTGTGAACCGGGTGCTCTACGACCCGTCATGCAGCCCTCCATGAGAGTGCAGGGCTTGGCTGCACCCCGCTACCCCCAGCAGGTCTGCTCGTGGTACCTACCAGATCCCCTGCTCCGAGGCTGCCTGAAACCTTGTGGAAATCCCTAATCAATCAGCACTTTGCAATGGTGGTGCTCCCCACACAGCCTGTGGCACTTGGACTGGGTCTGGTCACAACAGACTGCTGCTACAAGTTCCTGCTTTTTCTAGCCCAACCCAATTTTGCCCTATCATTTTGTGTTCCTGGCAGATATGGCTGTAAGTTCACCTGATCTGAGGAAACAAAGAAGTTATACAGTGCATGAGATAGCAATCTTCCAAAATCCTGAGCACTGAAGGAGCTGGTCTGAGTCACTAGGCATTTGTTGGCCCTGGAATGATGCTCTGGCCTCAGAGACGAGTGGCTGGTAATTCCTCACGGTGTTCAGCTTTTCCGGACTCTGGGGTTTAGAAAATCAATTCTGCCCCATGCGGCCTCGTGTCAGCATCACAGCTGTTTATCTTAAGCAAGAAGCTCCGTGGGGTTGGAGTTGCAGGGAGCTGTACCTTTCAGCATGAGCCTGTTCAGACCAGCTGTTATGCAGGAGTGGTGTCTGCTGCTCATCAGGTTATCTCAGGTACTGAAAAAAGCAGGTGTCTTACATTTTTTGGCTCTCAACTATTGGATGACACAAGGCAGGAGGAGGAGGAGGAGAAGCAGCTAAGAAAGTATCCTGAGAAAAGAGGCTGGAAATTGAACATTACAAGTCTCTGACAATGTGTAGACAATTGAAGACTCTTTAAATCTCACTTCACCATTGACAAGAAATGGGTGCTGGCAAATGAGAAGATAATCAGAACGCAATTTTGGTTTTGGCAGCACTTTGATCAGAGCCAGGTCATGTTTTCATTTCATTAATGATTTTCATTTAACTCTCTTTTGGAGACATGACTGGGAAGAGATGAAAAATATCACAGGAGAAAAACATGTTGCTAACATTGCATGCATATATTATATATGAACATACGTGGTATATGTATGTTCCTATATGTATATACATGCAAGCATATGTGTATGTATAACTATCTATATTTATATCTAGAAATCCAAGACTCAAGAAAAGAGAAACATGGTCCATGACTCATTTAAGGCCAACAATCCTGAGGTCCAAAGTCTTTAGTAAGGGACAAGATCATGACAAGAATCTTGGGCAAAATACTCTCAGGAGTGTTTGAGAAGTTAGAATTATTCTGTGAGAAAAAAAAATAATATTCCTGAAAGAAGCAACCGAAGATGCATTTTTTCCTTATGGAAGCTACATGAGGTGACACTGTGGCTGGCAGGGGAAATACAGAATGTTAAAGAAAAAGAAAGTGACAGAAGGTCCTGGTCAACAAAAATAACGTATAGATATGCATTGAAGACCAGTGTAAGCAATGATAATGCCTGATATTTGGGAAGAAATGCCAAATTGAAATGGATTATGTTACTTTGCAGGAGAACATATGCCAGTGGAGTGTGAACAGCATGGACAAAGAAGATGACAACAGCATCACCAGCTCAGAAAAATTCCCTCTGACTAATGGATAGTGCTGCAGAAGATGAATGAAATATTAGCTTGAAATGAAATGTAACTTTTATGAATTTTAAGTTAGACACGGGTAGACAAGCTGCTCTGAATCAAGAAACACAGATACTGTCATGGACATAACAGCTGCAGACAGGGGGGAGTTGGAAATGTTGGGGCTTACGGTGGGAAACGTATCTCTGCTAAGAGAGTGTGTGAACTAAATGTATAAGCAAATCATAAATTGAGAAAAAATGACCTGTAGATGTGCCAAAGATGAGGGGATCTATTTTTTACTTTAAACCCCAATGTAATGAAGAAAGTATGGTTATTACAGTGAAAAAATTACTAAATGTATTTGGTAAGAATTTGAGGGGATTTTCAGAGGACAGGCAAGGAGGAAAAAAACTCCAGACTAAATCTGAATAAACCTTGTATCCTCCATCTAACATTTCCAAATTTGGTTTTTCTCTCATCCTAAACCAGAAGGCAAAAGCTCAACTAGTGAAGTCGTTGCTACTGAATGACAGAGTGAGTGAAGCGTCCCTCTAGAGTGGATGCAATTTCTGGGCATTGCAGGGGAAAAGAGAAACTATGGTTATTTATTGATGTATTAAATAAGGATGTGGGAGCTGAAGTCTGCTTCTGAGAGAGAGAGGTCTCTGGAAACATGGACCTTGCCAAAGATACTGTGATGTGCCAGTGCTGTCCAGCCTTTGTGAAAAAGTGTTGGCACACCTTATATTGCTCACCCCCAGCCTTCCTGAGGAGCTGCCGACTGTACTAGGGCAATACAGGTGTCTCCAGGTTCAAGTTATGTTCTTGGAGAGAGTTCAGCAAAACCCTCACCATCTTGCACCCAGATTTTCCCTTGTCTTGGATGAGAAATTTGTCTCCACTTTCTCATGCATTTCATCCTATCTCTACCTCGTTTATGATACTACTTATCTTGCAGTCCTGATGAGTTGATTTTTTTTCTCTTTCTGTCCACTATTTAATAAATTACCTAATGAAAAAGATAATTAATGAAAGAATACTTCGAAGCTGTGCTACTCTTCAAGCTTTGGGAGGATATGGCTGCTCCTGGTTCATCTTGTGGTCTGGGTTACAGACCTCTCCCAGCTCCATGGTGCTCTTTGCTTGTCTCAGGCCAAAGAAGCCTCTGTGAGGCTCTCTAAAGGTTATAGAGGAGTCTTATCTCAGCAGGAATTCCTTTTTCCCTTCATGGGTTCACTCCTGCAGGATTGCTGATGGGCTGCACTAGCCCTTAGTGATAAATCTGCAGAAAAGTGATTGAGGAATATTAACTGAAAACTCACCCTGTCCCTAAATCAGCATCACAAGTGCCCTGCCTGGCTTTATGAATGAAATGACAGATCAGTGTGAAAAATAGCACCAAGTATCAGGCAGCACATATGCAGATGGCAAGAATGAACACTCAGTTACAGGATGCTGAAGATCCTGCTGCTTTCTGAGTGCAGCATAGGGAAGATGACTTTTTCCTGAAACGCAAATGGTGATGACCATTGGAGACGTCATTGGACTAGATGACCTTTAAAGGTGCTTTCCAACCCAAACTTTTCTATGACTCTATGATGCCTCCTGTGTGAGCCTCAGCTGACTTTGCTTTGGCAGGAAAACTTGTTGTGTGCTTGTGTTCCATCATTCTCACAAATTTCGTCTTGACTTTCTCAGAAGGTTTTATCTCATAACCTGTAAAAGTGAAAAGTCCTTTAACTTTCAATATACTCAGCTTAGTTTAATTAGAAATTAGCAAAAATAGGTTTGAGGCAAACTAGAGAGGCAGAGACAGTTCAGTGGAATGACCCTAAAACTGTGGCATCATCAGTAATTCCTTACTTCATGAGAGAGGCAGTAGCTGAACTGGAAAAGGTAGAGTCATTGCACCCCTGTACCACCCTTCAGAGAGATGCTACAGATTGTGTAAGCCCCACTGCAGGCCCTCAGGTCTGGCATGGAGGCCAGTGGGATCACACTTGTTATGATACAAGCTCATTTTCCTGCTCTTTATTAGCATTCAAATGCCAAGTGCTAATGTGCTTAAAAATTCACTGTATTTTTCCATTTTTCTACGAAAAAGGAAAAGAAGTGGTCTGGTACTGACATAACTTATGGTGAGGTAAAAGACAGCCAGACAGCAAGAGGTGTCCTCAGGGACTGGAGACTTCCTATGGGAGCCTCCCAGGGAGGTAACTGAGATTTTATGATGCTGACTGAGAGTCAGAGACAAGCAGGAGTTACTGTGCAGGGATGGAGGAAGGTGGAAAGAAGCCTGCAGGACCATGATATATGGTGTCCTTTCAGGCTGTTAGATGAGAGAGAACAGTGCTGTTTCAGACACAAGGCTGGGCTCATAGGGTAATAGCTTACTATAGTCAAACCGCAGAGCGGGATTATTATGGCTTTGGATAAGAGCTATTAACTATTGTTAAGGTGATTGATCACTTTTATCATTTTGGTTATGGAAGGAGTTTCACAATCAGAGCTAATCATGGGGCATTGCAGTGCCCCTGTCTGCCTAAATGCTGAAATCCAGAGATAGATTGTGAGATGATTGCAAAAATTGCCAAGACTGTCATTTCCATGTTGAACACGGACTGGGCAAAAATTATAACACGTGTATTGCTGAGACACCACACGTAGGGGAAAACACTTAGGAAGCTTGCTCTCAGCTGCCTCCAGAGAGGGAAACAAACGGGTTTGCTAACTGTTCTGTTTAACTTTTCACACAAAGTTTCTACAGTTTTAAGGTTGTGCTGCTATGCAACTCCCATGGTATATGGATGTTTGGGTACTTTGGTACAGACTTCTGCTACTGCCTGTAAGATGCACTGAAGTTTTGTCAGGGAAAGCTCAGAGAAAGGTTTCCCTCTACCTGTGCTGAAAGTAAGGGGTAATAAAAATGCACCTCACATGCAGAGGAATGGAGTCATCTTAAGAGTTGCATGGGCAAAGAGATTCATTACGTTGTCTCCAGCACAGCAAGATGCTTTCCAAGAATACAGACTTCCATCTTACTTTCTTTCATGGTGTTGGTATAGCCTTTTATGAAGGTTTCATCTGAATGTTTTATTTGATGAAAAAATAAAAGTTTTTTTTAGTTATAAATTAAACATGTTTTCAGAAAACTAGTTGATCAGACATATAAGTTCTAGGCATGGAAATATGACCAGAAACAAAAGAACTAATCCATGACACACCCTGCAGCAACACATGGCTGATCCTACATTAAGATTTGAGATGCCCAGAACACATTAAATTAATTTACATCTGTACCTTGATGTTCTCACTAGTGGTGGATAAGAGCAAAAAGAATAACTGTTGCCCATATGCTCAGCATCAGGAAGGTGGCATGAAGGAAGCAGCTCGTACTGCGCTTTTTCAAGGCTCACTTTCTCTTCTTCGGAACACTGTGAAGGTCAACCTACAAAAATAATGGGTATCCACCATAAGTAATGTAATGATCGGTTTCTAGTAGGAAGTGCATGTTCAGCTTAACCTTGCAGAAATTTCGCATTTAGTAGTAAACATAATAGAAATAAGAGGCAAGAGACTGCATAAGGACTGGACAGAAAGGGAAAATACCAATGACATGGGCATGGCAAGCCAGGCTTTGATTGATTAGTACAAAT
This sequence comes from Oreocharis arfaki, assembly GCA_013398015.1. Classification (NCBI taxonomy): domain Eukaryota; kingdom Metazoa; phylum Chordata; class Aves; order Passeriformes; family Paramythiidae; genus Oreocharis; species Oreocharis arfaki. Next base: position 490,085 of record VZRR01000616.1, on the reverse strand, counting down.
AACAAATGGTGCAACTAGAATTCTGCAACTAAGTAATCTATTATGGTGTGCAATATTAATAACATGCCAAACTAGCAGTGCATGAATTCACCAGGGTGGTCTCTTGAAATGCTGTTCTCTGCAATGACTGACTGCTACAGGAAGAAAGGTATTCCTAGTGCAGCTAGTCTGCATCAGAGACCTCATGCAAAGAAACGTTTCCCTGTCACTGCTATGCTTGTTTAGACTCTATTAGAGACCTCTGAGAGATCTTACCTCACATCTTTCCTAGTACTTTTCCATTTTCTTACTAGGAATGCAGTCTCTTCTGTTCCTAAACTCCAGTGTTTGCAGAATCTGTTTTTCTGCATAAGAGACCTAGTTGTGCTTTGAAAATACAACCATCATAATCTCTGAGTCGGAACATGAGTAAAGATGTAAGTGTTGTGTGGTCTTCCTGGAGTGGTGGGTTCCAGCACAAGTCCATGCACATGAAGTGCTCTAAAGACACTTCCGTGAGTGCTCTTTTTTCTCCTTTGACATGGATGACCACCAACCAGAATTTAACCTATCAATAATTCATTGGTCATAACACATTCATATTTCACTGATGTAAAAGAAGTCCTGTTCATAGATGTCATACCAGTGGATAGAGTGATATGTACTTAAGATGAATTTGGGGATATTTTCTGTGACCAAGCACATCTGCCTTGGGAGAAGATAATTTTACAGGGAATGGAGAGTCAGTGTCAGCTGGTGTGCCCAGATTACAGACTGCTTCCTGAACAGAGAGGAAAACTAACTCTAAAGTCTGTGAATGTGCACGCTAGCTAGATTAGATTTGTACTGATAGCTTTTGTTTCCGTTCCCTTCTCTCTTGCCTGGTTTAATATGCAAGGCTATATATGGAGAAAATGTGTCTCTGTGCTGGCATAGCAAAGATAACCTTGAAGAGTATAAATGAATGTACGTATTGATGGAGCAATTTGTGTTTTTATTGATTTCTTGCTGTGTCTCGCTGAATTTCTAGTATGTAGCATAGGCTGTAACTATTTTGTTATGAAGAATGCTACAGAATGTATTTTCCCGCACCAATTCTTAAGGGATATGGGCAATTTATACATGAAAATATGAAAGAAAGCATACAGTATATATTGATTATTATTATTCATTGCTATAAGTAGGATTTAGGGCTCCAGCTAGAGATACTTGAGATCAAAATAGGGTGACATACTTTCTGTATAGGAAGGTTGAGCTTATGACACACCAAGATTTTAAGCCTAAAGTATGTAGCTTTTGCCAATGTGGAAAAAGTTGAAGGTGAAATGGTCACACAGTGATGTATTCCTGAGAAGCATATTTTTGTAGAGTGATGATTAATGATGTCAAAATTCAAAAAAGTAGCTAGGAAAAAAAAAGGCTTGGCTGGCTCTCCTCTGTGCTGGGGCACTGGGTTGCACTGTGGGACTTTTTCCAAGCAGGTGAAGCAGGGCAAGGTATCACCAAGCAGAGGATGTCGGTCCTGAGGCAGGAACCCCTCTAGGCCCTGATCCTGTGTGTTTCTGGATCTGTGATCCTTTGGTTTCTTGAAACCAGTTATCTTCAGTTTTCTACACAGGAGTCTGTAAATTAGGGAACTAGTCTGCATTGGTCTTACAGTGATTAGTAGCAATAAACTGAAGACTGTGATGTCTCTGTGTGTAGCTTGGTTGGATTTTCTTCCATTCATCCGTGTTTTGCAATCCCTGCTCCTGTCACACACTCCGCCTTCCCTGAGTATAGAAATAAAGCAGAGAAATGTGCTGAGTATTAGCCTGTGGGCTTTGAGAGTGGGTACTGCAGACACCCCAAGTGCTGTTTAAAGCAGCTCTACCCCAAACTTGAACCATGTCTCCCTTCAGCTCAAGGAGTAGGAACCACACCTTTCTTGTCTGTTGGCTCATGAACAAGTGTGTCCATCCTGCTCTGGAAATTAGTGACATCGGAGACATCAGGCTGGGAAGAGAGCACCTACATTTGCTCTCTAAAAGTGCCAGAAGTGGATGCCCAAGAAAGAACATAAATAACAGTGTGAATGTAGCATGAGCTTTCCTTTTAGATACTGAAGGACTTTCTAAGCTAGAGGTTGCCTCTGAACCCATGTTTAGTAGGCAGAAGTAGCACCATTGTCCATGAATACGTCTAATCTCTCCTGAGCTCATTTTTTCTTGGCCTTTGTAACATCCTCTGGCATTAAATACCACAATTTAATTAGACTTTGGGAGAAAGAGACCTTACTTTGATTTCTTGTGTGGGTATGGGTCTCTTAGTTGTAAATGAGCATATATGGCAGTTAAGAAGGCTTTTAAAAAGGAGAAGGGAAGTCATGAAGGTGCGTACACAGATTGGATGCGTGAGGGTGAATACTGAGATGTGCAATGCCAAAGGCCTGAGTGACTGAAGGTTATGGCTGCCAAAATGGAATAGCAGTACTTCTCCAGATCTTGCAAGATTCACACTTAAAAGAAATAGAGAGATTAATTATGTGACAGCATGAGAACACCAGAACACTGATTTATTGCATGATGTACATTATCAGTGAAGTTGTGGGTCATCATGCAGGTAACTGTGTATGATGATTGCCTATAAATGTGTATGATGATTGCCTATAAAGACGGTTTCATCATACCACCCTTCCAATCATCCCCTTATCAAGACTTAACTGAACAGTCTTCAGAATCTGTGTACACCATGGGTTTGTACCACTGTACTGTGGTAGTATATGTTCCTCTTTGTTCTCAGCCCTTCTTCATTATTTCTTTCTGTATACTACATTCTTAAGACCACTACAGACCCTTATTTTTGAAGAGTGACAATCCAAACCTAGGCCAGCTTTCAATTCATGTATTAATGGACGAATACGCAGATTTAACAACAATGACTTAAAACAGTGCAGTTTTTATGCATAGGTGAGCTGCAGATCTGTAGGTCATGTCAGGGCAGCTCCTCCCTGAAAGGGATCACCAGTGGACACAACTGGTGACGCTTATTGTAAGCTGGTGAGCAAAGCATGTTGGCACATCCTTCCAGGAGCACAGCAACGCTGCTCACCTCTCCTGAGCAAGTGCCAGGTGGGTCCTGTTCAGGCCTGGCACTTCTCTTGTCAGCTTGCTTGATCCTTAACATTGTTTTGTTAAAACAACCTGTTAGTGTCTAAAGACTGCTTATTCCCCGGACTCCCTTTCTCCTGGCTTAGTGTCTCGCAGGGGTGATGTCAGTCTCACAGAGGGAGGGTCTTCACTTCATGACAGAGGCTGGGGAGGAGCCAGGGGCTGGCTACCCTCTCTCTGCCTCTGGCCGTGCCATGGATCCCACCTCTCTGAGTACTTTTACTTTGAGCGCTCTGGAAAGGCAGATTTTACTTCACAGCACTCATGTGAAGAGAAACTGGAGAGAGGTGAACGGGCCCACAGCAATTCTGATTACATGTAAGAACCTTATTTTCAGTATTCTGTTTCGGGAAAGAGCTCTTGGATCTCAATCCAAAGGAGAAGCAGGGCACCCTTCTGATAGGCCTCCTGAGAGCTGGTCTAAATGCTTCCTCATCTCCATCCACACTGATTCAGCTGGAATGGGCTCTGGAGCCCTCTTGCACTTGTTCACGGGCTCTGCCTGGCTGAGCTGATGGACTCAAGCTGATGGCATCCAAAGATATCCTTCTTCAGGTGTCTCTTTGTGGAGGTCTGGAGCCAGCCTCGCAGCCGACTCTGGCCTGAAGCTCTGAAACCTGGAATCCTTTTGATAAACTGCTGCCCTAAATTCGAATCTATCAATCTTCGAGACACCACATCTTCATTAATTCTGCTAATGAAGGGAGCAGAGAGGTGATGCTAAGGAGCTAGGGACAGCAACTTCCTACAGAGTTGACAGTAGGACTTCTGTTTTTAGTAAGGGCTGTGCACAGAGTCCTATTTCTGTGGGAATTTCTAGTGGAATTTCCGTTCTCTGGAAGACACAGGAAAAAAAAAATGCAGTGAAGAAAGACAGCTGAATGTTGTGTTTGGCAAGAATTACATTTACAATTTTATTTTTGATTTAAAATTTCTGAACTAAATAACTTGATGATGAAATCAAGTTAATCTACACCAAATATGTTGCAACAGATGTTATAATTTTTGAAAATGTGTTACTAACTGAAGCAAAATGTTACACAAAATCTTCCTGTAAGACATTTCTGTATCTAGTTGGCGAATTTTTCTAGTTGAAACATATTCTTACAGAATGCTTTAAGCACACTCTGTATTTGTTTTGAATGCGCTTTTTAAGTGGTTTTTATGCAGTTTTATAATTTCAAAGAAAATGAAAAAAGAATAATAAAGAAAAAACAAATTCTTTCTGGGATTGAGAATATTTAGCAATAATGGGCAGTACAAACCCAGAAAGTGTTTTTAAAATGGCCTGTACACTCCCAGTGTTTCACACTGACAAGTAATTGCTTTTGTAAGCTACCATCCTTCTTTTATATAATACTCAGATGTTACAGGGCTCTCATTAATTTGTGCTGACGACATTGAGAAACACCCCTTCAGAAGCACACAGGAGGGGGAAATTTCCTGGGAATGTTTCACACCTCATGGACCATTTGTAGCATTTGCTTGCAACCATAGAAGAGAGTTTCCTGTTTTTGTATATTTCTCTTTGGAAGGACTAGAGTGGTTTGGTGAAAAAAGGCTCTCAAAATACATCAGTGTTGCCAAGGCAGAAATATAAAGCAGCAATTTGAGGATCTTGAGGGCACTATGCAGACTATTACACTAATGGAACAGCTGTTGCTGACAGAGGGGCAAGGTTTTCAGGGCTTTGGGAAACTCTTGTAATTACTTGTTAGGCTTGGTAGATTTGTTGCAGGTGTTGGAAATTCAGGCACTAACTGTTCAGCAACACAGTATAGTCAATATTTTTTTGAAAAAAACCTGAATAATCAGGAGGGATGTATTGACCAACAGGATGATTCCAAATGCCATTTAATGGTCACTCAAAAAATTATGTCCCCTCCTCCCAGATCACCTGCTCCTCCATTCAGGGCTGTTGGTTACTTCTTCCATCTCAGGGTCTTTCCTTCTGCTAAGAATTTGCACCAGTTCCTTGGAAAGGTAGATCAGAGAGCATTGTTTCTCATTGGGAGTTTCGTGTCCCCCAGAGCATGAAATGCAGTCAGAGGGTCTGCTTGCTATTCAGCGGTGCTCTGTGGCTGGAGGAGCAACATGAGAAGTGGGAGGTCTGGGACAAGAGCCCTTAAGCCCACAGCTCCAGTCCAGCAAGGCTGTCCTGCGAGGCCGTCGCGCATGAGCTACTCTGCTTCTGACCTTGGTGCGGAACAACCACTATTGACTGAACGGAGGTGCTGATTCTGATGGTGTGGTTAGGTAGGTTCAGAGCCTAGTGAGCAGGAGATCTTTGGGTTTTAAGGAGAAGAGTGACCAGTTTTTGGTGGTTCGTTGTTCTTACAGAGAAGGCCAATGTGTGCTGTACTGGAGGTTCATCAGAGCTTCCCTGAGAACTACATTTCACTGGGCTAGCTGGATACTGGGTGGGTGTCTTTGGATCTTGGAAGACTCATGGTATTTAAGACCATGTATTTTCAAAATGACAGATTTGGATTGGTTTGGGAAAACTAAGACCTCAAAGCCTCTTTTTGATCATCAGTGTTTCAAGGCAAGTGCAAAACTGAATAAAGTAATGTGAAGAAGTTTGTGACTTGAGTTCATAGAATCTTCCATAATCTCTCTCTGAGAGATTGGTCCATCTTTTCTGTGTCCCGAGGACTATATAGATCCTGTGCTTCTACCTGACAGTGATAACACAGTACCTGCTACTGGGACTTATTTTGAAAGTTTTGTGATTTGGATATAGACAACCATGACAACAGAAACTGCATAAAATTTTCACTTATTTCTTCATAGGTCTCTAAAAAAACTTCCTTCTGCTATGAAATAATTGTTTTTTAAGCACCTCCTGGATGACTGCTAGGTGAGAATATCATCAGTTTGGATCTATTTTGTACAAAGCCTTAGAATAAGCAGCAGTTTGTGATTTCCAGACTGAGAAGGAAGCTCCTGAAGCACAAGTCTGATTTTTGCTGTAAATGCTTAGTACCCCCCCTACTGAACTTAACAGAAATTTCTGGAATCATAGGATTGGAGTATCACCCCCACTCTTTTTTTTAATGATAATAGAGGATTTTTTTAACAAAAATGCATCCAAATCCTCACACAAATGAGTGTAGTTAACTCAAAAAATTAAGAACTGAAGGGCTGTATTTGTATTGATTCTAGATTTTTTGCTCGTAATTATACGGTAACAAAATGCTAAACTATTGGTACCAAATACAAAAGAAGGAGGAAAAAAAAATCAATACTTATTATATTCAGACTCAGAATGGTCAAATAGCTATGACCACTTTTTGACACATTTGCCGATATTTCCTTCTGCCCTCCTGTTAGCAGCTGTCTGGTGAAACCTGATGAAAGGACACAAAGGGATAAGTCCATCCAGGGTATAACTTGAGAGGAATGACTCTGGGGACATGTTCAGTCCATTACAGTGATCAGGGAATGCCAGCTGATTGGCATGTCTCCAGTAAAATATTGTATCCAAAGATGGAGAAAATACATTTAGCAAATATTGTTTATCGCCAAAAATATATGCAGAGTGATGCATACTGTGTTTTCAAGAATATGATTATCTTCAAAAGATGAGTTGCTTGGATTGTTTTTTTCTTCTTGTTTTTGGTTTTGTAAGTTGAGAGATTCCCCTTGGTGGGGGAATTTTTATTTTGTTTTGGTCTGTTCTAGGAAGCCTTTCTTGTTTATGATGAGAAGGATAGAGTCTTAAGTAAAATGTAGAATCTGGTGTCACTACAAAGGTCAGGACAATCTCTTTAGGCTTCACCTTGCCTTGAGAAACAATTTAGAAATGCCAGTAGATGTGTTGGTGACACTGCTGAGATCAAACCTAGCAGATATCCTCTTACTCAAATCGAATCAGATCAAATCCGCTTGTTTACAAGTGAACATCCCAAGGTTTCTGAACTTTAATTCTTTTAAAATTGTCTCTCCCTGGAAGGTCAGTGAGCCAGAGTAGGAGACACGCCATTGCTCTGTGCTTGCTCTGTGGCTTGTTCAGAGGGGTCCGGGTTATGACCAAGCCACTGAAGTGTTACAGAGATGAAAAGAAATGCCATGTTTCTTGCTCAAACTTGTGCTTTGGTCTGATTCAAAAAAATTAGTCCTTCCAAATAACAATGATGGGCTTGGAGGGATTGACATACTGAAGCTTGCCTAAAGTGAGATAGAATTGTCAAGAAGGGAATGGTTGCTATATATGAGAGGATACATCTTCATGCCTTTGGAAAGCAAACTCTGAGGGATCTGAAGCTAGGATGTGTAGCCAAGCAGTTGCTCTTCTGAGTTTTGGGCATGTTTTGAGGTCCTGCTTTACACAGAATGATGTCCTGTGACCTACACTTCAGAGTGGCAGAGGAATAGGAATGTTACAAATGGCCACAGTGCCGCCACCTTCCTTTGCACACAGTTTTCCTCAAGAGGTATCTGGTACATAGTGTTACTGCTAAAGTAGCCAGCTATCCAAGATTTATTTGTACCGAAGTACTGTGTTGTTTCATGTCTCTGAGAACTGGGAATGTCACAGGAAAATGTCTTTGGCAAGCAGAATCCAGGTTTCCTTTAAATCCTGCTTCTATAACTTCTATAACCATTACTCTTCGTGCTATTGCAACAGACCCTATTAAAAGTTTGCTCCCATCTTTCTTGTAAGCCCCTTTTAAGTACTGAAAGGCTGCAGTAAGGTCTCCCTGGAGCCTTCTTTTCTCCATGCTTAACAGCACATGGCTGGGTCACGTCCAGCCTCTCACCCACCAGCACCCCCAAGCCCTTCTCGGCAGGGCTGCTCTGGATCTGTTCATCCCGCAGCCTGTGTTAATACCGCGGGTTGTCCCCACCCAGGTGCAGGACCTTGCATTTGGCTTTGTTGAACCTCCTCAGGTTCCCATATGCCCACTTGCTGAGCTCGGTCAGGTCCCTCTGGATGGCATCCTGTTTCTCAGGCATGTCAGCTTCAGGCGTAACCTTGTGAACCGCTGAGAGTGGCCTGAGCCAGTGCGCCTGGCTGCCCAGGCAGTGAGTGAAGAGGTGAGCATGTGCCGGGGGGTGCTCAGCCCGGGACAGGGCGGCACGGACCCGAGGGCGGTGAGGAGCAGGATGAGGTTGGGGCCGTGCCCTGTGCCCAGCTGCCCGGGCGGGAGGGACCCGCACGCTCCGGCGGCGCCTGCAGAGGGCGCTCCCAGCCGCCTTTTGGAGGCGCTGCGGCGGCACCGCCGCTCCCGCCCGGACTCGCGATCCCGGGAGATCTCCCCAGTGCGAGTTACCCGAACCCACAACGGGCTTGCTGATGAACGGCATCAATATAGGCCTTCCAGGGAAAAAAAAACAAACCAGCAAGGTGCATAGAAAAGGGGGTTTTCTTTTTTTTTTTTTTTTCTTTTTTTTTTCTTTTTCTTCATTACAGCCCATTGCTTTGCTAAATTGTGCTGGTTTTGGCTGGGGTAGAGTTAATTTTCTTCATAGGGCTTAGTAGGAGGATTTTACCCTTCCGATTCTCTCCCGTACCCCGCCAAAGAGAGTGAGTGAGAGGCTGCCTGGGGCTGAGCTGCTGGCCGGGGTTAAACCACGCCAGGAAAACACAAAACTCTTGAAACTGTTGTAGGGTCACTACTGCAAATACCGTGCCCAGGGAAAAGTGGTTTAAGTGTTTTTCCATAAGCTCTTCATTTCAAGAAGTAACTAGCAACAAAGGAAAAAGAAGAGGTGGTCCGAGTCTCTCGTGGGATGCCTGTGCGTGGGACTCGGGATGGATTTGACATGCTTCCTCCTGCTCTCCTCTCTCCGTTTGTGGTTTAATTATAACTAGTTGAAAACACTTTCCTATACTTGGAATAGTTTTTAGGGTGGGCGAAAATGCAGATGCTGAGCGTGCTCATCTTTGTTTCAAATAAAAGAAGCTGTAGGTGAAATAAACCCTCAAAGAAGATTCAGTACTTCATGAAATCTTATGAAAAGTACAATGTTTTGAATTAAAACATCGAATAAGAACCTAGACTTCAGATAGGATTTTTTTTTTCATGATTCTCTATGCCAGATAATGTGGGGTTTTGGATAGATGGGTATGGTATGCCGTACCTTCCAATTCCAATACTTTCTAATTGCATCAATACCTTTGGGATAGGTCTTACAGAAAATTTGCCTATCTTTTAGCTAACAGAATATAAAGTTCAAATAAATATGGATGGTCTTGTCCTAGTGGTGAATTCAAACCTGCCAAAGTACTAATCTGGCTGTCTGAAAAGAAAATAATATCAAGAAAAACTCGGTGGCTTTAATTTTTTTCAGACTACAAACAATGTGGTAAACTCCTGTAAATGTTTGGGATGCATCAATGTTCTCCTGATTCTGCTAGTTGTGGTTTTTCAGGGCACAATTCATATTTGTTTGCAGACACTGGCAGGGCAGACAGTGTGCTCTGACAAGCTGCAGGCACAGGCTGCTTCAGCAGATTCCAGGGATTTGTTCTTACTGTTTATTCCAAAAATAAGCACATCTCCTCCTAATAAATGTTGTATGCAAATGTGGTTCAGTCATTTCTACACGAGATTCTAATTCATTCATTTAGAGATGTTCATTTTGTAGTGTATGCAAATTTGCATATGTAATTCAGCAAAGGCAGAAGCAATCTTTTATTCTCATCACTTCTGACATTTTAATCAATGATTTATGTCTTATTCTTACATTTATTAGCCCTCCTTCAGAATGCTAAGGCAGATTATTATGCATTGATATTTCTATACATATATAAAGCTCATTAAGACTCTTTGACAGAAAAATGGTCAAAGTGCAGGAACAGGGGGCAGGCATTTGGGGGCTTATGCTTTACCTTTTCTACAGGCTGGTTTTGCTCATTTGATAAACAGCTTCCCCGTGTCACTGTTGCTCCATCTGTGCAGTAGAGATAGCACTGCCCAAACTCAGAGGTGAGACTAATTGTAGTTTTTAAAGCTTCTTGAGCTCCCTGGCTGCAAACTGCTATATAAATATTCTTCTGGTCACAAAGAAAATGAATGAGGCACAGTCCTAGGTAATGGAGATATCATCCATTATTTCTAGGTTTTCTCCGTGTCAAATGTGGCTGCAGAAATGGTAACCTCTTTTTCTAGAGACTACTCCTTGTAGGTATTCACAGTCACACACTCACTGACTTTTTGACAAAACACAGCTTTTACTGCTGTTTCCTTCTTCTGACTTCATTGGCTTTCCAGATCTGAGGGACTCAAGTGAATTTTATTACCTCCTAGGCACCGTCAACAGAATAATTTATCTAGTCTCAATGCCAGTCAGTCACTCCTCTGTGAATCCTTGGAGGGCAGTTGAGTTAGAAAGATGATTGGGAAAGGCCGAATTGTAAGACACGGAATTATAGAGGAGTAGTTTTAAAGGCCTGATTTGACCAACAGACGTTTACAGCTGGGATGAACATGTGAATAGAAAGAAATCAGCTGAGATTCCAGATCCCATTCTGAGTCTGAACCTGGCCTCTGTATTTAGAAGAGTTATTTGTGATGAAATAAAATAGCAAGGGATTTTTCAGAAGTATAACTTAAACTTAAAGGGTGGAAATATAGTCTGCAATTCTTTCAGAGTTAGAGCTTTGCTTACGTGATTTTTATAAATACATTTGTATTCCTATATGGAATAAAGTCAGACTTGCATCCTGCAGGAATCCAGTTCCAATTCCCATGAGTGTAAATCCATCAATGGTACTTGTCACAAGCAAAATCTCAAGCATGTTTACACTTGGGAACTATAAACTTAGACTTTGTGCTTAGAGGCATGTGTTAGGTAAATCCCACACCGTATTTCTGCAGAACACAGGCATATATGAGAAATCTATTCTTGATTCTGTAAGAATGCTGCAGCTGAAGTTCACAGTGTCCCTGTAAAAAGAAAATTTTTGGAGGACACCCAAAGTCTCAGTTCAAAAGCTTTTCATTGGAGTAGTTTCTGAATTACCCCTGCTGCACACTCCAGCCTGCATCCCATGTTTGACTAAATCCATGTGACTGCAGTTGTTGAATAGTTGGCCCGAAGTAAGGATGACAGTCACAAGAGTCCCAGAATACACAGCTGGATATTTTCATTATAAGAATGTGCAGCCTGGCATCTAATTCTACAAAGGTATTGGTAAGAGCCCTCTGATCCTCAAATATACCCAGATAATCTTGATGTCATGCTCAGGATAATGAGAATAAACAAGATAAACAACTAGCATTATGAGTTTCTTTCTAAAAACTACAAGTAACTATAGTGATATGTAATGAGAGTAAATGTTTTTGACATTTGTGTAAAGATAAACAACCTTAAGAGAGATGAGTGCACATACCTCTGGTCTTGGACACATAGCTTAAAACAGTTCCTGTTGCTGCTAGTGAAGAAATGTATAAATTCTAGGGAGGTGCTCAGGAGTAAAAGAAAGGTGGGGAAAACAGGCACTGGAGTATCTTATCTGTCTCTGCTCTTCTAATATAATTAGTCAGGCTGTTGTTTTCTCTCCTAAGCAAACTATTGTAAGAGTTGCCTAGTACCACAAGGATAGACAACTATCTTGAAAATAAAATAAAAAATATTGTTTTCAAAATGCTATGATTCCAGGGGCCGGAGCTCTAAAAAAGTAATTGTCCATACTCTTTCTCCTCTTCCTTCTCCTGACAGGTGGGAAAAAAAAGCCCCAGTGTTTCATACTGCCAGGAAGTGCATTTTATTCTCACATTGCCTAAACATTTCTTATGTTATATAGATATTCCAAACATTTTTATTTTATTTCTCTTTATTTTGGTTTAGTTTATATCAAACGTGGAAAATGAAAACAGTGACTGAAGCCCTTGTTTTTTCTGTTGTTACTGAGACCAGACCTCAGCACCACAGAGAGGTGGTAATGTGGTATAAAGGAAATAAACTCAATTGTAACTGTAATGGTTTATTATTTCTTAACCTTTATCCTACAACACCCTCCAACCTTCCACTTTCTGAGGGGCAGAAGAACACTGACTCCCTTAAAGGGGAAAACAGACAAAGGAAAGAGATTTGGACTATGTAAAGTGTCAAGTGATTTCTGCTTCTATATCAGACGCAAACAAAACAGATACATTTTCAGTTAAACACACGTATTTTGTGTTTTCAATTGCATGATATATGGTGTCACAGGAAAGTCTACCCAGAGCAGCACGTTCTGTGCTGCTGCTCCCTCCGCTGCTCTTATGGAGTAGAACTGCTCACCCAGTGCCCCAACCTCTCAAGCCATTTGAAGATTTCATAAAAAGCTGCACTTCTGAAAGGTTTGATATTTTTGCCAGTATCCACACAGGCCCTAGCAATTTTTTTTTTTTTTGGTAGTAAGTCCCACTCATTAGCTGAATTTCAGGGTTTTCCTGTGTGATTTTAAAAGTAATTTGGCCGGAGGTAAGACTACAGACCCCAAGGGCTGTAGCTAGCATTTGTTTCACATAAGTCACAGCTTGCTTTAGGTTACATTTTCTTTGGAATGGAAAGCTAATTTGTTTAGTTATGTTGATCTGAGGGCATCAAATTGGACCATACTGTCACTGGTAACAAAAACAAGCTCACAGACTGCTCAGCACATCAGTAAAAGTAATTGGTGAAATGACTTCAGCCAGCCATAACTCTAAAGGTAGATGTCTGATGAGTAAGTCTTCACCTTTCAGGAGCTATCAGTTCATACATCATTCTTGACATGAAAAGGGCCTCATTCCCACAGCTTTAGCACCAGAAGGGGTTTTTTCTCCTTAAAAATAACAGCTGTGCAAAAGATAGCACTGAAAATTTTATACCAGCAACTATTATCTTACTGAATCATACCTTAAAACAGTTCTTATTGGATATTTGAGTGTATTTGTAATTGTACTACTCATCCACTGAAGGAACACCTTTCAAACCAAACCTCAATACTAACTTCAAGCAAAAGAAGCTATCATGTTTCCATCTGCTAACAGTAAGATGAAATAAGCTTAATTATTTAGTAAAATTGTTTGTGGACAAGTAGCTTCTCTGTCATCATTATGTCTCAGACTAACAGAACAATTTTCTTAAACTGAAAGAGTATTTTTAAACTTATGAGTTACATGGCCTCTCTTTCTAAAATTTTTATGCTCGCTTCACAGCAATGTGTAATTATTATAAGGAGCAAGGCAGGAGTCTCGTTCATGAATAACATGAGGATGTTCCTCTGTTCCTGGAGCGTGCATCACGAAAACCCCTCTGGTGAGCAGTAAGGGTGGGGTCCCAGGTTTGGAATCCCAAAGCTTCCCTCCTTTGCTTTGACATGGGAGTAGCCCTGTCACAAAGAGCTATCTCTAACAGATAATGCTGAATATAGATCCAGATATTGTGCTTCTCTCCTTATATTGGCTTTGATGAAGAACTAAAATTTAGGAAGAGTAAAGACATCTCTGCCCTAAAGTTTAGCTCTCTTCACGACTGAAAAGGCTGTGCCACCATGTTACAATACATTTACCTCCTGATTTAGTAATTTTTTTCTATTGTCAAGATTTAATAGGTCTGGCTGCATTGATTTCAATAGAATTAATGACTCTAGAGGATCAAAGGTGTTAGTACAACCCTGGCTTTGTACAGCATTGAATGATAACCAACGTACAGAGTTTCAGATGCAGGAACTTCAGCCTCCTTTCTCTGGTGATCTTTTAATGCTGCCAGGAAGGAAACACTATGTAAGGCGTCTGAAATGTGACTCATTAAACTTTTTGTTCCAACACCTTTTCTTATAAATGTTTTTTACAACTGAAGACACATAAGTAAATTTTGTTTCACATTATCTTCTCAACGCTTCTTTGATAGAAAGGAGGAGAAAAGAAGGGAGATCATCCTGGGTCATCCGTATGGATTTAAACTCCTGCTTTGGCAAACTGTGTAAAGCAGCAACTGCTCATATGGGACAGATGAAATCTGCGACCACCAAAGCCCCTCCCCTGAATATGCCCCTGTGGATACCTGGAACCTGGACTGTAAGTTGAGGCACCACAGCAGGAACTTGAGATAAGATAAAGGTGGTACTATTGTCCAGGTGTTATCTCAGACCGAGAGGGAGGTGAACAAAGCTTGGGGAGAGGAATATATCACTGATAATGGACAAGGAAAGCAAACACAGCAGCTGTGCTGAGAGCAGCTCAGACTGAGTGAAAGGTAATTCTGGCAGGGGGAGACCACAACCCACCTAGCTCAAGAAACCCACTGACTCCAAAGAACAGAAAGACTGAGCATGGGACTGATTAGCAATAGAAGTGAGGCAATTATTTAACCAATAAATAAATGTGTAGCCAATGAGCATTAATTCTTTTGCTTGCTAAAATATGTAAGTAGTAGAAAAACTTTATTACCTTGGGACTCCCACCGCCAAGAAACCCAGGGTGAAGAAGGACCAACAGGATACTGCTGTATCCATGAGTGGTGACTATTTGCTTCTTGTTTTCTCTCTTCCTCTCCTCTCTTTTCCATTTCTTTCCATCTCTCTACCTCACATTAACAGTTAAATAAAATCTGTATTATTGATTTTTGCATATGGGTTTGTTTGCACCTCAACTTGGGCAGAGGCATCTCTCACTAATCTAATCTAATCTACACACTGGGAAGAAGAGATGGTAGGGTCAGAGTGAAACTAGTACCAGCTCTAATGTGCAGCCTGGGACAAAGCAACTGCCACGGGCAACTACTCTGACTCCATCATGGTTGCAAGGCCATGCACTTGTACTACTACACTGCTTTACCAGCAGTGACCTTCACATCAGCCTTTGGCCTGGCTTGGGAGAGACTTAATGGTCAGGGAACCTTGTGCCTATGTTTCCTGTGGCTGCCTGAGGCAGTTCCCCAGTGTCCACCCTCAGCCAGCACTCCACTGGGAAGGACGTCTTCCCAAATGCACCAGCAGCACGCCCCAGTACATGGCTCTAGGCTGCAAACACAAGTGCAAGGTAAAACCATGGCATGCAGATGTACCTCAAGTGCAATCACCCCCTCTGAATCTTGGTGAGCTTGTATCAGACAGAGTCAAGCAGCCT
Organism: Oreocharis arfaki; assembly: GCA_013398015.1. Taxonomy (NCBI): domain Eukaryota; kingdom Metazoa; phylum Chordata; class Aves; order Passeriformes; family Paramythiidae; genus Oreocharis; species Oreocharis arfaki. The sequence goes on along the minus strand of VZRR01000616.1, from coordinate 474,910 downwards.
GTGGTATTGCTTGTAGTTCTGCTGCCACTTGCTTCAGGTACCAGTTTTATCTTTTCCTTGCATGGAAGGAAATTTTTTCCCCTGCAAGTTTTCTAGTGATTATCTTTCTGAGCCTCCCATCACCTCTTCTAACACACAAAAATTTGTAGCTATTTATATGTCTGCACCACACAGTTTACAATCAAAGTAATTTTGTTTGTATCACTTAGTAGAAATTCTGCCTCCTTCCACATACTCTAGTATTCAAAGGATGATACTTCTGCGGTATCTAGCTAATACATAAATGTTCTGATGATAATCAGAAATGGACAAATAGGCAATTACATCCCAAATGGATCCCAGCAAGCAAGCCTTGATTATATAGAGCTCAATATATATGGGTATGTGGGAAATCAGGCTGTTTCTTCTCGAAAACCTACAAGGTAACGCTGAATTCCAGCCAGTACACAAGAATATGTGCAGACAGGAGACATAAGTTTTGTTGCTGTCTTTGTTCAAACTTGGGTACAAGCTACTGGAAAGCCAAACAAAATACTATGCTTTTAGCTCTTCCCATTTATGGCTTGTTTCACTTTTCTACCTGTTTTATGATTTCAACAAGTCGTTCTAATATGTGATAAGAAAAAGAAAAGGGAGGCATTACGATACTAAAAAACTGCTCATCTGAGTTTAATACCTCTATTTTTATAATTATTGATTGAAAATTACTCTCTGTGCAAGCTGTTAAAATATGTTTTCATGACACATTTTGCATCAAAACCTCCAATCTTCCTGCTCATTTGTCCTGGCTTTAGTTTACCTAGTCCTTCATCTGCTAAAAGGAGGCTCCTTTGTGTGATGCTCCTTTGTGCAGTACACAAACACACCTCGTTGCAGTAATTATTTGTAGTGAGACTGTCTCAGAGGGTCACTGAGATTAGGCAAATCAGAAGAAATGTTAACTTAAAGTGAATGACAGATGATCCAAGGAGACCATGAGTACCAACCGCTTGATAATCACTGCATGATAAGATCGTTGGGCTTGACTGCATGTCAGGGCTGTATGAGGCTGCCTGTGCCTGGTGCATCCTGAAAGGCACCAAGAACGATCTGATATGGAGATCTGTGGATTGAATCAATGGATAGTTGGTATTTTGGATTATCCAAGCTGTAGTGTACTGCACCAAATGCAACAGTAATCCTTTGCCTGAGCCTGACAAGCTGGGAATTGACATCTCCTTGTCATATTGCACATCTTAGAAGCCAAGGTTCTGCCTCACTTCAGTGCAAGAAAGGGAGGGCTAAGGGACCCTTTGCTATCCAGAGTCTTGAACCACTCACCATTGCCTTCCTCAGTATTGGCAAACTCCAACCTGGGGAATGGAACTATAAATGCTCCAGGTGAAATATTAAGTGTGAGTGCAGATCTGACAGAGACGGGGCCTGTCACCACTGATGCAGGTGCTGGTGTGACAGCAAGAGAGCAAACAGCAGGGAATTACGAGGAAGCACCATTCCCAGGGTCACACTGCAGTCTGGCTGACAATGAAGTATCAACTGCTGGTAGAGATGGGGCTTTGTGCTGCCTCCCAAGTAAGGAGCACTACTCTCCGGCTGCTAGTGGGCTAAAATTTTTCCACTGAGATGTTGCTTCCTGGGGTTGCTGTTTCTTCTTTTGTATTTGTAGGTGTCTTTCCCATTACTATTATGTGCACCAGTTTGTCCTAAGGCTGTCAGGTTCAGAGCTAAATCCAAGTAGCCAAAGACCCAGTGAATCTCAAAAGGCATATTGCAGTTTAAAACTGTCAGGCATTTCAAAATTGTGTGGTCATCAGGAGTTTCAGTACATAGCAGGGATCTTTTGTTGTATGTGCCCTGAAAAGTTTTGCTCCCAAAGGATGTTGATTAAAAATTTTAATAGGGTTTTTATCAGCCAAGACACACGAAAATGCTCAGCCTTTAAGTACTGTCCCCAGCATTAATAAAATTACTGGGAATACACTTTGCATTTGTGTAACAATTATCCCCCTGTTTCTATTTTATTCCTCTAGATCATCTTGCTTCCTTCAAGTATCCTGTCTCCATGATTTATTGCTAGATCTGCTTTGTTGCCATCTGCTCTGCTATTGCTCAAGAAAGAACAAATCCCCAGAAAATATTACTGTCCAGACTAAGCAACATATAAGCATCCTTCACACATTCAGCCAAACATTGACTAATGGCGAGCTAAGCTATAATCACAAATTCCCTCCTTTCCTGTTCACTACAGTTCAAATTCATGTAAAGAACTTGCTGGAATTCAGCTATCCTCCTTGGGGATATAGGTTACCATCTGTCTGATTTCCAGTGGTACATTTAAAAAACATTTGTCCCATTTTCCTAAAACATCCTGCTGTACAGAAACCATTTTAATATCTAATTACAGAATTATGTATCACATATGTCACAACCAGAATAATTTGGCCCAAGTTTCTCTTATCTAACCTAGTCCATTTTGCTCTTTTAAAGTAAGTTATCCAAACACCTACAAATCCAACAGCGTGCCTTTAGCTAGAGTAATTAAAAAAATAAAATAAGTAAATACGGAACTGCCTGAAGAATATTTTGGATTTAATTTGGTAGTTTACACAAGATTTTAATTTCAAAAGGAAGCAAAATTTTAAACTAAAGGTTTAATGCAATGCTAATGTACTTAGCATTGCATTAAAAATAAAAATCCAAATTAGTAAAAGCAGGCAAGAAAATGGCAAAAGGTATCAGGTCTTATGGTGCCCTCATAAACACAAACAGATGCCAAAAATACAGCAAATAAGTTATTCTTCCCCACTCCTCAAATCTTTCTAGTTGTCCCCAGAGGACAGTAACTCTGTAGTCAGGGGACAGCATCTCTCCAAGCCACATCTACTTAGGGTGCTTGATGTGAAGCTTCCTCAAGCCTATGGGAAGCTTCCCACTGACTTCACCAAGGCATGGCGCTGCCAGGGATCTTTGGAGAGGGTCTGGGAGAAGCAGCCAGGCTGCATCACAGCTGTGGTGTGGTCACACCCTTGGCCAGCACGCACATCAGTAACTGCCTCTCTGAGCACCTTTACAACGCTTTTAATACAAAGTTAAAATTCTCTGGGTGCACAGATGCTCTGGGAATGTTGTGATTTCAATTGAACATGAAACTTCTTGATACCAAAATCCCATGAAGTGGCGTCATTCCTTGTCCTAGGCCTTGCACCACTTTGCCTGGCTGTGCTGTACTCCTGCCCTGCTCCAGCAGTGGAGGAATAATGCCTAGAGCACCCTGCTTCCCCATCCCCTGGCCAGGATCTTTCTTCTTCTCCCTCAGAAATGAGGGCGTTCCTCTTGGAGAGCTCCAGTCTGAGTGGGACGAGACTGCCTCAGGAGCTGGAGCTGAATGAGAAGAGAGACAAATGTAAACAAGAAAAAAATATTCTTCCTTCTTCTATCCAGAAATTCAAGTAGATCCCTTGGCCAAAAATGTTGGTATCCAGCACCAAGTTGCGTCATGATACTTTTTTTTGTTATCAGGTTCTGGAAGATTCAGATAGTATTTCCCACAGCTATCCCAAGGAGAACACTTGCAGCAGACCACTCTTGAGATGAGATACAGATGATGGATAGAAGCAATTATTTTTTTGAGCACAATTTTTTTTCTGTCTGTATCTAGTCAGAAAGCAGCTATCTTGTTCACAGCTATTTGTCTAAGAGAGGCTATAAATTTAACTAAAGTTCACAGGGAGCATACACTCTCGAGGGTGGCAGAATACTTCCCTGTAATCTCATTGGTTCTGCCACAGTGAAACTGAGGCAGATTACTCAGAAGTCTCTCTCAATTTCTCTGAGTGTTCCAGATAGATATGACACAGCTGGTCCAAAGAACACTGTTAATGATGGAGTGTGTAGTATATGATTTCTCCCCAGAATTCAGAATCACCTTAGAAGGACATGCAGCACCAAGAAGACCACCCCAAAAGCAGCCAATCTTGATTAACCAGCCTGTCTCCTCTGAAATGCCGCTGCGGTCTCACAGGCTGGCTGCTTTGCAAAGAAAAGGTCTGTTCCAAGGAAGTGGCTTGTTGGAGAGACGGAGAGAGGGGGTTGTTGAATTCACAGCCATATCTTGGGAGACTTAACTCTGTCATTCCTAGAGAGTGAATGGACTTTACCTAAGGTGTATGACTGGGGAAAGGAGACCCACATCCCACAGGATTGGTCATTGTTTGGTTGCACATTAGCACACATCAGTTGTCTGATGTCCTGAGCACACTGTGGGCACTTGACCAGGCTCCCCATGACACAGAGGGAGAGGCAGGACTGTCAGCAGTGCAGGGCTGGAGGTGTACATGTGGTCAGAACTATCCATCTTTGCAAACAATGATTATTTTCATTATTTTATTGGTGTTAAGCTGAATTAACAGTAGTAAATATCAGACAGAGAATGATGTAATTTAAAATATGGACATTGAATCCTCAGGAAGAATTGCAGAACAGAAGGGAAAGTTTGTAAATTGCTCAGATTTTAGAGAACTTGCTCTATTCTAAAGACGTCCCAGCAGGACAGAAAAAGCTCTTCGTAGGAAAAACTTCACAAGCATCAGATATTTCATTATACTGCTGAGCTAGTCAATGAGATTTAGAAAATATTCAGATATCAATACCAAAGCCTATCTGGTAACTACCCCCAGAGGTATTATTATAGTATCAGGTGCAGCTAGCCAGGAGAAAAATAATCTGATACCCATGAAAATTTATCAGCTGTTTCAGAACAGATTATCTGACCAAGAACAGTATGACTGAAGTTATCTCAGAGGAGACCTCCTGAGCTCTATAATATTCAAACTGACATATGAATGAGTAAAAAAGAACGCAGGTAAGTATCACAATTTATATTTCATTGTAAGTCTACTATCTACGGCTCTTACCTCTTCAACTATCCAATAAAAAATTACATAAATACAGAAGGAAAATGGTCTCTAAATTTACCTTGGTGTAACTTTACACTTTTTGCTGAGTGTCAAAATTTTTAGCTTCTTGCCCAGAGCTTCATTTACACATCTGCTTTTGAGCACATTCACTCAGGCAAAAACTGTGATTGCTGGAGTGATCATGCTTACGGCCAGGATACAAAATAATCCTTCATTTATTACTTGCCTATGCACAGAGGTCTAAGCACTCCAATAAAGGCAGGATTTAACAGTCATCCCACTTCCCATCACGGAATTAAGCAGGACAGCTGATGGTAAGGCAGGCATTTAATAAGCAGATAATAGTCATAATTTTCGCACGCATAAAGAGATAGTCTCTGATGTCCCTGACTGTTGCAGTGCTTGGTGTTGCTTAGCTGCTGCAGCTTTCCCTGGGAGCGCAGCGGGGGCTTCTTGGGACAAGGCAGGGATTCTCTGCCCTCCTGCAGTCCATCTCGGACTCCCCGCACCGCTGCTCCAGCTGCCAGCCTGCAACTTCAGTGATGGCAAAGGAGGTGAGAAGGCTCTCCTCATGGCACTGCAAAGGTCTTTATTCCATGCTGCCTCCCCAAAGCCTGGGGCCAGCACACGGGCTGGCCCCCAAAGGCAGAGGAGAGGAGCTGTTGGCAGGCTGCTCCCACGGGCAGAGAGAGGCAGAGAGGAGAGAGAGTCACATGTCTTGGAGCCTCAGTTTACTCGGGTGCCAGGGGGGCGGGGAGAGCACATGGGCAAATGGTTTCAGGGCACAGGGGTGGTACATGGGCGGTGTTGGGATACAGGAACCAATAGGGAGAACTCGAGGAGTGGCCAGGACTAGGGGCAAGGGAAGGAGGGAGACCCCATGGAGAGGGCAGGAAGTGATCAGTAAGAGGGGGTACAGCTCCACACCTGACCTGTACAGAAGTCAAAGGTTTGTAAAAACTTATTAGAGATGAGAATGGAACAAAACAAATAAACTATCTGTATGATTATGTTGCCTTGTGAATGAGAGTGGCCAAGAGGCCATTGCTCTAAAGAAGTCTTGGCTCTATCACAGTAAGGAATCTGCTGCTCTGGGCACCTACATGTTTTCCATAGAGATTCCTGTGTCACCAGTTCCCTGCTGCTCGTGTGCCATTAATTCACCAGTGGGATGCACAGATTTGATCACATGGATGCTTCTATTTTATTTAACTGAATCAGGGCTCAAATAAGTCTTGGCACATTTACAAAACCTTTTTTGTGCTGAGTGTCCACATGGCTGCTCAAGGAACTAAGCAGATGTATTGACTCCTTGTGCTTTCAACAATATATCTAACCTTTCATCCCGAAGTGATGGGAATACTCTGCAGCATTCTTTGCATAAACCTGAACTATGCACTAAGACAAGCTGTTAGTTCCATTTGATGACTGCTGACAAATGCAAGACAGGAATACACATATATTCATACCAGAACATACATTAATAAACTTAATGAGCATTTAAAGAATCTCAAATGACCCAAACCAAAAAGTGTGAAGTGCTTTTTTATGATTTTCAAGACTGAAAATTATTTTAGTGCCTCCGTCTGTGTTCAACATCTCTAACTAAATAGAAAGCCCTAGCTGGTACAATAAACTTCAGAATATGAAAAGTGTATTCAATTTCAAACATATCTCCTGTTTACCAGAAGTTAACTAAATTACCTTTTGGGAAAAAATTGTTAAAATCTGCTTGGTTAGTTAATAAGAGGGTACTAAAGTAAGTCTACAAAATATGGAAGCTTTTTTGATTACAAACCAATATGACAAAATGAGCTGTATGGGTAACAGTGAACCTGGGCATTTTTATTCTTACTGGGCTAAAGACTGTGATTTCCTGTAGTGTGGTTTTAACACCTAAGGGATATCTGATGGAGGGTGTGGGAACAAGCTGTTATGAAATCTGTGACTGGTCTAGCATCCACAGCTGAGGACTGGGTACTGACAACAGAATTACCAGTGTTTCATGCAAAGACATGAATTTTTATCCTGTCTTAACTGCTGGTGGTAAAGATCTGCAAATTTCTAGCAGAGACTCTTGCAGAATAATTTTCTGATACTAAAGTGCAACTCTGTAGTGCTTGTGTAATAGTGTGATGTTTAACCATACAGCATGTGAGCTGCAGAACGAGAGTTTAGGCTAAGAAAAAGACAAATAGGTGACTGCAGAGAAGTGCCATTATTCATAATTTGAAAATTGTACTAGAGAGTGCATTAGCTTCTGAACGATTGAAAAAAAAAACTTCTCACAGAAGTGTAAGATTAGGTCTTAATTAGGGTAATCTACATGGTGTTTGCTTGTTTCACTCCTCGGTACTCTAAAGCACAGGATTTGTAACAGGTCTATTAATCAAAGTGATGGAAGAATAAAATACTCCTGCTCAGCCAGGAAGGCATCAAGTCAGTATCAAAATCAAAACATTTTAATTTAAAGCTGTCTATCTAGGCTTTGGAAATGTTTAGACTATGCAACATAAAGTTAGAAACCAAACATTTGAACTAAGCTGATAAAAAGTAATCATTAATTGAGGCTGAAGTCAACGATCTGGCACTGAAGAAATTTCTAATGGCCCCTGAGCCAAAAGTCTGCAGTAAGATGTCCAAAGCAAGTTCATAATAATTCATCATCAATTCAGGATGAGATAATCTCCTTGAAGGAAGCCAAACGTGGGTAATACAGGGGACTACAGGCAGTCTGTACAATAAATATTAACTTCTCTTCTGAGAGCAAGGCTAATTCATGATGCGGCTAATTTAGGACTGGTTTTTATAACTGGATTAACAGTAATGTAGGGCTGAGGCTACTGACTATTATTGGTGTTGCCAAAGATTTATATAGAGATTCCAGCTATCAAACCCAGTTGTTGGACCTAGTTGTGCTAAGCAGGGTGCTCAGACATGTTAGTGCCAGCAGTTGCTCCACTGACCTCAGCCTAAACCCCAGTAGTTTATTACTACAGGAGATGTACAAACAACCTCAGTAATAAAGTGATAAACACAAGTTAGATGCTCTAGTTCATAGCCACCCAGCAGCAAAGAGCTCAAAACCAGGTTATGAGCAGAGCATGCTCTGTTGAGCACTGGGGATTTTCAAGGGACAACCTGTGGGCTGCTGGAGGTCTGCAGGGCTCACAAAGTGGGTGGTGAAAGCAGAAGCCACGTGTATTCGTGGTTCTTCCTCTATGTCCACTTTTGCCTTATGCAATGGTTCCCAGTTTCTTTTATGCACCTAGTGTCCTTCAAAAGATTCTTGGAAAGGACAGTTGTGCATAAGATAGAAGATACAGGAGAGCAGATGAAGGAGGACTCTTCAGTGATGTATTTTCCCTTGATTTTTTTTCACTTGCGAGAGTAAAATGCTGCTGATGTGTTACTAATATAAACTATGTGTGTGGTAAACTGGACACCCTCCTGCTTCTCTCCTCCAGACTGTGTGACACATCCCTACGCAGCCACTGGCTGTGCCTGAGCAGGTGCTTGCAGCCTTGCTGGGTGGATGAATTGAACTGGCGGGTTCAATTGTCCTGCACTCATTGCCGATCCTTCCAGCTCTTTGGAGATGCAAGCACTGGGCAGTAGCAGCACTGGCAGGGAGGCGAGGTGAGAGGCAACTGGAGAGAGCCATATACAGGTCAGGAGTGTGGAGGGAGAGAGTGCTGGTGGATGAAACATCCACTACCACCAGAGCCGGGATCTGACATGGTGCTCTTGCAACACACCACACAAACTGGGCTGCATTAATGCCTGCAACCTGGCATCCCCCCACAGGAGCTCTCCCACCGGGAATGGGACATGCACTCCTCCTGCCCTCTTGCATGGTTCCACCTGGCTGTTCCGAACGCAGCCTTGATATTATAAACATCATCGTTCAGAGAAATAATTGCTCTCTACACTGTGTCATTTCTCATTCCTCACACAACAGTCATACACAGTCTGTATCACAATGCCTCTTTTGCAGCACATGCTCTGCACTAACAGAAACTGCTGCCAGAAGACAGAGCCACGGCATTTTTTGGTTATGAATACCCTCTCTGATGTCTCCTGGTGATAAACTGCTCCTGCCATATCCCAGGCCTGCTCCGTAGATGGCAGTGTGCAGCCACTTTCTGTGGTATATTTACCTATTAGCTGCTTTCTTGACATTTGCTGGAAAACTACTTCACTCAGTAAACACCAAAAATGATAACATCGAAGACTGTATTTAAACACTATAAATTTCATATCTGAAATAGGAGTATTTGTTAAGTGTTTGCTGTAAACTTTGGAGTATCATAAATCCAGTTGTTTTTATAGGTCAGATCCCACAAGAAATCTAAGCAAAGAGACTGAAATGTAGATAAGCAGAAGAAAATTTCCTTAGGCTGTTGTATATAAGAATAATAAGTAATACTTAGAAATAAAGTTATTAATTCCCCAAACACATGACTACATTCATTCTACGTGAACACTTTAAGTCAAATTCAAAAGCTAAATATTTTAAGTCAACATTACTGCTCTCCAAAATAACTAATGTGCTCACCAAAACATTTTATGAATCTCCTCATAGTTCTTTAAAGTTTTAGTCTTTTTCAGTTTCCTACATGGCAGAGTATAGCCTGTACTGGTTCTGCATGCAGTGTTTTCCTACACAATTTTTCCTTGAGTAACAATGAGGCTTCACAATTGCATTGATTCCTACATGGTGGTAATGCTCTAAACTGCAAAGGGTGAAATGGACTTGGGCAGACCCTGCTTTTTGTGTCAGAGAATCATAGAATCATAAAATGGCTCGGGTTGGAAAGGTCTTCTAATATCATCTCCTTCCAAACCCCTGCCATAGGCAGGGACACCTTTCATTAGACCAGGTTGCTTAAAGCCCTGTCCAACCCGGCCTTGAACTCTTCCAGGAATGGGGTATCCACAGCTTCTCTGCACAACCTGTTACACCTTCACAGTAAAAAGTTTCTTCCAAATAGCTAATCTAAACCTCCCGTCATTCAGGTTAAAACTGTTACCCCTTGACCTATCACTATTTGCTTGTGTGAAAAGTCCCTCTTCAGCTCTCTTGCAGGCCCCCTTTAGCTACTGGAAGTTCTATAAGGTCTCCCTGGAGCCTACTCTTCTCCAAGATGAACAGCCCCAGCCCTCTCAGCCTCTCCTCATGGTTCTCCATCCCTCTGATCATCTTAGAGGCCCTCCTCTGGACTTGTTCCAACAGGTCCACACCTTTCGTGTGTTGGGGGGCCCAGAGCTGGACACAGCACTCCAGGTGGGGTCTCACAAGACCAGAGCAGAGGGGCAGAATCACCTCCCTTACCCTGCTGGCCATGCTGCTTTTGATGCAGCCCAGGATGTTGTTGGCCTTTTGGGCTACAAGAACACCTTACCATCACATATCTACCTCTTTCTCAATGTCACTGAAGTATAGATGATGTCAGCCAGGAGGGTTTGAGCTGAATTTTGTTCCTTAAAGGATTCAAAACCCCTAAAAGAGCTTCAGGATTGGCGTCTGACGACTACAACTAAGCATTTAGCATGAGATAAAGCTTTGTTCCTTCTCCCAAAGGTTTTATCTGCCAAGAAGGAGAATTGGTGTGGAGACCAAGATAGGAAAGGATAAAGTGTGCATGGGGCTTGAGCAGAAGTCACTCCCAGGCTCCTCCAGGAACCCCTAACAAGGCACTAGGTCCAATGTTGCTGTGCAACATTGTGTTGTGTTGTTTTGCTCTTCGTTCCAGCAGAGAGAAAAGCAGAGTGGATAACAGACAGGATGGATATACATCACAATAGTGGTTAACTGCTAGAAGTTCTCCAGTTAAAATCTCCTCTGGTTGGTTAACCACTGCAAACCAACCCAATCCTTCTCAAGCTGAGGCGTGAGCAGCAGCAGGCTTGTGTTAGTGTCCCTGAGTTACCACCCACTCATAGTTACTGCATTTGCTCACAAAGATGGAGGTGCAAGAGGTCCAGACCCCTCCAGGAGCAGACAGTGTTTGAAAGCTACTACTTGTTAAACAACAGTGACAGAAGAATTGCTCACAGACATTGTGCCAGGGGACACTGGAAGGCAGCCCATCTTGCAGGCGCCTTCAGCAGGGGAAAGGCTCACACCTGGCAGCTGTTTGTGTGAAGGAAGATGCCATGGGAAGCACACACAGGAGCCTGTCATGCCGTGTCTCCAACTACAGCGAGGGAGATGAAGAGGTTGCTGACTGAAGAGGTTGCTCCGTGTAGAACTGTGGTGGGACACAAATGCAGACTCTGCCTGGCACCACTGAGTTGTGGCTGTGGTGATGGCAGGAGCCAGTTTGTCAGTCACCAACTTGTTTGAAGATGAAAGATCTCATGAGACAGCCGAACAGAACAGTCGAGTTTGGAGAATAGTGACAAGACCTGAGTGAATCAGGTGAGTGGGCAACTGTGCTGTTTTGGCTGGGGTAGAGTTAATTTCTTCAGAGTAGCCAGTATAGGGCTGTGGTTTGGATTTGGGCTGAAAACTGTGTGAGGGAGAGGCTGCAAGGAGCTGAACTGCAGCTGGGGTAAAACCATCACAGTAACACAAAGGCAAATGAAATGCTGTGCCTGCAAATGCAGGGTAATACCATTTGGAGAGGAACATTCAGGCACTTTACAGGACTTTCAGTCCACAGTATTATTCCAGAGAAAAGGACAGCCCAATGAAGACATCTGCTCAATGTTCAGTTGCCATCAAAAATTTACCAGCAAAATATTTTGATAAGAGTATTAGTGTGCCTGCTCTAGGCTTTGAGCTAAAGCCAGCTCCCAGTTATTACTGAACCAAAGTTTAAAATAACTTTATAATAACAAAAAACCATATATTGGCCTCACTAGATAAGACCTCTTTCCGGCACGTAAATCTTGTTTAGGCAAATTTTAGGACAGTGCACTTCAGCACAGGATCCCCAAATATTTCCTCTGTGCACATTCTGCTCAGCCAGACAGCCTGTGCCTAGCAGCCTGCTCAGTGCACAGGGAGATGGAGGTGGCACTGTTGCAGGGCTTCTGATCTCTTCTGAAGCAGTTCTGGATGGCCAAAGAGATGAGACTGGGTTAGGTGAGTGGCAGGACCCATCTTGTTCAGGATCTGGAAATGGAGCATATCAGGAGCAACAAGCACTTGAGCACAGCAACTCTGCAGCTACTCAAAATGGTGCCAAGGTTACCCGGTCCCTGACTTGCCCTAGGCTGTGGGAGTTGAGGTAGAGCTCTTCCTTAAATCCTACCCACCTGCAGTCACAACAAAGAATATGGGTCTCGGCCTTTAATCTCTCCTAATCTTTCCTTCACTGACTAGATTATCATAATTATAAACTAATTTATGTCACCAAATGTGAATTTCTTCAGACCTGAAATGTCTTAAGTTCTTTGAGAAATCTGCTGTTTGTAGGAAGTGTTAAGAGGCCATCCTGAAGACAGGAAAAATTCAATGAATGGAAAACCCCACAACTATGTGTTATAAACATGCAATGATATCAATGCAAACCTGCATGGGTGGTCCTCAGCTGGGTGAAATGTAGCCTGAGGAAGACAGTGTTGAGGACTTGGGCCAGAGGAAATGAGGGATATGTTCCTATGTTCAAAGATGCAGAATTTGCCTCTGTTTTTAGCATTGGAGAGCTGCTATTTAATGCCCACAATAAATCTGTAGCAGCAGTAGTAAAAGCAATTTAAAAAATTCCTTTTAGCACTATTGAAATATTTAATAAAATCATCTGTTTGGTTGCTGATTCAAGTGTAAGGGACCAGTTTAGTTTACCAGGTTTAGTGCTACAAAGGAATTACTCTTTTAAATCCAGAGATTCCACTGCCCATGAGTTATTTGTGTACAACTTTCATGTGTAATAAGCAAACTACTAGTGATAGATATTAATATATCCTACAAAACAAGCTCTTAGTGCTTTAAATGATGTATCATACTTAAGGCTAAAGATGCTCCATAATGTGTCCATTTGGAGATTTCTTTGTGCATTATTTTTCAGTTAACCTCATGCTTTAATTTTGTAAAAATGAAAAAAGGAAACTGCATATTTTTAAATTAGGCAAATATTTATTACGCACTCTGTTAGTTAAAGATTGAAACAGTGCCCTGATGTGCAGCATTATTTATTTTGGAGAAAAAGAAAAAAGCATTGGTATGTATTAATTTTTTCTTTTTGAATTTTCATATTTTTTTTTTCCCAGTGTGAGTGGAAAAAAAAAAACAACCCAGTTGCCTTCATTCCCTAGTAAACACGTTTTCTTTCTACACTTTTCTACACTCAAATGCCATGTTCTCGCACATCCTTTCACTTTTTTTTTTGGTCATTAATTCTGTTTCAAGGAAAAAAAATTGCACACTCTGCTACAGAGCGAAGCAAGTCTGATGCTATCTCTCTCCTCTGACCTTTTTGTTGCACTATTCATTATTGTGACTGTTTGGGGGATTAGGGAATTGCCTGGCAATAGTATACTGAGCTTTCCACCTCTAGCTGGTAAGCTTGGTACTGTTTAAAAATGACTGCAGCAGTTAAGATTATTAAAAAGTATAGTTATTTACTTGCAATAACTCATTTTTTCTCTGCGAGTTACAGAGCAGGAGCTCTGTGCCAAACCACAATTGATTAACAGCTTTCAGGTGAAACACTGGCTAAAACGTGACCATTTTTCAGTCTCTTTTTGGCTGCCAAAAAATTTCCCCATGTTCACTGCTTTGAAAACAGCTCTTAGAAACACAACAAAACTGTCGTTTTTGTACTTTATTTTTTACTTTTTATTTCAGGTTTCTATTACCTCTTGCTCTACTAGTGGTTGGTGTAATTACACACTTGGCTTTTTTTTTTAGAATCAAGACTTGTCACTTGTAGAATTTGTTTCTGAATTCCAAAGCACAGGAACTTCTGGTTTAAAAGTAAATTAAACACTTCTTCAGAAAACATTACTTGGTAGCCATAAGACAGGCTGTTTTTAGCCACAGCTGGAGTGAAGAAAGGGTAATTGCACATCATGTAAGATCGCCAGTTCCTATCTATTCTAGATGTCTGTCCTTGCTCCTCTACTCCTAACAGCTCTGTGCCCCCCTGGATGTGGAGATGGAGAGCATGGCCATGGTTGTAGAGATACATTCAGCACGCGTGAGTTACTGGATGTAACCAAGTCCCTTCATCTTTCATTACATGGTCTCTGTAGAGCTCAAAAGTAAGGCAAGACTGATCTTCTAAAGGATAGATGGGGGATGGCCAGGATAATATTTTCCTCAAATAGGGATGGCTGCATTGCTGGCTTAAAAATATCTTCTACTCTTGGTGTCTTATGTGGAGAATGATGACTTCTGAGGTCTGATCCTAACTCCTCTACCTAGCAGTGCTACAGACTTCACATAAGGAACAATTACGCTTACAAGCATCAAGATACCAGTAATCCAATGTTCTGCTGCTTAGTGGGCCCTAAGGCACTCATGATTAATCTCACTTACTTTGACAGTCATGAGGCTGAGATAACCTGACTTTTACGTTTTTCTCTGCAAGCTGTAACCAGCTTTCTCAATGGGTTACCTGTGGGCAAGAGTAAGTGGTGCTGCCTTTAATAGCTGGCTTACATAACCTTATCCCTCAAATATTCCTGAGAGACTTCAGAAAACATGGTGGTATTCCTGACTGGGGTGCTGGCCAAATCCCAGGAATAAATCATAAAAGGTTGACTGTCAGAGCTGCATCTAACCCAAAACAGACTAGAACAATCCCTCCCTCCCAAATATGAATACTGAATACTGAAAAAGAAGCAAGGCAAAAGAAAGAAGAAAAGCACCACATTTCCCCTTGATTCAGTCAACCAAAATACACTTTTTGGGCTTCATGGGTCTGTTTTAATTTGCTGATGTAGGCAATAGGATGAGGCTCTGCAGTCAGAGGAGCGGAGACACAGCCAGAGCCTTCCTGGGATGTGGGACTGGTTCTGGGGCACCTCCCAGCACTCCTGCCAGCCCTTCCAGTCTGGGAAAACAAGCTGGCTTGAATTTTCATAGGGATGCTTGTGGCCTGGCAGGTGGCTCTCCCAGCGAGGCAGCTGCAGGAAGGGTGCTCTCACAACCAGCCAAGAATAAGGATATCATTTTAGAGAGCAGCATACAGGATTTTATTCAACACAGTCTTTATATGCTCAATGAAGCAACTCATGTAGCTGAAGCAATTTAGGTGGCAATTTATATATATTTATTTTTTTAAGTGAAATCTGCTTGCACCAGGCTGTTTTAAGAAGCTGCTAACTCAATTTGGCCTTTTTAAATCTTCAGAATCCAAGACAAAATTTAATGAAGAGCTGGGGTAAAATGACTGATCCTGCAAGATATGACCATCAAGAAAAATATGAGCTGAGCCTATCTGTCATCGCCCTAGTCAAGACAGAAGTGTGACATTATTTAGGAATGTTTGGGAGATTTGGTCTCTGCTTGGACTCTAGCCACCAAGCCAAAGTTCCAGGACTTTAATAACATTGGTAGTGCCAGCCTGAGATGATATTAGGATTTACTCTCATGCTAGAGCTTCATGGGTCACTGGCTTGCTTCACACTCTGAAAGAATGTCAAAAGTATAATCGTGAAAACTCAAAAAAAAAAAAAAAAAANAAAAAAAAAAAAAAAAAAGAAGAAAAGCCCAAATCCAGAAAACAGAATGCAGGAAAATTATTATTAAGAAATACGAATATATTTATGAAGGTTTTAATGTCTGTTTTTACAATTGATCTATTTAGCAGTAGTGAGGTAATTACTGTGTGTGGGGAGGCAATGGTTTCAGAAGTTATTTAAGAAAAATTGTTCAATCTTGCACAGAAGCAGATGAGGAGTCCTATAATATGTTCTCCCCATAGGTTTGCTGTGGAGACACTAAGAAAAGGCTGGTAAGTAATAATACCTTAAAATACAATTAAAGTACCTTCTCTCCCTATTATATGACTCATTTCACCTTCATAATTTTAATACTGAGCTTTGTAAACCACAACACGAATTATATAAGCTTTTAAAAACAGTTTCTCATTCGAAATGATTGTGATGTAATTAAGCTGATGACACATCACCTGGAAGCTGGAAGTTTTTGGCTGGGAATAAATAATAGGCAAAGTCAGCACTGGTACTTTGCAGGAACACCACCCAACAAAAACCAGTCCAAAAGTGAGCTACTCGGAGCCATCCAATGTCCTCAAACTGCAGATGTAGGATGCTCAACATCAGTTTACGTTATAGTTTTTTCCTGTATTCTTAATTATTTGTGGGTTTAGTTTAAAGCAAGTGACAAAAATCAATGCAAATGAACCTGCTCGCATGTCAAACTGTTTAAGGACGTGCTTGCCCAGATGCAACCTTTACAGAAAGGGGAGCAGAACAAAAGTTTTTCCTGTCTAGGTCAGAACAATCTAGTTCACCTCCACTATAGTCACATCACATTCTGCAAGCTGTGTCAGTATTTCAGAGAATCAAAAAGACCACAGAAGTCAGTTAAGACCTCAGCAGCTTATAGGAAAACTCATGTATCTCCCAAGCTTTCCAGGTTGGCCGTGTTCGCAGGATCAGTCCTGAAATCTGCCTCTGACTTATTTGGCACAAGGGAGATAAATCCACTTGTGTGACTGAAATGCCATTTAGCCACACAAAAGTAAACCAACCACACACACTTGCAAACCCACACTTAAGAAACTCTTAAAAGATTTTTCTTGCAGGATGAGGAAATTTGTGATTCAAATAAAGGGAAAGTTAATTGTGCCCATTTGCAGAAGACTCTTTACAGCTGCCATCACCTTATACAAGAGGGGAGCAGAGAGTAGCCTCTGCCTAAAGGAGCACAAAGACGAACATTTTTATTGACAATCCAAGCACTAGAGATGGAACAAACAAGGAGAAATAGACCCAGGTCAAAGTCTTCCTGATGGCTGGGAACTGGGAGTCTCCTCAGTGCCCCCATCCAGAACTCTATCACTGTAGTTCCTGCCGTAGCTAAAGATCTGAAATATCTCTGTATCTCAGAAGGGTTTTTACAGACAATTTTTTTTTTTTGGAAGCTGATCAATTAATTAACAAAATCAACATATGAGCTGTGAGATATTTACTCACTGACTCCTAGCAGATGTGGCTTTCCTGCAAACTTGAGAAGGTGGCTCTGTTGTCTCTCTTTCCTCTGCACCTGAGACAGCTAAATGCACCATGAAGACCTTACTGACTTCCTGCTCCAAGCCTCATCCTGGTCAACACAGAGATTCCTTTTGACCTTCCTGGAAGCTGGATTATGCCTTTAAAAGTCATACATTTTAAAACATTCCATGAAGGTTATGTTTGCTTTAAAACCACGGTGAAGTAAATGCAAAACTGTATTAATATTTAACATTGGCTTATAAAAACTAGGAACTTGTAGTCAGGACAGCTGGTAAAAGTTTAATTCACATCATCGTTTCAAAATGAAAATGCAGAGGAAGACAGAATATCACATTTTCATTTTCAGATTCTACTTGTTTTTCTTTTCTATCCAGTTTTGCTATTTCTATAGCCATATCTGTTAAATAGCCATGAAAAATATTTTTCATTTATGCGTTTTTTAAAAATTTTCTCTTCCGATTTGGTGGTACTGGTTATACATTCAGATATCAAAACAGGAAAAAAAGGCTCAGAGGGAAAAAAAACCCCCGAATAGATTAGTTAAAAGAAAAAAACGCACAAATATTGTGCTTGTGGACTGTATTTAGGAGTTGGCCAGAAGTCTAATGTCTTGATAGATGGTCTGGGTGCACAGTTTTATTGCTAGTACACAGCACACTTTGTTCCTTTTGTTTGACTAAACTTGCCAACTTTGGAAATTAGTGACATGGGCATTCAAAATGTTGGACAAGTGGTCAGACTCTGATATACATATTCATACCCCAGTGGTAAACGATGTCAGGAAGTTTCAGATGCAGGAAAAATGAATTCTTTCTTCCAGCACAGCTTTAATATAAGTTTCGTAAGCACTTTCACTGTTCAAGCAAGAGTGCCTCTTAGATAGCACACAGGGGAGACATCATTTAAAGAAATGTTTCTTTGCTTGAACCAAAAGTCCAAATCTGCTCAGTTCATTTAAAATGTTTTTTTCCCCTAGAATAAATGAATAAGTAGTTGCTTTTGTGGTTTTTACTTGGTGACTTGCTATTATTCTTCCAGCAGAAAAAGGATTGGATTCTTATACGAACAGATGTGTTCCTCCTCCCTAGCCCCACACTCATTCTCTCCCTTTGGAAAATAGAGGTGACGGGCCTGGTGTTTGACTAAAAGAGGCTATAAATCTTCCAGGGATATGCTGCTAGGTCTTTGCACATAAAAAGTATTGAGGAAGGGAAACAGGTTAAAAAGCAAAAAGTCCTTGTAATAAATCATACGCTGTACTTGGTTTTTTAACCCTTAGAAGCGCAGGACTGCTTTAATAAATTGCCAGTGCAGAGACCCTTCTGCTTCGTGGCGGCCGCAGGCGGGGAGACAGGGGCGCAACCGGCTGTGTGGGACGGGAGACGCCCGCACTCCCGCTCAGCCCTTTTCTCGCAGAGGCCGGGCACAGCCTGCCGAGAGGAAGAAGCCCTCGGAAAGCAAACGCTTATCTGGCCACAGCCTCCCTCCCTCGGCGCCCG
>VZRR01000616.1:378189-455799 GCA_013398015.1 Oreocharis arfaki | reverse complement strand
TCCAGGTGCGCTCGGGCGGTAGCGCCGGGGGCGCGGCCGCGGAGCGGCCCCGCGCCGGGACAGGCCGGGAGGGAGCCCGGGGTAAGCGGGGGCTGAAGCTCCGCGGTCCTGAGGGCACCGGCAGCACGATCCCTCCTGACTGGAAGGCGTACTTGTGTTTTAAGCTCGCATCGGCAAATTCTGCTGTGTCTAACTTTACTGCTCCCGGAGGTGTGAGTGGGCCCCGGTGCTCCGCACGCACAGCCTCACCGTGCGAGTGGCCGTCAGTTTCCCAAACAAAAGAAATCCGGCAGCGCGTACGGAGACTGGTTTCCCAAGTCGCACGTTCTTCACTTATCTTCCACCTTAGGAAAGGAAGCGATTTAACAGCATCTGCAGCATTTGAGGTTCGCCAGCAGGTTCAAGCTATTAGACTGGACAGTCCCGGCGATTTGCGGGATGAGGGAGGGGGAGAGGAGTGAGAATCCTGAGCTATACCTAACTAGAGGCAGCCAACGGGACACGATGTAGACAGCTTTTACCTTTGGTAACTGTTAAAACTGTCAACAGAAAGAAATTTGTACTGGAACCTACAGGGTTTAAACTCTGATTTAATTTCGATGATAGTGGTTGAAAGTTCTGTCTTCTGAGCAGATGGGTATGTTATTTGGACTGAAATGATGTGGGGCTTCATAAACACTGTGGAGTTTATTTCTCTACAGAAGACCTGTTGCTTAAGTGGGCTAATTTGCACGGCTTTTCTTCTTTCTTCTCCCAGAACCAATCTACGTTCCATTCCTCATTGTGGGATCAATATTTATTGCCTTCATTATTGTGGGCTCGCTGGTAGCGGTTTATTGTTGCACATGTTTAAGACCTAAACAACCATCGCAGCCAATACGATTTTCTCTGCGGAGCTGTCAGACCGAGACTCTTCCCATGATCTTGGCCTCCACAAGCTTCCGGACGCCATCCAGGCAGTCCAGTACGGCGACAAGTTCCAGTTCGACCGGCAGCTCGGTACGCAGGTTCTCCTTCCCCCGGGCAGAGCCGGGGTGCCTTGTGGCGTCCTCACCTCCACCGTACACATCGGGCTGCTTCCAGACAGCCCATACAGTCCACCTGACCCAGCCTTCGGGATTTCTGGTGTCGCCGCCATACTTTGGGTATCCTCTCCAGCCAGACGTTGCCCTGGCGGGGAAGAGCTGCTCTGATTTTACCCAGAGCTGAAAGAAGTTGTGAAGAAGTAATGCAGCCTTTGCAAGCACAGGGACTGCTGCTGTTGGGTGTCACGCTGATGTGCTCTGTGGCTCCACAAATCAGAACTGTTCCTGCGGGTGAGTTGCCCGTGAAGAGTGCGGAGTCTCACTTGAGATTGCCTTTCCCGGACTTGGATCACACTTACAAAGGGATAGTAAAACACATCAAACAGTTGCTCTAAAACTGGACTGCTCTGCCTAATTTGTGCTGAATGTGTCCAGAGACAAGTAAAAGAACCGTGTTAGGACAAAGGTACTCAGTGTTACAAATGACATTTTACCCTAATGCAGTTAATTTAGTTAACAAACAGTGGCTGCATCCCACTGATAATAATCAGACTAGTTCTATGAGGCAGCAATAAGCCTGAGAAGTAAGACAGGAGTAATACTTACTAAAGAGGATCCTTGAAAACATCTGACTGCTTACCACTTCCATGAGCAATGAAAATAAGAGAAAGAATTTTATTAGATATCAAAATGCGAGGTTTTCTGAAAATACACATAATCTATCTGAACTTACACAGCATATTTGTATTAGTAAACTTTAACTATGGTAGATAAAACTAGTGCTAATTAGGCTAGCTGAAGATCAGACAGTTCCAAGTAGCCAAATTATCTATGAGGAAAGCAGAATGTATTCAGCAATATCACCAATAACTTCTCCACATAAAATTCTAAAAATAGTGTTCTACTAAAGCATTCTTTAGAAGGAAGTATTTATTGTCAGGTTTTTGCTCAGCAGGTGTAAATTGGACAAACTGATCATGAAGTTCTGTTTGTAAAATTAGCCATGTATAAAATGTAAAGACAAGTTTGTAATTTAAAATGTATTTACACCATTGACATCACTGATTATTTAGTAGTAACACGCAAAAAATTATCAATAAACTGTGTGGTTGAAATGTTGTGTCAATCAGTATGACTCTGTACACGTAGTGTTTGTTGAATTTGGTTGGTATAACTATTTTGTATTTTTTCCTGTTAAAACTGTTCTGCTTTTTAAAATGATTTACAACTTAAACTGCACCTGTTGTGCAGATTTAATATAACATAAAATTCTGACTATATAGCAAACTAATAGATTCACTTATGTCTTTTACATGCAGCTGCGGTGAAAAAGTAGTGAAAACAACACTGATTAGTTGAGTATTTTAGATTAAACATCCTGCACTAGGAATAAATTCTGTTTGCCCTTCAACATTCCTTCACCTAAGTAAACCAACAAACCAAATGGAAGAAGAAAAAAAAAGCATCTAAAGCAAATACATGCAGTAAGCAAATGGAAAATACACCAGAAAAAAAATGCAGTCATTAAAGGGCTTCTCTGTATACTTATTTTTGTGAAAAAATGAAGTAATCCTGTGGTTCAGAGTCTACAATATCAGAAGCTGAGCTTTCCTGTTTTATTAGCCTCAGGCTCCCTCCCTGTGTGTAGGATCTGTTGAAGTGCATTTTAGCTGACCTATTTTACAAGTAGTTTAGAAAAGTTTCATTGGTTCAAGAGTTGAATAATGATTTTTGTAGCACGTATCTAGCGATCAGTAGTTATGACAAAAAATTTTGAAATAGCCCTTTTAATATGTTTTTTATTGCACAATTAGCATTACAATCCAACAAAAATTGCTGCTGGAAATGCAGCTTCTAAGCAGAAAGATGAGTTCTATACAATGATGTTTTAAGTAATAGGCTCCAGCTTGAATGCTGTAATCATTAATTACAACCTAAATCATGATACACAGCTGTGTATATGTTTTGCAAGATACTAAGAATTAGATTTTGAGTATTCAGGAAATTAATTGAAGGTTAAGTGTTCTGGCCTGTAATTTTATTTTAGAAACAAGCTTCAAGGAGGGGAGCAGGAAAATTTTTGCTTGCCTTTGATGAGGTTTCATAGGACACCTCACTGCATATTTTGAATGGCTACAAAATATGGGACTGTTCATCAAGTAACTTCTTGGAAAAAACATTGAATATTGCAAGAAGTACCAGCTGTATTGTTCAGGAGCATACGGTGAGGTGTGCTGATCACTCCTGTATACAGCAGAAACAGCAAACCAATTAAACTGTATTTTTTTACAAATTATAGTAAGTCTCCAATTAGAAGAAATCTTTATCTAGTAAACCAGGGCAACACAGACTCATTGTGGAAGCAGAAACTTGATCAATTTTAACTAAGAAGGGGCAATTTATGTACCTTTAAAGACTGGTTAGTCACTGCTTCGCTGTGATGGTCTCAGGGGGCTCTGCAGTCAGTTATTAATGTTTTGACATAGAGACAGATTTTTGCTACACTTCCATACAGACTTAGATTTTAATGATTACTCAGACTAAGGAGAGCTGTGAAGTTTGCCATGTAGCGTGAAACTCAGCACAGCAGGGAAGACCCCTCTGAGCCACTTCCTTTCTTCCCCTGATGCTGCATAATGGGTTTGTCCTCATAGAATAGTTGAAGAACTTGACACACAGGAATAATTTCCTTGAATCACTTACATAAGTCTGTAAGTTTATAGAGTGCTAAGTACTTCACAGATCCGTAGCCAGACTGCAACAAATCCTGCAGATGTGGTTCTTAGGGTGGGAAAGATCAGGCATAGGTAAAATAGCTGTGCTGGGGGTTACCTATAAAACAGTTAAGGTGGGGATTATGCACCATCTGCAAATAGATAAAGAAGAATTTGCAAATTAAAAAAAATCTCTTATTGTTCATGTAGTTACAGTAGCAGTGACCTATATAGCTGAAGGGAGAGGAAAGGAGGTGGCCAGAACACAACCCATGGATGGAAATGCTTTTGCCTGTGCCAGTATTTTCCGACCCAGATAGATTTGGTGTGCAGGCGAGAATGCTGAATTTCCTTCCTGATGGAAAGAGCCTTTTGGCACTAGATACTCCTATGATCTATAGGAATAGGAAATTTTCCTAAAACTTGCAGACAGAACAGAAATGACATAGTGATAGCACTTTAATGACTAACGAAATGGTTTGAAGGGCTGGATGTATGCTTGAACTGAAAGCAATTGCAATCAGAAGTAACATTTACAGGCAGTACTTGCTTTACTGCCATGTTAACAAAGTAGATTTAACTATTGCTTTTCGAATTCTGGACATAGTTCATCCTTCTTTACTAGCGTTACACCAATCTAAAATCAAAATGAAAGAATATTCACACTCATTAAATTGATTATTGTCATTCACATATGATGCAACAACTGCTTTGATTGCCATTAACTGGTAATGACTCAGATGAAACCCAAGCCTTCTGTGGATAACAAGCAATAGTGACATGCCATTTGTTTTGTGTTTCTGCAATTTGGGATTCTTAAGTGTGTATCTCCAAAATGCATCAAGGCTTTCCAGTGCTAGGAAAAACATTACAAGTACTTGCAAGAATGTCTGAAGGATTCTGTTTGAAACTAGGTAAGCAGTACAGTATGTAGCTATGTAAACTCATGGATTATTTGTAATACTAATCCCACTGGAATATAAAACCCAAGAGCGACAATTTCAAAAGTATTTTGTCATTACTGCTCAGTTACAGCTTGACATAAGGAAATTCAGGAACATTAAGGAGATGAAGCTGGTTTCCAGTGCTGTTTTGCTGCCTATTGCAATGTGCTGTCTGGACTTGAACTCCTCTGAACAATGCGCCTGCTTTTGCGGCAGCCACTGCTCCACAATATCACATAAACTTTTTGACTCACAGTTACACCGAGGCTGTAATTCCATGCTATCCTGTTTTCATTAGCAAAGGCAGACAAGGAAATGCCTTTCTGTTCTTTTTATTCTTTCCATCTATGTCTTGTGCAAATTCAAGGGGCTGTAGTGTAAATCAGGTTAGTGAAATTATTTTAGCTTAAAAATAATGCTTGCTGTAAGAAAGGAGGGAAGGGATTTGAGAGGGAGCCTGGATCATTATAAACTGGATTATAAACTGAATAATTTCAATGGCCCCATGACTGCCATTGTAATAGAGGTGGTAAAATATCATGAGGTGGAATATCTTTAAACCAGCTCTGCTACTACAGACTGGATCTTGTGAAACTAGCAGCATCTAAGATGCACCTATTGTCGAACCTGCTTGGACAGAATACAAAATAAATTCATTGTCTAGTATATCTCTAAAAATCAGTCACCTATCTACAACCAAAACTCAGTTAAGGTTTGGATATATTGATTTTTTTTCAGTGGTGGGCAGTGTTAGAGAAAAGAAATACCAGGTATTTTCAAAGCCAAAGGATACAGTATTTACCACTGCTGTCTGACAAGGGAGGTGACGTTTTCTACTTCTAAGTTTACCTTAAAAAACATGAGAACTCTGTGGTATTTGTGAAATACTATTTCTGGTATGTCTCATTTTAAAGAATTCAAACCCAAGAATGATGAGAAATGTTTTCCTCTGAAAGTAATCCCTAGCATTTCCAATCAATCAAGTCAACAAAGCTTCTTAATTTAATGGCAAAGTTTATTCATTTTTTAACAATTAAAAGACAAAACATTTAAAATTTGCAGTTCAAAACATGCACATTCACTAAATGCCAAATGACATTTAACACTGCATAGAACTGAATGTGTTACTAAAAGAACTACTTAAAAAACACAGTGCATTTAACATCCAGTTAAAACTAAACCTGAGAAACTACCATAAACACCGAGTCAAAAAAATCTTCATTCATGCAGCTTCATAATTTCCACAACAGTTTCAGCAGTAATGGCTTAGTGGAGCTGTAAAACCTCACTTTATCTTGAATGCAAATTTTGCTGCTTCAGACTGACCGCTTTCTGCAGCGGTTCATACATATCAAACACTGAAAATTGTAATGAAAAATTATTTTGAAGTAGAAAAACAATATTAAAGCATTTATGGCTTCTATGCTACATTAAAGAAACACCATAAAATATGATTAAAAAAAACCCCAAATTGTTCTGGTCACAGCTTTGCAATTACAAATCACGCTCTACATAGAAATGCTTTTATTTCAGTATCAACCCTCAGAAGTGCCCAACTTCGTACATCCTTGCTCAGATGAGTAGTCCTTATACTCACAAGCAGTCCAGTTGAAGCCTATATGAGTAGTGGTTTGCATAAGCAGGAACCAGGTTTGGAATGCTAAAATATTCCTTTGTTTAATTGAGATCTATTGGTTAACAGCGAGGAAACTGGGGGAGCGAGGGCAGAGGGGGGCAAGGAGAAACTCATTTGTTGAGTTCTGTTACCAGTGAAAACATCCAGTACCAAGGAAGCTGAACCGACAAACTCATTTGCTTACACAGCACTAGCTTCTTGATATATTATGAGCAGACTTTTAACGAAGGCATTAAAAAACAGAGATCAACAACCACCATGCATCGCCTCAGAACACTTAGAAATAAATAGTGCCTCATGCAGACAGAATGATAAATTCATCAGAACTACAAGTGCTTTTACACAATACACGAGAAAAAAAGGGAAAAAACTTTTCTCCTTAAATTTAACACATATTCCAAATTACTCATCATTCAAGATGGATTCAAATGCCATGATATACATCTTAAGACACTTAATGCTCATCTTTGTAACAAGGTGAATTTTATGGATGCATGTGGACATATAGGAATTTTCAGCTATCTCTTAAGTGTTTCAAAATACTCTATTTATCATTTTATACAAATAGAATGATGACTAAGTATAAATCTGTTGAAACTGCTTTGCAAAAATATGTGTAAAATTAGGAAATGGCAAGAAAAAATTCCAGATACAAATTGTCAATAGGTTTGCTAAAATTTGTTTCCAGTTACCCCTTTGAATAATTTTTATATATATATATATGTATGTATATATTTAAAAATAATCAAGAAAAAGTATTTATATAAGATACCCGATTTTTTAGTGGCACAGGTTCAACTTTTAGATGGAAATTTTTAATACTAACTTGCAGTGCACATGAAACAGATGGAAAAGTCCATGTGAACCCTGTATTTAATACACCTTTAAATTTTCAAACAGTATGAACAGAGGCATTATTATGAGCATTTCTGCCTAAACTGTATTTTTTTTTTCCCTTTAAACAAACATCAGCAGAATCCCCTTATTTTAACAAAGATATGACATACTAACAGGATGGTAATAGATTATATTACTGTGTACTTAACATGAAAATAAAGTGCATATTGTACACTTGGCCTAATTTAAAAATGGGTACACATAGCTAAGATAACCTTATATTTTTCAATGGAATTGTATGAGCAGTCAAAACCCACTGTTTTTGCCACATTGGTCTTTTTTTCTAATTTTAAGAAGTGGTATCTTTCAAGCACTAATTATCAGAAAAAGTACAGAGACAGGAGAAAAATTCATCAAAAGTAAAAAAAATGCACTTTGCAAAATACTACTTCAAATTCTGAAAAGATGTAAGGATGAAATGCTGTATAAGATCATCTTACAAACCTTTAAATTAGTCTAAGTTTAGGATCTTAGAGCTGTTTCAGTCACTTTCTTCCTTTTTAAGGTAGTTAAATTTGGGACATACTGTGTGTTGTTTCCTTCAAACTGTATTACAATGGTGAGACAGAATTTTATTTCATAGGGAGAATGGGAAAATATGTAAATATCTCACTGTATTTATTCTAAAATGTATTCTAATCCTCATCTGCAAAATTAGCAATTAAAGCATTCAGAACAGAAAAAAAAATGACCATACAGAAAGTACATATAGATTAATTTTATACGAGTTAAGTACACTGAAAGATTATAAAGGAGCAACAGTGTCATGGTTAATTTCAGAAATGTTTTGAAGTTGGTCATTCTCCCTTGGATGACAGAAAATCGGGATCCCCATTTTAGGGAAGGGGCATGCCCCCAAATTTTTTCTTGCCTTAGGTCAAGTGATTTGGCCCTCCCATATTGATCCATCTATTTATCTATGCCTGAAATGGCTTTGCTGAGGGCAGTCCTTGTCTGCATGACTGACTGGCAGTACTGTTTCCAGTGGGATACGTTCTCTCTGTCCTTGTGCCCTCTGTTTAAAGATCACTCCGGGCAAGTGAGAGGAAGACACTGTGCAACATGCACATGAAATGCAGACTGCCTTCTCATTGGTACACCTTCCTAAATATATACTTTCATACAGTGCCTTTTGTTGGGCTTTCTCTGTGTATTTTTAAGTTTCTCTTAGAATGGAGCATAAGAAACTTGGATAGTGAGATTAATTATTATATTCAACCATTCAGCTAGATGCAAGGCAAGGAGGTAAGGTCACCTTTAGTAAGTATATGACAAATGAAGGAGGGCAAAGAAAAGCTGGGACTGGATGACTTGTTATGATTTGGAGAGCAAAGAGGAAATACTTAATTTAACAGATCACTGGGGATATTGTTCTGCTTTTCCATCGGGTTGACCTCCTTTGAAAGAAAAAAGAGATCATTCCTATGTAATGCACAAAAATTTAATTAACAATAAAACCAACTGCTACTATACAAAATTGTCTTTTAAATGTAATTATGGTGGCTTTTAAACACAGAATTAAACATGGACTTAAGAGCTGTAAGAATTAACTAAGTTTTGAAGTTCAAGTAGCTTTTCTTAGTTTGAAACCTGATGGTTGTTGGATGGTAAGTTGAGAAATATGAAGTATAACTACTTAAAGAATGTATCACAATGTTCTCATTTAATACCTCCCTCTTTTTTTTTTTTTTCCCTCATACCAAGTGTGTATCTTTTTCTGCAGTCACTTCCTCTCCATTTTAATTAAAGGTGAGAGTATCTAAGTACTCTGCATGACCAATAAGTTGTAAAGAGACTGCTGCAATGTATTTCACACCTTTGCAGGAAGTGACTTTAGTGCAAATAAACCAGCACATACCACTGACTAGCGAAGGGCATGCTTTGCTCTGTATTTCAATGTAAGCATTTCAAATAATCTTAGTATAAAAATGTTGAAAATTTGATTAATTTCAAAAAATAAGTTAAAACAAACTTTCTTTTGAACCTACAGTGTAAGCAGATACAACTAAGCATCACAAAAGTAATTAAGTTTGCTAAAGGGAAGTAAGGCAGAGCAATTCTTAGAAATTGAATAAAGTATTATGTGTACTCCATTATACGAGTTGGCAGCCATATTCAACTAAATGAAATACTAAATGAAAATAAGGGGAAAGCTTGTATAAGGCCAAAGGTGCAAAGACTTGCAGTTTTGAAAGCAAATGCCAAAAGGCCACTCAAATCAGACTCACTGTACTTTCTCCTCAAGTGTGGAGACTCAAGCATGCAGTTCTGAGATCAGGACTGGAGATAGTTTCCTTTCAAATTGTTTCTAACAACAGAAAACATTTATGGAACTTCTTTGGCAAATGTTTTTAGATTAGTTTGACACAAACATCTATGAGCATCTTGACTCAAAATCTTTCTTAAAGAAGGTGAATTAACACCATTAAGATACTGTTTTTTTCAGCACTTGTTGAAATCAAAGGCTTGTTATCACCTGTATTTAAATACATTAACACTTAAAAACCTTCACAGATGCTAGTTGATCTGTCAATGTAAAGTATGTTTAGCAATCTGACCACTGCCCTTCTAGTACATGACCAGTATTGATTCAATTTCATTGTAAAATAAGCAAGCTGGCAAGATACAAGGTAAATTCCAACCTGTTTACAAAGGCTAAGCAAGTACTTGTTAAAAATTTAGAGATGGTGTGTTACAGTATAGTTGCACAGTGCTTATGTCTACTGAATACACAAATCCAAACTTTATGGAACAAGACCATCATAGATCTGTCAATGTCTGATAACTGGACCATGGTCACAGCTCCCAGCAAAGATCTACTAGCCCGTCTCACAAAAGTAACAACTAAGGCCTAAATCTCGAGCTGTGTGCCTTCACCATTCCTCAGGCCTTTGCTTTGTGGTATCGTAAGCTCTTATTACTTCAGACTGGGAAACTATTCCATTTTCATCTTGGGAGAAGGCGTAGCCATCTGCAGATACAAAGAAAAATAGAAACAAATTAAGTTTTGATCAGTTTCATTTTTTTAAAGCTTTAATAAAAACAACTTTAAAAAGGTGAATAAAGGGGAATAAACCTCTTTTCAACAGTTAGTAAAATCCTGTGCCATTTCTTATAGAATTTTGCAATTATAAAATAGCAGAAAGAACTCTGCACAGTATCTTAGGTATGAGGGGAAACTTAACCACAGGCAAAGAACATGGTCTAATGGGTTTAGGATACTGCATCTTTACTATAAATAAATGCAGCAAAAGGCAGAATTTTACTTTGTTATTAATGGATATTAATTTTTGTCAGTGAACACTTACGAAGCAAGTTTTGCTGCAAAGAGTCAGAGCGATACAAGTTCACATGGTTCTTCTTAAAAACATTCTTCAGTAGCTGGGCTCTTTCAGTTAAGCTAGAGAGAAAGTAGACACGTGAAAAATATTTACTTACTAATTACCCTATCCCTTTTTCTTTGCGTTTGCTCAATGGGAATTAATTATTAAATGAGAAGTATCCATCCTCCTTTTATCTTTTTAAATTGTGCCTGATGAATTATCAAGATGATGATTAAAAGCTTGTGTGAGGACAGATTATTAAGTCCAGACCCCTGGTAATGATTTTACTTGTCAGAGTACAACGGCAAAATATCTGTTTGAAACACTGCTGTGTGCTAACAACAGAAATAAATGAATAATATTGTGAACCTTTGAGTGTGACTCCTTTAGAAACACACAATGTAAAGGGAAGACACTGTGTTCCTTGATGTAGCACAGCTTGCATAGTGCCAGGCTGAATTAGTTTTTTTTTTTTCTTACACAGAAAGTGCTCCCAGCCTCAACTGACACAGTACCCCAAGGGGATGGGAAATGAGGTGGAGGGAAAGCCACAATCACGGTCATCAGCTGTGTGTACAGAAACATATACTTCCAAAAAAAGTGTTCTAGGAAGCAGTATTCCCCAGGGAACTCTAGAAGGTGTTTTTCTGGAGAACATACCCAAATAATAGACCATTATTGCTGCTAAGGTTGGCCACTTCAGTCCATCTCCTTTCTTCCCAGCACTACTGAGTTTGTTGTGTGCTTATTGTGCTTTAGTGTGACCTAACGTACTCCCCATTTCAGCCCAAGTGGAAAATGGGAGCATTAAACATTTTTTAAATTGAGACTCAAGTGTCAGCCAAATGCTGCAGACTGTAGTGAAAGGAATAGCGAACGTATTGGGTCTCCTGTCTGTCTTTCTCACACTAAAGTTCTCTCTAATCGGAACTTACATTACAAAATAAATACCAGGTAGATGGGCCATAGCTCAGAAAAATTGCAAAATCTGACAGTTTTAATAACATAATAAATATGTGCAAGGGACTATATTAAAAAAACCCAAACAAACTCTTCAGTGCCTTCCCCTTGATTTGATATTCACTGTAAATTACAGTCTATGTTTCAAGAAATACCAACCTATAACTCAAACATTTCAAATGCTGAAAAATCCAGCCCCCTCTCTATGTAAACTGGTCTAAAAATTAGTTCAGATTAAAAAAAAAGGCATATCTTCTGTTTAATCTGAATATATAATGATTTGATATTTCTACAGTTTTGCTAGATTAGCAAAGTTGTCTCTTGAGCAATGATGTAGTAAGCAAAACAGATTTCACACACCTTATGTTACCAAGTTTTGATTACTCAAATTACTTTTTAATATTATTGTCAATTAGCTCAACAGACTTACCTTCCCAGGCTATCAACCAGACTAAGTGGTGCAAGGAAGGGAACTAAACTGCTTTCCTTACTAGATTACCATTCAAGCCATTAAATCAGAAATGTTCATTCTTTCTTCAGTGATTATATGCTTCTTATATATAAAGCTGAACCACTGTTTAAGCTGGAGACACTAATGGTTTATCTCACCTTTCTTTTCCCCTCTAGTCTGGTGATTAATGTATATGGTGAAAGCCTGGCTTTTCTAACTTGGAAAAGGAAAATAAACCTACTATTTCCACACCCATAGAGGAATGCTAATTGGAAAAATCTACAGGGTAAAGTGATAGGCAGGGGAAATGCTTCTGCAGCCATGTTTTGAATAAAAAGATGGAATGAGACTTCCTTGTAAGAAAAAAATTAGGTACCAATTCCAGGAAGGTAGTTGGCATCTGCTGATCAAATCAAGAATGGAGAGGCTGAAGTACTGAGACACATCTTACTCTCAGTGCTTTCCTAAGCTAACTCTCTGGGGTTTTTTTTTCCATCCTCCTTGCTCCTCTATGCCGTGTAGGAGCCTTCTTTTTTAGTTCAGAGCTGTAAACTGTGTAGGTGACAACATTAAGAAAATTAGAGACTGAAATCTAAACTGCAACAATACAGAGAATGAATACATAAATCAGTATCTTCATGTAAGATTGGAGGCTGAGGAGGTAGAAGACCATGGGTACACTTAGATACTGTTATCAGCTGTATCTCCTTTGCAATACATCTGTGAAATCCTTATTAATGTGAGTTGAAATCGTAACATTTCTATGAAAATGTCTGACAGGTGTTATTTTCTAATTAAAAATATTTTATTAAAAACATTAGCATGCCTATTATAGCATTCCTGGTACCATCATTCTTTCTTTGTGTTCCAGAGTGGGATGTTCAGGTTGCTTAAATGCTAAGCAGTGAAAATACTACCTCAAAGTTTTACAAGAACATGAATTATGCACGTCTTAGCTGATGTATAATGAAGTTTCCATTGCACAGATCTGGATGCTGGTAAAGAAAATACAAAATACATGGAAAATACACTTGAGGAAAGTGCTTTCAGCTATTCAGGTATTAAACTCTGCTCTTCTTCTATACTTGAAATACTGTGGGCTCTCTATTATAAATCACCCTGTTGCCATTCAAATGCATATTTAAATATCTACATGTGAAGCCAAGAGAACATGGTTTCATAATTAACAAATGTTAGACCACAGTAACTAAATGCCTGTACTCATTATGTGTATCTATATGGATAAACAGAATATTAACTATTTTTGAACATGAAATGAATACTTTACAGGCAATTAAACAGCTATAGAAGAAAAATCACTGCTTTATGTATTCCTGACCAACCACTTATCAGGTCTGAAAATAATTTCTCGTGAACTGAATTAAAAACAATGATTTTATGAAGCAGCATTTGAAGTACATATCTCTCCAGATGTTTCTAACAAGTTTGGGCTGCTACTCATGTTATTGTTAGTCCATGTAAGATTCAACACAGTAAAAATATTTTTGCAGTAAGTATTAATACTGTTGTTTCTGCTTAAGCATTATATATAAGTTATTCAAAAAACTCTTTCTGAAAAATAGTTTATATAAAAGAAGTATCCTTTTACCTTAGTCACTTCAATTTTAAGTTGAAATTGCTGTGTGGCATTTCAACTACAACGTCTCTGATGATAGAAATTATACTTTTTGTGGCACAAATATGTTAATACACTGAAGCTGCTCTATTATTTATGCTATCAAGGCACCCTCAAGTCAGTAGTATTCCAACAGGAAAGTTCACTTTCTGTTGGAAAAGTGGCTATGCAAAATTTGCATGTTCTTACTCAAGATATATTCTTAACTGACAAATATATGGAATAAACCAAATTTTAATGTGGTGCTTACAGAAGAACCAAATAAAGTATTTTTAGACAGTTTTGGTGAAAAAGCTCATTAAACATCCTTACACATACTGAAACAGCAAGATACAACAGCAATGCTCTTCTTGAGCCTTCACTGAAAACAGTTTAAAAACCTTTTCAAATCATTGCTGTAAAAATACAAGGCGTGGCAGATTTTAAGACTGTATTATCACGTCCTACTTTTAAAGCACATTCTAAAATACAATAAAAATATTTTAAGAACAATATTTTAAATTATTTCAATGCCAACGCCAATTTTTATCCTGATTTTCAGAAAACAGATGAAAGTGCAAATTTAAATAGAAAATTCCCATCCTAAGAATCTTTGATAGGAAAATACCAAAAGGGCAAAGCCTTACAATATTAGTTGTAATTAAATGCACTCAATATGATGGCAACACAGTTCTAAAAAATGCGCAACAAATATATTCTAGCTGAAAAACAGCAAATCAACAATACTATACTTCATAGAATCATAGAATGGTTGGGGCTCAAGGGGACTTTAAAGATCATCCTAGTTCCAGCCCCACTTCCACTAAATTACATTGCTCAGAGTCCCCTACCCAATAGAAGAATCCTGACCTGTTATCTGTGGAAGCTGAGACTTTTATTTTGTGTTGTAGTATTTCTAAGATGGGAGTGGACAGAGTGGAAAAGTTCCTGAGTTATCTTTCTCACTATTTCCCAGTTACCTTATAATTAAGCAGTGTTTATATCTTCTTAGGTTATTTTGGCATTTCACAAGAACAAATCCCTTTTTCTGCTACAACAGAAAAAGGTACTCCCAGAGGTAAACACACCAGAATAAAAAAGTCTCATGTACATATTTTAAACAGATGTAGAGGACATTTCTCACCCATTTAACTACTTACTCTACACTGGTAACTAATTAATCCAGGCTTCTGCAATTTAGGAGACTCAAAAATGTTTACAGAAGTTGAATCAAAGTTTTGTAGATGCAAGTAAGTCAGTTCATCAGAACATTTATTTAACAATGAATATTTTCTCCATAAAAGGTAAAGTTTTGGCTCTATTACCTGAACTTAAATACATTAAAAAATAATGGAGGGAATAAAATCTTAAGAGATATTGAGTGTGTAACATCCATTGATTTGCATGTAAGGTGGATGCTTGTATCCTCCAGAAATATTGGTCTAAAAGTAACTTTGTGGAGAAGGAATGGATCTAAGAAAGACATTCTGGCAGGTAACCAAACAGCTTCCACGGAGCCCTCCTGACTACTTAACTGTGGGATAAAAAGATAATTACAAAACCGGTGGTGAAAACACCAAGTTCATTTTACTAATATAAGAAGGGACTTGGAAGACATGCTGTGTGTAGAATGAGGGAAAAGCATCCTGCCTAGACAACTGAAGTTAAAGTAGATGAATGGGAATACGAGTCTTGGGAATGCAAGTATGAAATACTAAAAAGGTAGGTTACCTTACTTTTTTCTATATCTACAAGATGTTCCCCTTTTAGCACATCCAGTACTAATGTTTGCTTTTTTTTCTGCAACTCATTCTTCTACAGCTTTTGCTCTTTGCAAAAGAGAACACAGCATACATTGCTTCTGGCTCAAAGCTCAGCACACTGATAGATGAGTCGCTTAATTTGGAGGAAGATCCTGCCTGCAGTCTGCTTGAATGATCACTGCCACTGGAGAAAAGCATCTGTAACAATCAATGTACATCACTTTTAAAAGCAAGAGAACTTAACTCTTGCAAGCACTAGTTAAGTCTTGCAGTGATGAAGGAAGAGTAAGCTCTAAGCAGGAATTGCCCCCAACGAGGGGGTTCTGCAGTACTTCCAGCGTGAAGCTGCTGCTACAAAGACAGCATACAGAGCCTGACAGGAGATTATATGCAGGTATCTCCTCTTATGCAGCCCACCACACCAGACAAGGTGGGTTCCATGGGTTGGGATAAACTTCCAGGCCTCTTGGCATCTCCCCTGTTCCTTGTTACCAGGGAAGATGAACCCAACTAGAGACAAAATATTCTTGTGAAAGCTCTTACACAAGCTGGATGCTCGCCCATTAAAAATGGTGCTTGTCACCTTGGCATCTGATGTCATTTCATCTCATCCTGGTAAATCTTAGTAAGCTGATTACCACTGAACTGGAGGAGGGATACAATTAGATTGAAGGGAAAGGGAACTAAAGTACCTTATGAACAAAAAGTACTTTCTGAAAATTGAACCTGTAGTAAAAGAAGTGGCTGTGTTTTTTCTGGTCTCTTTCTGTGCATAGCTTGGTAGGAAAAAAGCCTTCTTGGCTAAGCCCTTTGCCATGAAGATACTAAAAGAACAGCAATCCAAAGAAAAGAAAGAACAGGAAAATCAAGTATCAGCAGTTTTGGCTTTTTTTTAGACTTCACAAAACTCATGAAAATGAAGACAAGAAAAGAAAGCTCTAGTTCAGCCAAATGGCACTAATGAATTGGAAGGGGGGGCAGAGGGGGATTTTGTCATTTCATTCATTCAGTGAGTGTTTGCTACGAGTTCAGCTGGGGTTAAAAAGTCTGAAATATTTTAGTGAGTGCACACCTTTACATGCAGAAGATGTCCAATTGCTCAGTTTTACCTGCTCCTTTTTCAAATTATCTGCCTGGTCCATGAAGAAGGATGTAACAAGGGAATTCTTGTGGAGACTTAAGTTAAAATTTTTTCTTACCTCATATAGGTTAATCAAATTAATTTGCTCTGGACTGGCATTAAGTACAAAGCCAGCTTGTTATATTCAATTTCAGAAAATCCTAGAGAGATTTTTTCTGTTTGTCCCTATGCTACTGAGCAGCTTTCAAAGAATTTAATTTTTGGTTTTTGTGCTTAGGCCCTGTTTATGGCTATAGTAGAAAATGATGCAGGTTTAAACTCATTTTGTTCTAACCTATTTTCTTCTTATTTTGTTTGTGAATTAATTCTTAACACAGGCAAAAGTGACACAACTAAATTGTACCTCAAGTTTGTTCTATACGAAAGAACGAGAAACCAGTCAGCTACAAAGAAACACACCAGTCAAAGCTTCTGGTAAAAACCTATACGTAGGCATAGGAAAAAACACATAGGCTCAGTAGACCTGAAGGTCCTCCACAGATGCCCTTCATTTGTACGGCTTTTGAAAAATAACATTTTCTCTTTGATAAATGTATAAAGCTTAAAATAGTTAGCCTTTTTTCTTTAGACAATGTTCTACAGATTTTTACCGTACCTCTTGCCATGCACAACTGCCCCAGGATCCTCAGACTTTGCTTCCAACTCCTGAACTTCATCTACCAGTGTCTTGTAAGTAGCTCTCTTTACTCTGTAAGTACATACAAAATACTGCCAGACTTACTCTTTTTGAAAGTAGAACAACAGATAATTTTAATACTTATATAAATATTCAATTTATAAATCCATTTCCCCAGACTTAAAACTAAGCTTTACAAGTAAAATATAAAAAAATCTAAGAAATGAATTTTATCAAGTGTTCTTGCAAATTAGAAACAAAAAATATTTATTAATAAAACACTACAGTTATTGAAACATTTAAAATACTACTGACTTTTTAAATAAAGTTTTTCAAAAACAAAGAAGGTAAAAAATAATTTTATATAATCACCAGAATTGATCTTAATTTGTTTTTTATTATATTACTAATTAGAATACACATTTAAAAGTCAGCACTTCCTCCTGTAAACCCCGGCATTCTCGTACTCACACTTTGTATACTATATCAAGAAGTAAAGCTGTCATAGGAATACACAGGAGTCCCATCCAAAACACTCCAGAGCTGAACATCATAGCTGCCTGAAGAGAAATGCACAAAATGCAATGTCATGACAAGAAGTAGAAAAAATTTTAGAAATATCAAGTAGTTACTTGAGGCTATCAAAAGCAAATTTAAATGAACCATTCTAGTCTGACTAAGGTGAAATAGAACTTCAACTCCTTTCTGAAATCGCCTGAGTTGCAACAAAAATCCAGTAAATAGTAAGCACTATTTCGTGTCGAGAAGCTGGTACAAAGATACACTGCTTAGCTCTTTGCATGAGGAAATCACCCCTCCACAATGCTGCTCTATACCACTATGCTGATTACAGGCATTTCCATTAAAATCAGATTTATCAAAAACCCACCCTTTCCCAACTCTGTCAATACATTATGAGCACAGTTTTCCAATTTGCAATTGACTCTAACAGGATGTGATGCTTTCTGACCCTTCATACGGATACTGGACACTGTTACAGTCATTCTGCAATATAACTTGGATCAAAGTTAGCTCCCACAGAACTTGCTGCACCACAGTTCCCACACTGCCACAGACTCCTGTTAAACAGATTGCTTAAAAATGAGAAATAAGGAAATAACTATTTATGTAATTATGAAAGTATGCAACATATTGTTAAATGAAGATCTAACATATTAATACATGGCGAAATATTTGAAAACCTTGTAATTGTTTTTATCTGTGTATTTGTTTTTCTATACACCGCTATATGTAATACATAGCAATTTCTTCTGTTCATAACTTGGTCTGTAGAAATGATAAAAACTAAAACATACTGAATGGCCAAAACAAACATCACAATATATGGACATCAAAGGAAAAAAGTCTTTACCTGTGTAATTCATGCTCAAATGTATACATCAATAATATTATGGACGCAAGGACTATGATAAATACTTACTGAAGCACGTTACTAGAAGTTTGATTGCAATCAGTATTAGAAATACTTTTATAATGTAATTACATTGTTGAGAGGTTGAAAGTAACATGACTACACAACAATATCCTTTCAAGTCCTTTGTTTCATTACTTGGAGACTAATTTCTTTCAAAGGTTTAGCCTCAATATGCAAAACAAATAAGCTGAAATTTTACTAGTTTTAATTAGCAGAGCAAGCTTGCAGTAGGTAGCCTGCAGTAGCTGAAGTCTAATTTCTCAACATGCATACATGAACATTTTAGAATTATACTCAATATGTCAATATATGAAAACAGAAGTGAATTATTTTCAGAAAAGAACCCTAATTCTCATATAAGCAAAAAGTTCTATTTACCTTGGTTTCGTATCCAAATTCCTAATGACATTGATTCTTTGGAAAGCATTAGAATGTATTCTAACTAAAAATTTGGTTAACTTTCCACAGCTATCTTAAAAGGACATAGATATCGCCCTGAGATTCTACTATTTCTGCCAACAGCTGTCAGCAAAGGCGTAAACACTGAGCATTTGCAGGCTCAAAATAAAACAATTCACATTTTCAAAGGAGAAAAAAAAAAGAAAATTTTTTATCGGAAAGTGGAGGAAATGTATTAGTGAAGAAATGTATCAGCAGTCACTTTATAAGCAAAACCTGACTTTTGACATACCTGATGAAATACTAATTTTCTAGAACAGGAGCTAATAGGAAATGTCTATCACAAATGCATTTTGCAAGGTATTTTATAATTAAGCAGCAATTAGATAGATGGTTCCCTTCAAAACAAGAAAAAAGTACAGAAATACAACTTGAACTAATTACGATTGTTACTTCCTATTATTAACAACATTTTTTAATTTATAAGGACATAGCAAAGAGCCGTCCTTGTGTTAGCCACTCGGTACTAAATGTTTGCTGGTGAAACAGCAAAAGTGATAATGTAGGTCTTAGGATGTTAATTCTGACCATTGTAATGCTAACTATGAATGAAGGAACAACTGGCGCCTACTATTCACTCCATCCAGCCTTTGGCTTTACAAATGAACAACATGAATTGAGGTAAAAAAAAAAGTTTTTCTGCGTCATATTTGAAAGCCTGTCAGATTTTTTTTCTTTTACAGAGTTAATCCAAACCTAAAAGATTTAAAGCCGACATTCGCGTTAAAGACAGAGGCCCTCTTTGTATTTTTTGGACGAAGAGGGGAAAAAATAAAATCCCACAGAGGTATTTCCTTCCTTTCTGTACAAGAAAGCTCCCCCCTCACTCTGTAGAAAACATTTTTGTCTCTAACTTTTCACATCTCTCTACACATAGGCAGGTCATCTGGGAAACGGCAAACCAATCCTTTTCAGACAATGGCACTAACAGGAGCAGCCTGTTCTGGGGACGGACTCTGGCTGCCTCTGTTTGTGGTTTACAAATTGTTCCTAATGTGAGAGATTTGTGGTCTATGCCAAGTCTTCCCCCTTTAGGCCTTGTGAAACCAAATGGAATCTGCCACAAAAGTGGCTCCCAGGGGAATTCAGAAGTAATCCAAAATGAGAGCTGGGAAGCCCAGTTTATTGTAGGACTTAAAAATCCTGCAGGGAAGATAAATAATTTGTTCTATGTGTAGCTCATGCTCAATATTACAACTTTCTAAAATAAATTAACATGGTTTTCAAGTTTAGATTTTTATATAGGTTCTAATTTGTCAAAAAAGAAAAAAATTCTGAGAAATACTCCTTTTTATGACTTAGTAGCAGATAAGAAATCCTGCCTGCAAAACATTTTTAATGCACTGCTGAAGATGTAGTGTTAGGAAATTGCATGTCAGAATGAACACAGAATATTTGCTTTTTCCTCATTATGAAATGGTCTGCCAAAACAGCTAGCTCAAGTTTCAAAAAGCCTTTTAAAAATAAGAAGAGAAAGATGAAAACAGCAGTAAAATTCTTGGTGCAGAAAAGCTTACCCTTTTCAGTTTATCTATTCCAGGTGTCATCTAGGTGCATATCTTCTTCCTATAAACTACAAAGCTATAAAATACCTCAACAGCATAAAACCAGCAAAAGTTTCTCTTCTCAACCTACAGAAAAAACTTCATTAGAAGCAGTTACGTGCATGTGTTTGCCTTCGTATGTGCCAAAGTACTTACTGCTGTAGTACTTAAACAGATCTGCATTAACTTCCAGGGCAGTGAAGCTCCTAAAAGTGAGTTCTTGTCTTGCCTCTAGTCTTTCTGTGCTATGTAGAGTTTGAAAAACATCTTTTAGCTCCTTTTAATTAAGAGCTTTGTTCCCTAGAATTCCAAAGAATTAAGTTTCTCTCTTAGGATCTCTGATTGTTAGGTATATTAACCAAGACAGACCACTGGAAGCAAAAAAGGTAAATTGGGCAGTTCAAAGATCAGCTCTACTGTTCTTGTTCAAGAGAATGAGAATGTAACTACTGAATATGGAGAAGGATCTTTGAAGCATATCTGGGAATAGCAGATTCTGGCTCACAGATTCTGGCTCACTCTGTCTACTACTAGACCGAGTACAATTAAACTGTGAAGGTTTGAAAAGTCAAAATGGAAACTACCTATCCGGAATTGAACAGAAAAAGAAAAACCCCTTAGACAAATAATTTTGATTCCTGAAGTGAAAGATGAAAAGCAAACTTTAAATATAAAGAATTAAATAGTTAAAATATGTTAGTATCAGAATGGTAACATAATTTTAGGCTCTCAGGTGAGGACAGACGACTAAAATGGATATGTTTTATGGGATGAATTCTGATTAACTTAATCACCAAGAAATCACTGATTTTTTTTAAAGTAATAATATTCTCTACAAATGTACACTGAAACATTTTAGTTCTGTAAACAAGAGCTCCACACAGGTATAGAAAGGAAGACACATACATATTAGTGATTATTGTTTTGCAAAGACTCACAGGTCTGAAAAGACAAGCTGGGAAAACTTGGAAGGGGGATGAAAATGTGCTAAAACTGTAGGATAAGGCCTATAGGGGCCTTCTGCTGAGAATGAGCTTCAGAAAGATTTCGGACTATGAAGGAAAAGCCTAAATTTCATTATTGAATTATTTCAGTGTTCTTGAGAACTGTACTTCAAACATGCTCTATAATCAAGGAATAAACCTTGCTGAAAAATTAGTACACCAGTTATTCCCCCTGAAATGAAGACACAGAATCTGGATAATATTTTAATCCAGATTGGTAAAAAAGCAGTGCAACAGCAAAAAAAAAAAAAAAAGAAGAAAGAGAAATAAATTACAGCACAACTACCCTAGATATTAGCCATTGAAGAATGACTATATTCCACAAGTTTTGTGATAACGAAGTGAGAATTGATAGACTTTTGTATTTGCTTACCATACAGAGCTCAAAGCAATTTTTAGAGATTGCCAACTCAGTTATTTGCCAGGTTCCCTTCAGAGCAGGGCACAGGAATTCTCTTGTTTTGAAGAATTTAGAGAAATCACTACTTCAGAAATTTAGGGGCATTATTTATAACTCTCCCTGCTAACATTGAGGAAAAGTCCCATAGCAATTTTTCTTAAATATACAACCATTTAAATTTATTATGCTCTGTTCTGCAAAAGTTATTAAACTAACACTCAGCTGTTTTTTAAAAATGCAAGAGACAAGTATGCATTAATAGCACCTTTTACAGCTGGAGGGACAACACTGCAGGGTGCAAAAGCTGTGAGATCCTCGTAGAGAAGCTGTTGATGTATGGGCTTCATGAACAGACTGTGAGATACACTGAGAACTGGCTGAATGGCAGCTGGTGATCAGTGACAGTCTGGCTGGAGGCCAGTAACTGAGAGTGTACCCCAGGAGGTCAATACTGGGTCTAGTTCCATTTAACATCTTCATTGAAGGTCTAGATGAGAGGTAAAGTGTACCCTCAGGAAGTTTGCTAATGACACAAAAGAGGGCGAAAAGTGGCAGATGCACTAGAAGTTTGTGCTGCCATCCAGAGAAGTCTCAAAGGGCTGAAGGAATGGGCTGACAGGAACCTCATGCAGTTGAACAAGGAGAAATGCAAAGTCCTGCACATGGGAAGGAACAACCCCAGCCAACAGTGTATCCTGGGAGCCACCCAGCTGGAAAGCAGCTTGGCAGAAAAGGACTTGGTCCCAATGGGCACCAAGCTGAAAACAAGCCAGCGATGGACCCTTGTGACAAAGAAAGTGAATGATATCTTTGGCTTCATTAGACTAAGTATTGCCAGCAGAGGGGAAGGCAGGTCCCCTCTACTCAGCACTGAGGCCACAGCTAGGGAAG
Organism: Oreocharis arfaki; assembly: GCA_013398015.1. Taxonomy (NCBI): domain Eukaryota; kingdom Metazoa; phylum Chordata; class Aves; order Passeriformes; family Paramythiidae; genus Oreocharis; species Oreocharis arfaki. Next base: position 432,981 of record VZRR01000616.1, on the reverse strand, counting down.
TCTCCAGTTTTGGGCTCCCCAGTACAAGAAACACAGGCATACTGAAATTAGTTCAATGTCCTGAAGCATCTCTCATACAAGAGAGAAACCTGAGATAGTTTGGACAATAACCTAACAGAAGGCTTAGGGGCATCTTATTGATGGAGACAGATTCCTGAATGGAGGGTGCAGAGACAGAGCCAGGCTATTTCCAGTGAGGCCCTGTCACGGCACAAGAGGCAAGGAGCAAAAACTAAAACTCGAATCTGAACATCAAGAAAACCTTTGTTACTGTGAGGGTGACTGAACAGGGACACAGGTTGTTCAGAAATGTTGTAGACTCTCCATCTTTGGTAATATTTAAAAGCTGTCTGGACATGGTCAGGGGCAACTTGGTGTGGTGTCAAAAGCATTAGACCAGATGACCTCCAGAGACCTGTTCAGCTGTTCTATGATTGTATTCTATCCTTAAGGCTTTGCTTTGTAGGCTTTGCTCTGTAGGCTTTGCTCTACAGTAGACTAAAACAAATTCCCACTTTTGGATCAAACTTTAGACAAACACCTTACGAGAGAAGACCTGTTCATTAGAGACTAAAGTATCTGGACAACTATATTTTAAAAAAGTTATTTGGTGTTTTTGTGTAAAAAACTCCAACGCAATAAAGGCATTAAAGGATGCATATCTAATATTTTAATAAGCATGATTCCATATAAGTAGGATACTTGGCATAATACAGAGGGAAGTAATATTTAAGAAACTAATACTGTCAATATAGTATATTCTAATACATCTTTTCTACACAGTGCAGCTAAATCATCCCACAAGAAATATTACTGTTTTTCACAAGGCTTCTGCAAACCTCAGTCAAATGATCTAAAATTCTGTAAAATACATGCTTGTACCTTAACTCCAATTTCCGTCAGCAGTTTTATAAATCCTCTGGGTCACACAGAGCAGAAACAGATGGTGCTCTGGAGAACTTTGCAGTGCATTGTCTACAGAACCACAATAAATTAAAAAGTTTTGTGGATACTGAACTTTTGCTTTAGTATCAATGTCATACTTCTTACTCAAGTAAAGTATTATTATTCTAAGGTATCTTATAAATCATATAGGTGTTAAAAAAGAGGCCTAACAATTCAGAGCACATAACAGTAACAAGGAGCTTTACTAGTGTGAAATTTTCAATAGATTGATTTGTTTTTCACCCCTCCTCAATTACAGGTTTTCAACTCAGACCACAACCAGATTTTTTCAAGAAAGAGATAACCATACTAGTTTAGAAGTGTATCTACTTTTATAATTTAAAAATCAGTCTGGTTTTTTTTTTTAAGAGGACTTAAAGGAAAAGTAGACCTATTAACTGCAAGGATGGAAGCATTAATGGAAGGTTCTAGCAGCTTTACAGTCTACTGACACATGAATGGAGGCTATTCTTAGTAGGTGATGTAAGTTACAGAAATTTCATTAATTAATGCAATTATTGCAAAAGGACTGCATAGACATAAAAGCATAGAACAATTTAATCACATCTTCATTTATTTGTGCAGTCATAATACACGATATGACAAAACATGGACAACAACAAATTTCTGGTAATTCCCTGAATCACAGATTAAAAATGCATTTTGTTCAGTATCACAGAACAGTTTTCTGTATATTGAAGAGTTTCAAAAAAAGAAAATAAACCTACAAAGCAAATCCCTTATCAAATATGAACAGATTTGGCATTTAATTTTAAAAACTCATGCAAAGTTCATCTGGCTTAAAAAGAAAATATCATTGTTTAACATATTTTGGAAGCATATTTAAATTATCTATTCGTTAATGTTATATATAGAAGTATCAATTTATATCACTGTAGTAGAAAGACAGACCCAGGCAGTTGATTTTTTCAAGTCCACAATAAAAATTTTCTTCTAGTCTGTAGTGACACCTTTTTTTGAATTAAATGCAACTTGTTTAACATAATGGGTCAAAACACATGGTGTTAAACCTAATCACAAAATGCCTACAAAGAATTTTATGTCGTTTTTTTTTTCTTTCTTTCTTGTGCATCTATATTTAAAAGCACATTCTTTACTGGTAAAATACTAAGAAAATAACCAGTAAAGTTCCTTGTTCACATGCTTCCATATTACAGTCCTGACAGACAACAAATGCATGAATAAACAGTTCTGCAGATGTAACGCAAATGGTAATATAATGAAGACTGCGTTACAGAGGCTGCAAAGTTATTATAAAATCAATGAAAGTTTCTGAAATGTTTTCAATATTTCTTTCTCATAAGCTGTGCATCCCCATTCCTTCCTACAGAAACAGTGTTTTGCTACTACTACCAAAATCCTCCTTGCAGAAAAGTTATTTTAATACTTTGTTATAAGTAGGTAGAAGTTGAATTCCTAGTCTTTTAGGGTCTGTGTCTAAGACTTGAAGAATATAGTCCCTAATTCTTAGAATAAACTCAAGGAAAGTAATTTTTAAATGAATGATTTTAAAATACAAGCAAAATAATATGAAAGTAAACAGTAAATTCAGCTTAATTGATGATGAAATATTTATATACTGTTTCTACTAAAAGACTCATCAAGTTGACTTGCTACAGGACCTAAACTAGCTACAGATACTATACTACATAATTGATTACTTAGGTTATCACCCCTTCTTATCATATATCCTTCTTCAGTTTTATGGCCTATTTTTCCATTTTCTTCAGCTTCATAAAGCCCATTGCTTCTCTTGCAGTTTTCATCCTTTTTTCCCCTCTAGCCTGTGTCTGCCAAAAGACCATGGTGAACTGACAGTTTCCATCTGAACATCATCAATCATGGAAAAAGGAATGAAGTTTTCTTCACTTGGAACTTTATTTCTTTAAGAAGGAAACCCCACAAGTGGAATAGAAACTGTTTTAAGGTTGACAAGATGTAACTGGTTTCAGAATTTTGACATGGAAACGTGTTTCAGCTACTGTAACCCAGATGCCTACTATCAATCTCTAACAGATAATCAGCTACAGAACTACTAGTTATTCATATCAGGAGTACACTTGTGCCAGGATACCTTACTTACGTAAGTCAAAAGTCAAATTTCAACTCTTCTGCTGCACTACCTATTTGGCAACAAGTTACCACTACTTACACGATTTAGGATTACTGTACCATGGAGAGCATGTTGTTCCCACACTGGAAGAAACAGTACTGTATGGGTGGATAAGTTGGGCTAGTGAGGGTCTACCAGTCTTGAAAAACCAGAAAACAAAGGTCTTGATGCCAGAATTGTCTCAACATTCTGGAACAACTGGACATTTTCGGTCAAGGTGGGCTCTGTGTGTTTTCGTTCTGGGAAAGCTCAGAGCAAAAGAGAGAGACAGAAAAATATACCTGATTATACTATTAGGAACATGTCATGGAAAGGGGTCTAGTGGCCTAGACAACAGAGAAAAAATGCTGTAACTGGCATTAATTTTTTGTTTCACTATATTTTCTTTTCAAGCATGGCATTCTGCAATCTTTCCTTCTGTGATACCAACTTACAGCAACCTATATGTAAAAGCCAACTTTAATCATCTTCTGTTCAACTGGAATGATACACAAAATGATGGAAACAAAATTAGTCTAAAAAGCCAGAAAAACTCACAAAAATAAGTGACATATTTGTTTCTTTGTTCAGTAAGTGATTGGGTGATGCTTTGATAGTAAAAGATGAACACAAATCAACAACTCTTACGCTTTAACTTAGGGCCACTAGCTTTAGTGCTCAAATGTAAGAGCATTTTAGCAGCATAAACTGACTTTTCTTCTGTTACAACTCAAGTTTTTCTTGATACATTACCTTGCAGTGTTCTCCACTGAAACACATTTATCAGAGTTGAACATTTTATAGGAATGAATACAAAAAAATGAGTTTCAAAATATTTAGATGAAAACCTTCCTCTGCATCCAAGGAATGAGTTTTCCACCACCTCCATATGTTTTTCCTCTCTCCTTCAAGAGCACTAGAATTTTATTTACTTGGAACAGAACCAGGAATAAGCAGGAAGAATCTTATTATTTTTATTACATTATTATGAAGAAAGACTGAATCCTTACTACAATTTTTCATTAAGTTCTTTTCTATCTCAAAGAAGACATGAAAAAGATGTTTGTAGAAGACATTATCTAGCTGGGACTTAATTGTTGGATGAATATTGTGTCAAGAATACTGACTGGAAAGACTATAAAGCTATTGAGACAGAATTGTTGTTACCAGCTCTAAGAAGAAGAAAGAAAATACCTTTAACCTTTCTAAGGACTACAGGTATATAACCTATAACTATACATACTTATAAATCTAAGTTTATTAAAAAGGGGGCATTTTTAATGAACACATTTGGGAAAAAAAATGCATGAAAGTCCCCTTCAGCATCATTTATCAGATCAGACCAGCTAAAATGGACAAAAAGCTAAGAAGTAGATGTCACCTTTTGACACACTCATTTAACTTTCGCCAAATGTAGTTGGATGAATTTTTCCAGTCCGACTCACACAATTGAAGAAATCAGACAAGCAGTATTTGCACATGCAAGCAGAGTTGCTTATATGGATTTGTTTCTGTCACACCACAATCTTTTGCACAGTTAAATCTCTGAATCTTTTAGTTTGAATACTTATGGAAGGCCTGACTTGCTACAGAGAAACCCAGTGAATTCTGCCCTGCCAGAGACCACTCAGTCAGTACGGGGGCTTCCAGGAAAGCATACAAAAATCCTGCTTCCAATCTGAGCTGCAGTATGCATCAACAGGACTTTCAGCCACAGAGAGTGCAGCGCAAAAAGCTAGACCAGAGCTTTGAACATAAGCTTTAATGGTCTATGATACATTTAGAAGACTTTATTCTGACATCACAGACATCAAAATATATTCTTAGAAAGAAAACAAAACCAATCTCAGTCAACAACACCCCCCTTCAAACAACTTCATGCACATACATCAAAACTACTAAATACCTGTACACGAATATGCAAACACACTAACAAAATAAGGCTACCCATTTCAAGTACAGATAAAGTTTTATCACAACAAATAAATGATTTTAGGTCCATAAGTCAGACTACTTTGGCACAATGTTGAATTCAAACCCCAAGAGTATTATTTTTGTTTACAGCTACATCTCTTTAATGAAGAACCGGTTCTACAAGATCACAGGAATTGTATTCCCTCAAAAAACAAGTGTTTTCACAGTAACTTCAGAGTCTGAAAATGTACTAACTAAAACATGGTTATTTTAATAGTGAAGTAGCCACCCTTCTGTCATACCAGCGTGTAACACCATTTTGTTCCCACTGTGCTTATCACCATGAAAGTTCTGCTGTCTTTAAAACCATACAGTTTTTACAAAACCTCTAAAAACACCGAATTCCAAAACCATTCTGTTTCTTCTATAAAATACAGTGTATATGAAGAAAAATGCTGAAGTACGAGAGCTTCAATTGCTTTAATTTACAATAATGTACAGAATTAGTTTTGAGTAGTGGAGGCAATGTGGTACAAAATCTACATATATACATAGGTAAGACATTATAATAGAAAGGAAAACCAGCTAGAAATTCTGTAATTTAAAATTCTTTCCCTTAGATGTCCAAGTATTTAGGGTAATGCCTTGTGCTGTCCATTAAAATGTAGTAGTTACAGAAATGCGTATATACTATCTTTTCTTGTAACTGTTTATATAGGAGGTTGGATTAATGAGTTTTAATTACTTTCAAGTGAGGGAGAGATATGCACCTACATTTCCCACATCCTACATGAATTTTTAAATTGCTGAATTATATCACAGTGGTGATGGAGTTACAGGGACTCATTCTTTTACTGGTGTAAGGCTTGATTTAGTTGATGTTCTTTGAGAAACATTAGAAGAGTATCCTTCTGACACAAGCAGGTATTCTCAGTTTCTGATTCCCACTGAGAATGCACACCACACTTCTCAGCTCAGGAGGTATTGGTCATGCCTAGAAGCAGACATTAGAGTCTGGGAAATTAATACTTCATATGTTTCTGGAACTGAATAGTATTGAGAATTTGAGACTGCAGTTCCAATTAAATCAGATAAGGCAGCAAATAAGCATCTTTTATGGATTCAATCCAAACTGGAATATTCAGAGCAGGTTTACACAAGCGGGATTAAAAATGAATGAGAAACCACGAATTACTGTCAAAAGGTTAAAGATACACTGCAATAACGCATTCCAAGCAGCACACTAATAGAAAAGGAAGTGTGCATGACAAGCAGTTCATGCAATGTTATGGCACCTCAGATTTTTTTGAGATATTTTCCAGTTTCAAGTATTTCGCAAATTTGTAAAATTCAAGATGAAAAATAGCCTTAACCAGGCTACTCCTGGTTACTTCATTATAAAAAAAAGCTCCAGAAAAATAAGATCTGTAATTCTGAGTACTGCATTTGGTAAGACTTTTCTTTAGAAAATTAAAGCTTACCTAAAAACTGCAAAGCAGCTTACCTCTCTATTCTTTCTCATTAGACCACATAATCACAGCCTGTTAGCTGAGCTCCATTTTCACAAGAGTAAAAACTGATTATATTTTAAATAAACTTGGCTACCATACTGAAGGTATAAAAGACAGAATGACATATGAACCTCTAGTTAGCAGAAAGATCCAATAAAGATTAGGTCTGTACTACAGAGTGAAACAATATTTTTTTCACACATTTGGGTGTTAGTTACAATATATCTTTACCTCTCCTGACATATCAGGTGCCATTGGAATGACTGGCCACAAAGAAGAGTAGATTCCAAAAAACACTACCCAAAGTGCAATGCTTCCCCAGATAGCTATATGGCTGAACTGTTAAGACAAACAAACAAAAGAACAATTATCGCAGATGCATTGTAACATAAAGTAACATCTTTGCTACTTAGTACTTACAGTGCTATTTTGATACATTGAATTAAATTTCCAATACCTTACATCAATTTAACTCCACTACTTCACTTAGCTGTTTTGTAACGGAAAATGACACTATCAGCAGCAAAATTACTCCATTTTAAGCCAATTTAAATTCAGTTATGGTAAGACCAGAGTAATTTCATTTTTGTAGCTTAACATTTGTCCTAATTTTCAATACTGAGCATTATTTTTTTTATACGTGGATATTCTGTCCTTCCACACAGTAACCACAGTTTGCTGCTGTGTGGGCTGACAAACTTAAAGTGTGCAAAATAATAAATAAGAAGAAAACAATACAATTATTCATCTATCATATTTCACAGAACATTTGAGAATACGGTAAAGACATTTGCTTACCAAAGTCCAATACGAGGTCTCCAATCCAGCCTTCAGACACACAGTCAGAACCACGAACTTAAGGAGAGAAAGACAGAGAGAGCATTCTTAATATGGGAATCTTAACATACAGAAATTATTAGTTTGGTTAAACTTTCAGGAGAAGACAAGAAGTAAATTGTCACTAGAAGATTTAAGGATACACCCCAGTAACGAGCTAATAGAACGCTAAGAATTACTAGTTTCCATTAATAATGGCCACTCACTTGATTTGGAAAACTCCTCTTTTGCATTAGAAATCATATCCTTGCTTCTTAGAACTCTGTAATTCTGGCTCTCAACAAGTTGTTAGCATCTTTATTAATGGTATTTTGGTTACACAGAAAGTTTTGTGAAAAGTGTAGTAGTCCTCTTCAGTAGAGACTGAAGACCCTCTAGTTACAGACAGGATGACTACAACTTTCTACACCAAGACAGATTTAGAAGACATAGATGCTGGATTGAAAGCTTGCAATTGTTCAAGCTTACATTAGTCTAAACTTAAAAAACAACCAGAAGTTTTATTCATTTCATTAGTAAATGAGTCACCTGCACCAAACCCTGAAAAGCCAAAGAGTTAAATGTTGGTAATCCAAGACTTATGTTCTGCATACAAATAAAATGTTGAATAAGTCTGTTATGTCATTTTCATTATTCCCTCTGATCTTTACTCTTTTCTTATCTTTACACTTTTTATGGAGCAGTCTCTGAAAACATCCGGTTTGTAGGACATGCTCCATTTTAGTTTACAGATGAGCAGTAGGAGAAAGTTTATAATCCCACAGCAAGGACTAGTTGATAAAGGAAAATTGTTTATCTCCTTTCTTCGAAATTCACTAAAACTAGTTTTCTGTTTACCAAAGAAATAGTTATTACATTTTGTAACCCATTATACATATATACCCAATATACATTTTGTGAATGTATATCACAAGTTCTGCTTTACCTGGAATCTGAAGAACATGAGGCTGAAAAAAGGAGTCATAAAGACCAAGCTCCAACTCTAACAGCTATAGTTTAAACTCTAGTTTGTTGGACAAGTTGGCAGCACTGATTGTCAGTGAGTTTGTTTGTGCTGAACCTCAAGCAGCCTCAGAAATTCAGAAGAAATGTACTTCAATCAGAAGCTGAAAGCAACTAGTTAAATATGCATGACAAAACTTTCACTATGTCTAGTGCATAGAAGGATAAAAATACTTAAAGTATAAAGCATAGCTTTCACCTATAAGCTTATACTTCCAATTCTGAAATCCTGAAATCTCCTATTTCAACTGTGCTATTAAGGACCAATACCAAAAAAAAAAAAAAAAAAAAGTCGCAGCACCACAATTTCATTATCTAAAACACGTATGAAATCTAATTAGAAGAAAATTGAGGACGATTATGAGTACTATAATTTGCTTGGTCTATCCAGTTTAGGTTCTGTATTTGGATGTGTAAAAAAAATGAATTATGGAAAAATAACCCAAACAAACTCATCTGGTACACTTGTTTGCTGCTTAGGTCAGTCATAAGAAAGGAAAACATCCTTCAGGATGAGATCAAACTGCATAGAAAAAATGTATACACAAAACAAACACTGCAGATCTCTTCGAAAGGAGATACACAGTGTGAGTATATAGCCTTTGCTGACCTGTGATGGGATCATAACTGATACCCCTAACAAAATCACCAACTGTGCACAGCCATGCCCTCAAGAATATGAGGTTTATTGCTCCCTCCTCCACTTGATCCAGGCTTAAAATAATGCACTGAATCCTACCCAGTAAACAAGAACTGAAACTGGTATTCTGTACAAAGACTCAGCTTTTTTTTTAAAAAAACCCCAAACCTCTCAAAAATGGTCATACAGATATTTTCACAGCCCTCTATTTTAAAGAAATAATTCCAGAGCATGATATGAATCAGTGCATATTTCTGACTTTATTTGTGGATCCAAAGAAACAAAACTGTATCACTTTCTGAATTCCTTTCTTATTGACTTTTGTAGAACTGGTGACTGCAGACTTCTTAAAACCACATTAAAAGCAGTATGAGGAATGAGAATTACCCTAGCCTCAGAATTTTGATATGACTGACGACTGTTACTGCACATACACTTCACATGCACAGATTTAAAAAAAAATAAAAGTCTCCACCCCCATTTTGAAAATCTCTCAGAATTTATGTATGCTCCAGATTTCCTTGAATTCCTGTGCAAGAGCAGGAAAACATCAATTGGAACTTCTATATATCCCCTGACTTTTAACCTGAAAGAAAATAGTGTTTTTTCGGGAAATTCTTGACAACTCTGCAGGTTAGTAGCAAGAAATTAACGTCTCAGGTTTCAGCTCTCCTAGTCGAAAACCAGTTGCAGAATGCGACAGATGAGCAGCATTGTGACCTCTGTTTCAGCATGTGTCTACAATATTTTCCTTTTATTTCAGATATGATGTTTCCTTATTCCACAAGGAAGTGATTTTGATGTGAATTCATATTACAGCCCCCTTACATTAATGGAAGAATTAATTTCTTTTTGTACCTGCCAACAGTAAGGAACTTGAGAAATTAATTAAACTATGCAACACTGAAGAACAGAGGACAGTAAGCATAAATCTAATTTTGCTTCTAAGAGAGATCTTGGAAAAGCTGCTATTGAGAAACATTCATATCTGGTAAGTGAAACACACACATTTAGCTTTACTAATTTATTCTAGGAGATAAAAGATTAAAAGAAAAAAGACCATGGATGACTAGTATCAATAAGAGTAACAGAAGCTTACTGTTAAGTATGGATCAGGTGTACTTCTGGTGGTTTGATTGACTCTGAAAAGGCATCCCACAACCTTTATTCAATATGGCTCAATGCCTCTTTTAAGGCCTCATGATAAATTAACAGAGAGAGAGAACAGGATTGTATCTTCAGAAGTCCACAAACCATTTCTATAATCAATAACCTGAGATTTCTCCAATGCAGAAACTTAACCTAAATTAATAAGCATGCTAATTAGGGAATTTTAATTCCCATTATTTAAAAAAACAGACAGTTTACAGTAAAGGAAAAATGTATCTTCTGCATCTTTATTAAGCTGCTTTTTTTAAAAAATTGGAATTAGAACACAAAGTGCACTTCAAAACCTCTCAAAGAGTCAATCAAGAGCCATTTCTTATTCTTAAGGCACTTCTTAAGGCACTGCACTGAATTAAGTCTTCTGTGAAGAGAATTAATAGCAATAGTAGCACCATATCCTGAGAAGAGTTAGAGCCAATATAGACTTACAGTGTATACAGTGTTCCCCAGGAGCAGGTAATCGGAAGTTTTGCCATTGCCGAATACAGTACCTGGAAAACGAAACGGGGATAAAAATAAAAACATTTAAACATCTGCAACAGCACTATATATGATCTTAATTTTGATATAAAACAGATGGTAGAGCTTTCTAAAGGGTAATAATAGATTTCATCTTGAACTGTACTGAACAATGGAGAACTATGACTTGTATAATGTTTAGTGCTTTAAAACTTCCAGTGACTTCAGGGATCATGCAGGAAACAGGAACTTTTTGTAACGGCATATACCAATAAGACCAACTTTGTATTCAGTAGCAATGCAATTACTTTTAATATCAGAGATATAGTACCTTACCTTCAGAAAAATGTGAAATATAATGGTTTTAGTATATATTGATTATAACATGTAAGTAAGCAGAAAGCTTGGCGTCAGATTTTCAGGAATTCTGGTATTTTTGGTATGGAAACTTATCTTTGCTCTTATCCATATTTCTGAATTCAACTTTAGTAAAAATACAAAATATACTCAGTTTAAATTCTTGAGATGCTTGTCATTCATAAAATTTTCAAAATTTACCCAACTCAAATATATGGATTCATATAAGTACATATCCATTTGGCATATATGAAAACACACACACACAGCAGTTAGGCAGAGTCAGAGCTCTCAAGAGACATATTTTCATAAAAAATCAAATTTTCATAAAAACCACATGTGTTTTCTAAGTTTAGGATTCTGAAGCAGTGAATTTTCCATTATTTATCAGAATTTTATGACTATTTTTACAGGCTTTTCTGCTCCAAGTTCTGTCAAATTTCTTTTTAGACACGGGATAACCGACAACTGAATTATTATGAAGAAATTCCTCATTCTCAGTTAAAAGTACTGAGATGGCTACAATTTCACATGTTCAGTTTTGAAATGATTTTAGCCTTCAAGGTTGTTCATATACTGCAACTAAGCCAACTAAACTATAACACTCTGCTGTAGAGGTTCTAACCACTGAGATATTACATTTTACTGCCTTATACAGACATATCAAAATGCTGTGTATGTAATAAGTAAGGATAAAAGACAATAAAAAAAGAAAAGAATAATAAAGAAGGATTTTTTTAAAAGCTGTATGGGAGAAAGAGAAGAATAAAGGTATTTTTCTGTGGGGGGCATTGAGGGATGGGTTTGTAACTCCTCTGATTAGGCTGGAGAGAGGAAGGTGACAAAAATGGTGATAAATGCTGATAAAAATGGTCTGTAGTTGGAAACACTTATTTTTCTACTACCTCAGCTGGCATACCGTATATTAAATACTGCTAATTGTTTCCATATTTGTGTTGAATGCTTTTCCAGCCTTCATATATATCATCTATATATATGCTTGAAATTAAATCCATTTTGGTTGTGGATGAAGAGTGCTCCTCTCTAAAAGCTTTTCAGGAATTGTGAAGACAGTTTGACACAGAAAAAAATTATCTATATACTGATATTCTGAAAGAGACAGCAGGGGACAACTTCACACAAAAATATTAGAATAAAAGTCCTCCTTAACCTGTCTCCCATTCCATGATGAGGAGCTCACAATGGCTGCATCCTTAGCTCTAGTGATACCAGTTGCATTTCTGACGCTTCCCCTATTTAACTTACTCCCTGGAGAGACTAGCACCCGAGAAGGACTACAGGAGCTGAAGCCTGAAAAAAAAAAGCTGAGACCATGGGTTATTTTAAAGATTACACAAAAGAGGGAGCACCTGGTGAATTTACTAGTACGTGTAAGTTTCACTTCTGCCATTCATGTTGACAAAGTTGCATCAGGAGACGCTTCTGGGAAAATTTATGTGTCACTTTTCATATCCACATGACAGTACATGGAGTGTAAATTTTTTGTACTGTGCAATGGTAAGGTCCCATGGAGCCAACTCTGACAAACAACTTTTACAAATCCATACTTATTCTCTGATCACATATTTCTTGATAGACTTTACTATGACATATGCAGCTTGAAATTTTCTACTTACAGAAAAGAAACTGGTGGATAAGCAAGACTAAGACTAAACAGGAGAATTTGACCAAGAAGGGCTCCAAGAGATTTTAATCATCTTCAAGATTTGATTTTCAATGTTCTAATAAATACCTGCTCAAATATGCACTGCACTGCTTTACAATATATACCTAGCAGTAAAGAGCATAATGAGAATAAGACAGAGGAATAGGCAGACAACTAAGTCTATGTCCACCAGCCAGAGTGCTGGGTTTCAGCACCCTAATGCAAAGCTGAGCTGTACCTTTCCTATTTTAGGATCTTCCTGCACCTCTTCTTTGCTAAGAGAAGGTAGAAGCTGAGACCTGTTCTCAGAAGTTCCTGTGTCTGGTACTCCTTAGGAAACTAATAGCATTATTTCCCCTTCCTCTTCACAAACACAGACAGCAGAGATTTAATTAATAGCACATCTTATTTTGCACTTGTATCTCCTTCATGCAAAACTCTGAGCACCACCAGACCCATGCCAGGTACTGATTATACCACATGATGTACACAATTCCCCCAGGTCCCAGTTCTGCTCCCTTACCCATCCTTTCTCTAGCAATGAAAGGGGAAGGCAGCAGGCAATGCATTCAGACTCACAGAGACCACTGGCCAGCACGTCAGTTCTAGACCAGGGTTTGCAGGCCGAGAAGGCTGAGCTACACTGCTCAAAAAGGAATCTCAGCTTTGTCATTCATACATGAACTCCACTCTGCATCACCACATGTACTCATTAAACACTTATCCACGGTGTAACGCATAAATCTCTCACATGGACTGGCTACAGCTTTGAACAGTTTGAATTTGAGATTATGGTTTTAGAGTATGCACTGACATTTTGGGATCTCATTCCTCCTGGGCTGTCTAAACCTCTCCAATGCAAACTGCTGCCACTGAACTCACATTCAGTGTGATGTGAGTGGCCTTTCAGAGAAAACAGGCTGCCACATACCTCCCTTCACCCACTAGGAGTCACTGAGTGTAAAACACTGTGCAAGAAGTTTTTTGCTTAATCTTCTGGGGCACAAACAGCTGTGACTGTCTCACTATCTAGACTTAACAGTTTCAAAATGTCCATGAGAACATTTCTGTCCCCTGTGCCAGGGCAGACTGCTTGGCTACATCACCAAAACTGACCAGAGACTAATTTTCAGAAAAGCTGCAAGGTACACACTTGGTTTTTTTTTCCCCACAAACTGGAAGCAAAACAAAACCCCACCTTTATGAGAGCTCCCCCAGCCCCAAACATTCCCACACACTGGAAGCAGTGCTTTCAAGTTTCCTTTAATTAACACCACTTTCTGCTCAACCACCCCACTTCCTTCTGCAGCTCAAGTGCATATACAACAGTTGAACTAGAAGATGGACAGGACTGAGCAGTCCAAGATGTCATTGTTCCTCAGCCACAATCCTACTCACAGAAATATAAACTGGAAGGTTAGTATGCCCTTCAAGTCACAGGACAGAATGTATACAAAAAAAAAAAAAAATTTGACAAAATGAAAAAGACAATACAAGGGATAGTAGTGGTTTAGGATCTTGGAGATATTTACCATGGTAGTGTATTTTATAAAAATTAGCATAATTAAATAGCAATCTCTTTTTCTCCATCTTGTTTCAGTTTACATAAACTCTACTGAGATAGTTAAATGTATTTGTACATAATATTATTCCTACTTCTACACAGATTTTAAATACGACATTTTAAGTAAATGGCATCTGGTCTAGTTCTAAAAATGGTATCTTGAAATTTAATCACACTGAACTGCTAGTATTTATAGAGCTTCCCTTAGAAAAAAGGTAATATTTAGATATTTTGTACTGTTTAACATTTTATTTTATTTTTCATAATACTTACCATGCTGGAGGGCTTTTAGTGGAAACCAAAACAGAATGAATGAGTGGAAGAGGCCATTTAAACAATGAACCCAGAAAACCTAAGAAAGAGAAAACAGAAAATCCATGAGAACCATTTGCAATAAACTAGCTCTGTGAACCCTGACCTTTCTTTTTATCTGTGTGTTAGATTCACAAAATGTGTTTTTGTCAGGCCACCTCTGTGAAGTAACATAACTGACAGGCACTTTCTGCCTCTTAGCTCTTCATGGGTCATTTGTTTATTTTTATGCTTTGAAAAAAAGTGTGTATTATCTCCTCCTTTTAATTTCAATTCAGAAGGGAAATTAAAATATAAAAATATGGGAATATAATCAGAAAAATTAAACTAAACCAGACAGCTGGAACAATTGCTACATTCTAAGTAGGGAGTTAAAACAGACTCTGGCTTTTATAATTTGCATTTAGTGTAAGAATAAATTTAGATGGTAAAAAAATCAAAACCTGAGTTACACATACGCCTAACCTATATATTCCCACACACAAAGGAATTAAAAAAGGACAAATATCAGTTTCTTCCTTAAATTTCTCATTACATGCTCCATTCTTGAAGAGCACAGTTTGATCATATTATAATTCCTTTAAAGTATTTGCTAAACAATTTAAGCTTTACTTTCAAACTTATTTTCATTTGTAAAAGATGCCTTCTGCAAAGAACTGTGTTAAGGATAAATAATCTATTAATGCTTTCCATAATACATTGCATGACATAAAAAGACTTAATAAAAAATATGTAGTCCATTTCCTTCAGTATGGCAATCACGTTTTTTTCACTAACAATGCTTTCGACTATTATGGCTTTTATTGTAACTAACTGATAAGTATCTTGAGTGTTAAGGTGTTCAAACAATTCAAATTAAGTTGCCTGTCTCACATTTTCCACAATGTCTCAATGTCTTTTGTTAGATTATACAGCTACACTAGGTTGCAAGATCCAATTTACACTCCAATACTTTGCACATTTAAACTTGTGCTACTCATTAACCTTTGTCTCTCCTTCTTGCTATGTCATTACCAGAAGTTTTTATTTGACAGAAAGCACAGGTGGGTGCAAGAAAAATTAGTTCAACTTTTCCTGACCAATTCTTTTTGTCCCATGCTAATCCTTTAACCTCTGTCATGACCTCATAACCTTTGATCCCTTTTACCATAACAAATATCTGCATCAATATTCAAGGCAGTAATGTTTCCAAATCTTTAACACCAACTATCCAACTTATATAGGTGGGAATTTTGTAGCTGGTGAGTTTGTAGATGTTTACTCATAGCAAATGTTGTATGGGAACAGCCACAGAATTTCCAATTAAGTCAACAAAACATCTGTGCAATAATAAAAATACTAAAAGCTTATTTTAAAACAGAAACCAACTGTTGTAACTCATGCTTACACTATTTATTAAAACTATCACAACACAAAAGTTTCCATATTCATGGGACTATGATAAGTCTCATATTCGTAAAGCATTCCCAGGGACACAAGAGACTCTATTACCTAGTGTCCTTACAACTTTCAGGTTGGCTTTTGTAGGTGAAGGGATGAAATGAGGAAGAAGGAGAAAAATCTCATCTGCTTCAGTGAACAAATACAGTTTAGACAAATAATTATACATATATTGGGGTAACTGCATTATCCAGCACATGTGGCACAGATGTAAGAGCTAAGTATGCTGTATCAGCTCTGCACATCTACTACAGACCATCACACAAAGGCATTGTTAATTCAAGGATATATTGAAAATGTCCTCAAGTTCAACACAAAATGACATCACTTGAAATGTCACTGTTATATTTACAAAAAATAAAATTAGAAGAAACTCTAACAAAAGTCAAATACTCATGAAATCACAGATTCAGGAACAAGTTTACTTTAGTTTTTATTTAAGAGATTATTTATGGGCAATGCTGTAGAAACTTTGTATATTTTATGTATTAAAGAGTCCTACATTCTTTTACTACTACTTATGCTAGCCTCTCTAAGATGAATGCCACCCATTTCCCACCAAAAGTAGCCTCAGACTCCTTTTGATCCACACTGACACATTCTTGACTCCAAGTATTTTTTCCCAAAACTCAAAATTAAACCATAAAATCACAACTCCAAATTGACGAAGAATAGTACCATGTCCCTCCTTCTACAAATCTAGTGACAGTTCTTATTGTCCTCTGCAACACTTCTCCACAGGCTTCAGTAATCCATTTCCATATAACAGTACAAATACATACAGCCCAGCGACAGTGAGGTCTAATCACTTCTGCCTACAGAAGACAGCTTTATTACCAGCAGAGAAAAAAAAAAAACAAACAAAACAGGATTGAAAAAAATGAAATCCTTGTTGTCCATTTCCATACTTGCTAAAAATGAATATATATATATGTGATTTTTGCCATTCACTGACAAGTGTACACCTGGAAATAGCAGTAATAAAAACCCCCTCCATTTTTAATTATGAGCAGCATAGAAAAAACTATACTGAATTTTTTTCTTTATTATGTTTGATTTTTAAAAAGATCTACCTTAGTATTAAAGTCCAGTGCATTTTGGGAAGTCTTGTATAACTCAGGGTATTTCAGCATGTTTTCTTTTCGGCAGGATCTCTCAAATATTCCAAGAGTTAGCGGAGGCATTGCTGTAAACATCTAGCAGGGGTTTAAAAACAGAAATAATTGCAAAACTTTAGACATGAGGACTTGCTTAAAGATTGCTTACTCAAAGAAACCCTCCATGGTTAAAAATAACTAAAGCCACACAAATTGTCTTACCACATTGTAAAGGCCTATACACCATCTTTCAAAAAGAATTTGTCCAGAAAAGCCATTGACAAATGCAAACCAGATCTGCAAAAGATTAGAACTGCGTATTATTCAAATGTCTTTCAAGTTACAATAAACAGATTTTTCCTCAGCCTTGCAAAAAGGGATATCCCTAGAACACATTTATAACACAGTTGAAAACGTTCTGGTTTAAACCCGTATGAAAAAATTAATGCTAAACCCAACTTCCAATCAACAACAGATAGCAGGCAATCTAGTCAGATATGTGAGTGATTCCATGTAAATAGGAAAACCTTCAATGGAAGTAACTATTTTCAAAAGAAATGTCAGGCTCTTTTTAAGAGTGATTTAAGCTCACTTAATTCTTAATGAAATAAAAATTCTGAGAAATATGGGCTGGTGGAGGGGGAACCTACAGATTAGTAGTCATCGTCTTCTCATTGTCAGCAAACTTGACGAACAGATTTCATAGAATAAGCTGCTGTTTGGAACTTAAAACTACCAATATTCCTTACTCATGAGAGAATTAGGCTTTACCAGAGCACTACAGTAAAACTACTCAGCTAACAAGCACTAACTCAGCTACAGGGTACTTTAGAGAGGGACGTGGCTATCTCTTTTATTGCATAATTTTTATCATTTTTTTGCTAAAAGGTTGAAAGAAAACAAATTTAATCTGAAAGGTACGACAACGTATTTTCTAATGTTTTTCAGCACAGCATGCAGCACATCTACTTTCTCCAATTTCCTCATCCCTGTATTAGTTTAATGATGAAGGGGAGAAGCAGCACATCTGATTATTAACAAGTTACACTGAAATGATATTGTCTAGGACAAATGTAAGCTCTTAAGTAACACAAGTCAAAATCATCTAAACATTCTACTCAATTTAAGACTCATGTTTTTCAAGTGAATTTTTAGATGCTGCTTTCTTACAGCTCACGTTTCATGGAACTTCATTAGGGAAACATGAATTGCTACAATCAATATGTATGTTTATCAGTGTGTACCCAGGCTGGCCTCCAGGTGGCTGGATTCTAGGACCAAACTCAGATTTTTTTTTTTCAATCATGTGGTGGAATGTCTGAACATGCTTGTGACTACTTTAAGATGGAAACCCCTCTGAATTTGGCAACTATTAACACTAAAAATGGTAGGTAAAATCCTGCAAAAATTACTATTTGTTCAACAGACAGGAGAAGAGTAAATTTTTTTTTTTGGTGGCCACTTATTGGAAAAAGACTGGATATAAAGTCATGAGTGTTAGAGGCTGCAATACAAAAAGAGAGAATACTCTGTATTTTCCAAAATCTTATAATGCCAAATTTCTTTACTTTGGTAGATTTAAATGCAACAAGCACAGTTTTCTAACCTTTCAGACTATATACTGAAAATAGAATGGAATTATTTTATTTCAGCTGAATCACATCTCTATCAGCTCTTGTGTATTTCGATTTTTGACTTTCACAATAGGAATAATGAATTAATTGAGATGAATTTAGCAGATATTTGTTGGCAGCAGTTTCTCAGCTACCACTCAGCTATTTGTGGTAGCTGAGTGTAAGGGTGCAAGATGCGTACATAATCAGTTGTGCATTACAGAATAAATTGTACATCTGTAAAAATGATTTTTTTTTCTTGTTTGAATCAAATACTGGAGTAAATTTTAGAAATTGCAATTTGAAAGGGTTAGGGTGGTGGAAAAGATGTGACTCAGTAGCTGGTCATAAATACGTGTACATCTCATTGCTGGTAATTTCAGACAGAATTTAAGAAAGGTATTAGTGTCTAGGAAGAAAATAAAAGACCACAAGCACACAAAGACTTGACCCTTCATAACCAAGGAGTATATGGAAAAGACATTAACTTTCTACTGTGATTTAACTAGCAGGCAAAGTGTTATAAAACTCTAATTTTAAATGAAAGGCCTAAATACATACACTGAATCTATTCCACATGTTGACTGCTCTTAGAGGTAAATGACATTAAGCAACACTTCAAAATGTTTTGGAGTGACTTTTTAAAAGAAATGCAAGTATTTAGAATAAAATTTTAATTTACAATGTAATGTTGCTTTCAGCTTATTCTGTACAGAATTTAAGTTAGAATTTTCAAGGCATTTAAACTGAAAACGGTTTTACTGTAAAATTGTAAAGAAAACCCTTGAGGCATAATATTGACTTCCTGAAATATTAGCATTTACTTCCTTCTAAAGAAAGCATGCAAGTGACAGGCATTTTAGTTCATTTTAGTGTAATAAGGGACTGGAATATACCTTGGTCAGAGGTCTAGAGGCAAACTAGAGAGACATGAAATTTGGTAGCATCTCTAGGTTGTGAAGTTCTTATGGAATCTATCAAAAAAAGTCATGAAGAAGATATCTTTCAATGTGGCTACAAGCAGTGGTCTCTAGTAGAAACACTACTATTTAGTGGAATACCAGCTACATAACTTTGAGAGATGAAAGATCTTTAATATCTACGCAGAAACATTAATTTTATATTGTTTACAAGATAGTATTTGAATGTTCACGTTAAGAACAACTATGGCTCAAAATTAAAAAGATCTAGTGGGTGGGAAAAAAAAACCACCAAGGACAAATACAGCCCTCACCTCACACTGTAAGAGAGGAAGCAAATGACCCACGTATTTGCCCTAACTTCTGAACCTTGGACCCTAGCAAATTACACTCTTTACCCTATATGAAAAAAGTAATATGGAGCTTACTGCATTATTAATAGTGAGAATGACAGGACCCACTTGCTTTGCAGTGGGCAATTTATCCATGGACAAGTGTGTTTCATCCTAGTTATGATGGACAATGAAGGCAGCTGTACCTGCAAAGTAACTTTTTAGGATGTTGTACATGATACTAATTTAGGAGCAGACTCAAACACTTCTCTCTTAAGGTAGAGGTCCTACTCTTAACAACTCAAATTACTAATCCAGCATTCCTCTACAGAAGGACAGGTGATTGGTGCTCTTAAAAAGAATTTTAGACTACATACGTGAACAGGCATTGAAAATTCAGACCATTCTGTAGTTCAGTACAAAATTTTCCATTGAAAAGGAAAGATTTAGGTCCCCAGACACTCTTAAATGAGATGGATGTGAACGCAGATCCTTGTATGTGTAAGTTTTCCAACCACGTGATGCAAAGATGTGGACATGAGCACAATCACTTTCTGCTGTGCGGGTTTCAAACTGAGCTCAGTGCAGTCTGCACACCTCAAGTAAGCCATGGCATAATGAACCACAGCAGCTGAACTGTGCAGCTCAGACCCAATGTGAGTGTGCACAGAAAGCCTGCTCATGTTTGGGGTTATGCATGATAGGGGTCTCAGTATGATCACGGGTATTCATCTGATATGTCAGGCAAAAGAGATCACGAATAAAATGGTAAATTTCAGTTATGGACATGAACAGCAGAAAATGGGTAACACAGAAGAGGGAAGAAAAGAGCTCAGGGAAGGGGAAAAATAACCTCCCCATCATCCAAAATTTATGGATTAAAAAAAGTAATTACAGCTCTAATTACTTACTAAATTAATTATTTTCATAGTATGACTTAAATTGCTATAAACAGCCATGTTTAAACATCTGTGACCAAACTTCAAATCTCAACTCCACACATCTGCTTCTTCTGCTTGTCTAAGTCTTATACTCTTTCATTTGATTTTTCTCCAACATAAAATATGAATGACCCAAGCAGATCTTCAAAATTCTTCTTTTTTAAAACTGTAAATCCTTTTTATTTAATATGAACCAGTTATTTTACATTATTACTAGTTATTATTGGATAGCAAAATGAGAAGTAGGAATAGGAAAATTTTGTTCCTCTGATGTCAAAGGATGATTTGCATAACTCCATAAAACAAGTAGTTTAATAATAGTGTATACAGTAATGGTAATTATAAAACTAAAACCAATCCACAAAGGAGTTCTCAATCATGAGATCAATCTCAATGTCAACCATCATTATGAAGTAATGACAGCCCCTCCAGAATGAGTATGAGACTTTGCACAGGCTTATCCTACATGACTGTGATGCTCTGTCCAGGCATAATAAAGCAAATTAGTGGTCTATTAGAGATTCAGAGTTTTCACTTGCAATTTAGACTACTTCAGAATATAACCTCTCAAGTCATTGTGACTAGTCCTATACAAAAGATGAGGCCCATATTTAAATAGACAATGCATCAAGACACAGAGTAGAAAAATCTTATTACAGACCACTTCTAGTTTCTTATGGAGTTTAAATGTCAATAAGCACTGATCCCTGTGCCTGAGTATTACTATAGACCCCTACCATTTTCTGAACCAAGAAACCAACTGACACCAATTTCATATCAGCCCATGAATGCCTAGGATAAACGCTGTATTTTAGATTATACGGAATATTTTGTATTAGTTTCTTGATTAGTACTGAGCAGACATTTAAAAATAGGATACATGTTTATTAAGTAAAGGTAGGTATTTTTAGTTATTGTCAGAATAAAAGGAAACTTGTTTAAAGTAACTTCCAGACATGCCTTTCACAGTACTATTTTCTAAACTCCAACACAGAGGAGGTGTGGCCACAAAAGCCTCACAGAAGTCTTCCTGATGTAGCATTTCTGCATATTAAGCAGCAGCATACAAATACTCATTGAGCTCTCTGCTCCCACGCCTGATCTGTACAAAAAAACTGAAAAGAGAGACTCAAGATTGGCAGTTGTCCTTTCTGGAGACATTCAATGATGAATTTCTGCCCATTCACTCACAGTATTGACATGAGCTATTAACATCTCTGAAAAGTTCTCTGAGCTGACAAACATTGGGTATACAGGAATTCAAGCAGAATTCATCTTGTCTTCCAGAGAAGGTGTATATAGCAAAATGCTTGCATGCATTATATATAAAGGGTAATAACAACCCATATCAAAATGATCTCTTTGCCCTTCCATCTGCTCAGGAGGCAGCGACTACCTGTTCAAAAAATCAAAGCCTTTTGATCTTTAGACTATGATCTCTGTACCCTGCATTTAACTTTCTTTCTCAAAGAATACAAATAGTGGGATACTTATATCTGATTAAAACTATAAATTCACAATATGTTTGCAGGTGACAATGAGAGAAAACTAAGAAAAGTAAGTTAACATGTTCTAAAGCCCACCTTTGTTTGCTTTCCATAAGCATGAAGTATACATTAATATTTTTTTTCAAATACTTCTAGAGCTATTGCTACTCAGTACATCTGGAAGTCTGATCATGTAAGTAGACATCCAGCCTTTGAAATACAGGATCAAAGTCTGCCACTTCTGAGCGAAAATAGATCTTTAGTTTTCCTACAGCTCCCTCCTTCATATTTATCTAAACAGGCTACAAACTTGCTGCTACTTAAAAAGAAATCTATCTGCCGTAATAACACAGTAAGGAATGAAAAAAAGAGGAAATTTTAGAAAATGTAAAAATATGGTAAGAAAAATGCACCCTTTTGGCTGCAACTTTTGTACATAAAAAAATGACTAAAGTATTTTCAAATATTGCAATGTGTAAGGTCACATAAATAAGTATCATAACTGGAAATATTAGTCTAATGTTTATATCAGGTTTAACAGAAATAAGGCATTTTTTTCTAGTAAAACTGAACACTTTGCCAGTTTAATACACTAATTTGAAAATACATTTAAAAAACTATGAATTTTTATAGAATTAATGTTAACCCCATTAATGTAAAAATACATGAGACTATCTATAAAATTTATTTTGTGGCCAAGATTTGCAAAAATTAAATATTTTGTCCACATTTTTAACAAAAAGTTACATTGAGAATATAAAGTTTGAATCAATTATAAACGTAATTACTATACATATATTTAGTTATAAAAGAGGCAGCAGCTGTTGGAAGAAAAAGAAAGGGAGGGGAGAGAAGAAACTTAAAAATTTATTTTAAAAATACATTCAAAATTTCAAGGTTGTCATGTGGTCATGAAGGTAGTGAAAACTGTAACTGTAACATGCTGTTCTGACCATAACTACCAATAAATGTACATTTATTATAACACAATCCTCTCATACTACTGTATTTTTCACAAGACTTCACTCCTTAAAATGCCAGGTGAAAGAACTAGGTCAGCTACTTTCACAAAAGAATCTGGGTTCTTCAACAGGAGCCTAAGGATGCACGGTCACCGCATCAGCAAGCGAAAGGTACCCAGGAGTGGAACTAAACCCGTCTGTAAAACCCCTGTGCCCTGCTCTGAACAGCAGCCGCCCTGCAGCGCAACAGAGACCTTCGGGAGGGCTTCAGGCTGCGAACCCGACAGTCACTGACTCCGGCGCAAAGAGCTGAAGCACAAACATCTCTGGGTAAATTAGACAAACTCGTAACTGGATTCCTTAATTACTGCAGTGATGTTACATGTAAAGCATTTTAATAACCTATTAATATTATAAACACATTTAGTACGTATTTTTAAAACAACTGGGTTTTTAAAAGCAAAAAACAGTAATTAATATTAATCAGTTTATTAAAAATCTCAAGATTCAGTACTAGTAAGTGTTTATTTACAGTTAAAATACTTCTTTAAAATTATATATAATAACCAGAAGCTCAAAATTGAGATTTTACTTTTAAGAAGTAACATTTAATGTACTGTAAAATTACCTCAATAATATAAAGGACTATATTCTTGTAGAAACAATACAAGATGCATTTAGCTACTCTGTTATAATTCCAGGCTCCATGAACCAACAGCAAGTTCTTCAAATACTTGAACTGCAAAAAACATGAAAAATGAACAAACATACAATTAAAATATACATACAGCAATATTAATAATATTTTAAAATATTTTATTGTAGTATTTTGCAGTGTAATGACTGACCTGAGCAATTGAGTAGTCTGAAGAATTAGCAGCCTGTAGACCTTCATTCCCACTAATACCAACACCAACATGTGCTGTTTGTATCATACTAACATCATTTGCTCCATCACCAATTGCCAGAGTTACTACCTTAACTTGTTTTTTAACCATTTCTACAACTTCGGATTTTTGAAGAGGTGATACCCTAAGGGATAAAACAAAGAGACAAGTTTAATACAGGACTTTCAAATGAATGTACTTTTAAAACATACTTTATGTTCTGTGAAAAGGTAAAAAACCCAGGCCAATGAACATCCTGGTCAGTGATGTGGGTCTTGTTCTTGCCCTTCAAGGGTATATGCTAAAAGGGCATTCACAGCAAAAATCATAGAAAACTTGGATTTGTTGAAGCAAGATGTTAACAAGACTGGAGAAACAAAGGGCCCCTAAACCGCAGTAATGGAAGGAACCCCAAATGCTGCCACTACCAGCGGCAACTTACATCAATTGCAGGTTTTGGCACAGGACACAGTTTATCTGCTGGTAACTTTCACCTTGTTCTTTTCAGGACTATTCAATTATCTGTCATTAAGAGAATGTTCACAGCGGAGGGGACAAATTATTCCAGGGGTGACAGCTCAGTTGACTGAAAATATATCGGTTTTGCCTACATCTACCATTGTATGTGTCACACGCGTACCTCCCATTTTATTTTGTAAAAGTTCTACTCTGCAAGCTGAAATCAGTCCTGGTAGTATTTGAGACATTGTAACTGAAAATAGTACACAGAAATTATTTGCTAGGGCTGCTGTGTTTCACAGGGTGGGGAAATAAGGAGCAAACCTTAAGCAGCGTGGCAATCTGCATTTGTGAATACTGGCACTGGAGTCAAGGATCTAACTGCACCCCTCTTGTCTCATGGTACAAACAGAAATCAGATGAAAAGCAAAAAGCTCTGTGAGTCTGTCTCCCAAACCAACACCATTCACTGCTTCCTAAAGAGAGAAATTCTGGTACCAACGCATGACTCCCGTGTGAAGATGGATAAATACTAACCCTGAAAACTGGAGTAAAAACAGGCATTTATAATTAATTTCCTACAAGTCTTCCATATGCTCACTCAATGCAATAAACCTCCTGTATTTTTATTATAAATTTCTGGAACGTGGAAATTCGGGTTGTGAAAGATTTCTCCATGGCAAAATTTCAGGGTTAATGCTTATATGCAGGGATGCTCATAACCTGGACTTAAATCTTCCAGGTTAAACAATGAAATAAATCCACAGAAATATGCAATAAATTAAGTTTTGGGGAACAAATTTGCAAAGGAAAACACAAAAGAGCAACTAGCTCTAAATAATTGCTGCTGACTGAGACACTGTCAAGCAACATGGTCTGTGGAGTTTGTGAGTACAATTCTCACCTGAACCAAGACTGCTGTATGGCACTCACAAGCTCAGTAACAAAAAGACCCAGACCACTGGGCACCACAAATATTGTGGCATCTGTGTAATGCTGGGCTTGCTCCTGCAAGCTGAGGTTCCCAGAGGGAGCATTCTCATAAGTACACGAAGGCCTCATGATACTTGAGAAAATTACAGTTATATCATTAATGAGATTACTCATGGGCAAGGTTTTTCAAAGAATTATAGTTCAAAGAATTCCATCAAATCCAGTAAGTGACTGGCAAAAAATACTGTCCTATTTATATTAATTGATTTTTAAAATCACAAACCAGTGCTAATGAGGGCAATCGCAAAAACAAGTCAACTACAAAGGAAACAATTTTTCTTTTACTAGATACAGTAGTCAAACTATTTTTCAGTACATGGCATAATAAAATGCTCATGCATGCCCAGTGATTTCTGGCATTACAGCTAAGACTGAATGATTTGCTGTCTTGACACTGGATAGACTAACATTACAGGTTACAATGCATCGTTCTCAATCTGGACCAAACTTTTGATCCTTAATTTGAGAGGAAAAGTTTTCTTTTCCCACTGGTGGCACAAATTTCCTCACTACACTTCTTCCCATCTGCCCTTAAAAAAAACAGAAACAGAATGAAACTGCCATCTCTTTTAAAATAAACAACAAAGAGATACTAAATTCTTCACATTCAATGGTAAGTTTTTACAGTTAAAGAACTCTGAAACACCAATTATTATCTCTCCATTAAAAGGACATAGATACTAACAGCAGTGCTTGGCCATCACTTTGTCCAGCTATCTGGATACTGTATCGTAGCTACAGAAAGCACAGCCAACAAGAAATTACATGATTGCTGAAGCTAATGGCCATAGCAGCTACTTTCCATTCTGTCTGAATAAGAATGCAATTAGAAAATAACTTCAGAAACAAAAACAACCAGAGACAGCATAACTCCATCACATGACAGACAAGCAATGAACTTTCAAAATGGAAACCAAATTTTTTCTTGGAATTGACATCTGAGGCTGCATCAAAGTTCATAAAACCCCCAAAATCTCTAACATCATGCTGCTATTATCCATTCTCTATATTAAAAAATGCAAGTTACAAAGATTTGTGAAAAGCTAGTAAGAGTAAAAATAGAAACAGTGTTTGAAAAATTTTGATGAATATGTCCTTTAGCAATGCAAATTTCACCAAACCAACACAATTTCCAATGAAAGGAAAGCCTTTTCCCACTAAAGTAAAGGGTATTTGTAAATCAGCTAAGGTTGTCCATCATTATTCCGAAAAACAGCTCAAAACTGTAGGAGAAAACCAACGTTTTCCAGACACGCTTTTTATGTCCTGATAGCCACATTTATTCATATAACATTCAGGAAAAATTAACTTTTGTCTAAACCAGTAAACTACAGTAACAATCAGAATTCTTACTAAGTAAAATATACAACATTTCTGAAGCTCAGACTGTTGCCTTTTCCTGGTCTTAAAATTAAGAACCAAACACGGTTAAGTGAAAAAAAGGGTTTTATCCCGGTATTTATTTAAGGATCCTTAGGTGAATCACTTCGTCCTGGTGGAATGCACTGAAATGCACCCCCAAAATGCACACACACAGACACCAGAAAAGCACACACAATTATAGGCCTTACAAATCAGCATATCTATCAAAGATTCCCCAATGAGAGGCTCGAGTGAACCCCCCGTCTCGAGGAACCTTCCCCCTTCACGGGCCTATCTTAGTTCACAGAATGTGCTCTGGAGAGGACCTTGGTGTCTGGGGTGTTCTGACCCCTGGCTGTGAGGCTTCCAAGATGTTTGGTCTCCTATTTTAACAAAATAGTGGGTTTCAGCTAGGCTATCTAACTTAAGGAATTATAAGTATGTGGACAAAAACATTAAGAATACATAAAAGCTATATAAAAGGGGTATAAAAGAAAAGGCAAAAAATTATCAAGGCATCAGGACCACTTAAAAGCTGAAAGAGAATTTTAAGTTGAGGAAGTCAACTTACCAAGAGTGTTAGAGAGAACAGTTTTAAAACGTGTTTAAAAAATAAAGGAATGAAAAATAATATAGCCTTCCAACTGAAGGTAGGTATGTAATTACATTATTCAGTGGCCAGCACAACACATGCTATTGGACTTCTGAAAAAGCTGTGTGGGAGAAGTACAGCCTTGTGGAAAACCTGGGATGAAAGTTTCTGGGCAACAGCCCTTTTGAAAAATTCTGTGGTCCACCTATATGAAAAAAATCTTTCTATGATCTTCTGGTACATATTTTATTTGAACTCTGCTGTTGAGAATTGTATTAAGACTTGCTACAGCCAGCTTCTACAGAAGATTCCTGACCTGAGTACTTCTTTTTCATTTTTTTAACTTCTTAGGAACAGTGCCTTAATTGCTTTTTAGACAATGTTATAGGGGCAGCTGGAAGATGGCATGCTCATTGCCTCAAGTTCATGGTGAAACCAGTAAAAAATTTTTTTCATTCATTTTACTAACTCTTAGCTGTATGTTTTCACTCTGGAATAACCCATTTAACATTCTTCTTGCATATATTACTCAGAAACCAATATAGAGTTGGAATTCAGTTTGCTAAAGTCTTTAAGCCAAACATCTGCTTGGAATTAATAACATATACAGAATTTTTAAAAAAGAAATGTCTACTGAATATTTGTCAGCTTCATCTGTGTTACAGCTAATCTTAGGAAGTATCCACTGGTAATAAATGCTTCTACACAAGTGAATGCAGTCTGAAAACTTAAAAGAAAGTGATGTAATTTGTACTTTTAGAACCAAGGAGACCTTAAGATGTTTACTGCCTTTATATGGATGAATAAAAAGCTTACATTTTTGTTTAGTCTGGATTATATATATATATACATATATGTAATTTTTTAAAAGTGATTTACCCTAATTAAAAATTACCATTTTAAACTTTTTATTTTCAAGCTCATAAACAAGGAAATGAAGTTTTTGTTACTAAAGACAAAGCATTTAACAGAAACAAATATTTTGGCAGAATTTTGACTTTTGGGAAACATGGGATATTAAAAATGTTCATATTAAAACAGTGAGTGTTACAAGCAAGTATTTTAGTTTTAAACCTGTAGCCAATTTTTAAGCAACCACAAAACATGTCAGACATATATCTAGATATGCATTGAAACCAACTGACCTAAGTATATTATGGAAGTGTAAAATGAAGAAATGGCAGAGAATGCTACTAGAACAGAAACTTTCATTTTGCACTTTGCTGTTTCATGACAAAAATGCAAACACTAAAAGATAGCTTTATGCACAGAAGATCCCTCAATCCCTTCCATAGTTCAACAGAAACAGCAAAATTATCTCTCCAAGTGGCATAAAACATATTTTGTAATCAAGGAAAGAGAAGAAAAAGAAATACAGCTTTGAAGCATCAGTTCTACATGCATCTCCTGCTTGTTACTGTACTGAGCAAAACTCAACCTAGTAGAACAAGCACAAAACTCCAACTTATCTGTCTGAAAGACTACTGCCATTAGGAAAGTGTTTATACACAGTATAAACTGTTTATCAGTGTAAGATCTCAGTTTAAAAGACAGTAAAACCTTAGTTTGAAATTCAAACTCTTTCAGGCTGAAGCATGGCTACAAAGCTTAACCACAAAAACATTAATTAAAAAGTCCCTTGGCAGCATGAGATTGCTTTTCAGAGAGGACGGAAGGACTACAACCCTGGTGATTATCTGGATACTGTAATATTACTTCCTTTTCTGAGTCCTTTTGCAAGGCAAAAAAATAGTTCCATTCTGAACTGATTTTTCAGATGAATGTGATTTATTTTAATGGAAAAATGGAAGTTTAGAGCTATAATAGTTGATATTTACAGAAAAAGATGAAAAGAGTCATTGTATAAAAGAACCCCATAATAATCAGGCATAACAATGATTAAAAAAGGCATTTCCATCAGCTCCAGGTACAAAAAAGCACCCCGAGCAGTACCTTTAACATTTTTGTGCACTGCTTATACAGTGTAATCCAAATCATATAGAAAAGTGGCCTGTGGAAAAAGATCTACAAAAGGATCCAGATGTGCTAAAACCTGCAGTTAACTGTAATATCAATTCAAGGTCAAGATTAGTGTCTCAACCTTGTTGAGACTACTCTTAATAGATTACAAATTATTTTTCTGGAAATACGCAATCTGAGTGACTTTGTTACACTCTGTTGCAGACTGCTCTACAGTGATATTTCACTTGAATTTCATAACTTCAGTTTTTTAATTTTTATGTCAATAAAAATAGCATGAAGAGAGAATAACGAAAACCTTACCTGCAACAAATAACAGCTTTACATGACAAAGCCAAATCCAGGAAATATTGTCTTACTCCAAATGTCAAAGCATACTTCAGAGATTTACCATCAATGATGAGAGCAAAATCATTTTCCTTCCTTAAAGCATCACCAAGAGTACTGCAATGATGGCTAAGTGTCTCTCTTGTTCCCTGTTACATAAAAAATGGTGTCCATTACTTTTTAATTCTTAATATTCTTAAATCAAAGCTTTTCAGTGTGATCACAAACTCTGGCATTTTGGTTTTTGAGGAAATTGCCTTTTGATTCTGGTATCAAATATTTTAAAGTGAAAAGAATATTTGCAATAGTTGCACTATTAGAAACACAGCAGAAGTGTTGTGTAGAATTGCTCTTGCACTCTGCCAAGAAAAAGTGTGCAAGTTATGGTGGAACTTTTAATGGCAACAATAGTTACATAAATATTTGCCCAGGTATATAGGTAGATATTTGTCTAGGTATATAGACAACTTATTTAATAATGCAAACAACGATTCACATATATAGAGATACAAGAATTTGCTATTATACAAAATGTTCCAAAATGTTTAGAAAAAATGAAACACAGAAAATTCACAATATAAGTACAGGCATTATAACTGATAATTCTATCACATTAATTTCATATTTTAACATAATTAAACAATTATAACATCAAGTACACGTTATAGAAAGGAACGTATTTTGTATTTTTCAATTGCTAATGACAGTTTGAATCACACCTACACAAGCCACTATTCTGTGATCCAGTACTGAGAACTTCAGATTACATTCAGTAATCTGTCTACATTCAGTAGACAATACATTAATCTGTATTTATGCAGCAGCCTGCAGTGGGAAGGTCACTGACATCTAATTGGCTACAGTACAGCTCTACCACAGAGTGCCAAGAAGGAGAAAAAATATTGCTTGTTGCACTTCTTTTTTTTTTGAAAGACCTTTACAGAGCTGGGTAAGAACTGTAAAATCAGCACCTGTAGGTGGTGTTTGACAGTTAGCTGAACATGAGCCAGTGTGTGCCCAGGTGGCCAAGAAGGCCAGTGCCATCCTGGCCTGCATCAGCAATGGCACGGCCAGCAGGACCAGGCAGTGACTGTCCCCCTGTACTCAGCACTGGTTAGACCGCACCTTGAGTCCTGTGCTCTGGGTCTCTCAATACAAGAAGGACACTGAGATGCCAGTGCACGTCCAGAAAAGGCCAATGGAGCTGGGCAAGGATCTGATGCAGAGGAGGGAGCTAGGATAGCCTGGAGAAAAGGAGGCTCAGGGAGGACCTTATTGCTCTCTACAACTGCATGAAAGGAGGTTGTAGTGAGATGGGGGTCAGTCTCTTTTTCTAGACAACCAGCGACAGGACTAGAAGACATTGCCTCAAGTTGTGCCAGGAGAGGTTTAGATTGGATATTAAGAAAAACTTTTCCACTGAAAAGGTGCTCAGGCATCGGAACAGGCTGCCCAGGGAAGTGGTGGAGTCACCACCCACGGAAGTTTTCAAAACGGTTGTGGCTGTGGCACTTGAGGATATTGTTTAGTGGCAAACTCTTCTGTTTAAACTGACCTTAATTTTTCATCAGAAGCAGAACGCCATCAGGTAGCTCCAAGAATACTACATACTAAAACAAATAAAACCCCTATTCCAAGACAAAACAAAACCCCAATTGTAAAACTGTCATATTTAAAATTCCTTTGTGGGCATACTCCCTATGCTGAAATCACATGCCTCAAATTAAAAGCAGCATAAAAATGTCCCTTATTCACTTAACACCATTTCCATGAAATATTTTTCAATGGTAATCAAGCTATTTTCTAGTTCTAGTTTAAATTCACAATGAAAAGAATAAGGCTATGTTATGACTTCTGTCTATGATTAACAGTATTGTAGTGAAGCTTAGCAGTCCATTAGGTTAATATGAAGGCAAATAAAATCCAGTGTTTTTTTATACAACTCTAAGAACTGACTAACAAAACCCACATTTTGTTTGTGAAGCTAAGCAGATGCTCATGGGACTAGAGCCCCAAAACAAATAACATTGCAAAAAGCTAAGATTCCTAAATGTTTTCAGTTCTACTGGGGAGTGGGGAGGTGCGTAGGGTTGAGGTATTTTTCTTTTAATTTCATAAATAAGGGTATTTGTTTATATAAAAGAGGATCTTTTATTTTAGCATATTCTTTGTAAGCTCAGTTCATAGAGCTGGGATACAGTCTGAACAAATACAATTTTTCATTCTAACCTCCTCTGTCTTGCATGCTTAAATCATAACAATGATCAGATTGATGAGGTATTTGTTTTATTAAATCTTTTTTCTTTACATGTCTTAGAGACAGAGGACTCTGCCTGTCCATAAAGGGATTAGATTTGAGCGAGCTACGTTTTAGGAGAAGCCACTGGTATGCAATGGACAGGTACTATTATTTTAACAGCAAGGGGAAGAAGCATACACTTAATGATACTGTTCTCAGTGCAATGTTTCTGTGTTTTTCAGAAGAGTATGCAGACCAAGAAAAGCCAACCTCCTTAACTCCAATGAACCTATCATTATCTTTATATAAGCAAGAGGCTATCCTTCAGAGACAAGGAAGAGAGGACTGCCATAGAGCAACTCCTCTCAAAGATCCCAAATACACAAGTGACACTACAAGGCGATTATTTTCTTCAAGGTTTCATGGCTGCTTAGTTCCTCCCATGTTGAGGAAACTGGGTTGTCCAGCAGCCCTCATGGGTGCAGAGAGTACCAGTAGAAGAGGTGGACCTATGCTACTCAAAAGCCAAAGTTTCATTCTATGTGAATTCCTTAACAGACAATATTCCAACTAGCTATTACAGTCTCTTGCCAGCTGTTACTGGTATGCAAAA
This sequence comes from Oreocharis arfaki, assembly GCA_013398015.1. NCBI lineage: Eukaryota > Metazoa > Chordata > Aves > Passeriformes > Paramythiidae > Oreocharis > Oreocharis arfaki. The sequence goes on along the minus strand of VZRR01000616.1, from coordinate 400,250 downwards.
AGGAAAGAGGAACTGATCCACCTTTGCACCTGCACTGACTCAGCATTCTGCAATCAGAGCAGTCCATCCCTCTCTCCACTTCCTGAGACCTGATCCACTTCTCTACAAGAACATTCAAGGTAATTTTTGACTCAATAGAGTCAAATATTTTTGACTAGAAATAGAGACTGACATGTCACTCCAACCACACTAGCAAACAAAGCGTAGGACACAAGATATACATTCATCAAACAGTAAAATGCACACCATCAAATGAGGCAGAAAACTTTATAAATAGTCTCTTGTTAAAATATTTGCATAGACCTAGTTTACTCCTATTTTTTAAACTGTGTCTCAGAATACATTCACCTGCTGCTGAAAAAACCCATTATATATGTTATCACCAAAACCAGATTTGCAAGTGACCAGTTTGCATGCACAAATTCAGTTGCCATGTACTCTGCACAAATTGTATCTCCATGTACTCTGCACTTTGGGCATGTAAGGAAAGGATCTCTAAACCTCTGTACAACCTAGACACTCCAGTTTGAAATAGAGAGTACAGTGCAGTTATCATTGCAGCTACTACCTTTCAATCTTAAACTGTATTTACACAAATTTACTAAAAAAAGATATTGCTTGATAGATATTTGTTGAACTTTTAAATCATCATGCTAGAAGTGGTTCATTTGTAATGCTTGTTTAATGTGAAGCTCCTGACTTCGAGCCTGCATAGATGAAATCTACTACATGGAATTTGTTTGCTCACAGTTGTGAAGTTCCTTTGTTTGGTAGCTGCACTGTGATTTCAGAAGGTGTAGACTGTTTTCCAGTTATTCAGTAACATTCTGTCACAAAGACCATACAGTCTTCCTAGCACAGAATACTAAAATTAAGAAAGCAACCCGCCAAAACAAACATAAACAACATCCCCCCAAACCATGGTTTTGGCAGAATTTTCTATTTGTCCAAATAAATAGACACTCCAACTTGTTTTTTAAACCATCTCCACCATGAAGTCTGGATACTTTAAGCAGTAAAATCATGTTTCATTAACTGAGAACTTTGAAGATTTTACTTACATCAAGAGAGCCTTCATTTATAACAATTAGTCCCATGTTCTTTCTCAAAAGTTTACAAGAGTGACCTGTTAGAAAATATTTTGTTTTCAAAAATCTGTTCCACAAAATCCATTATAACATAACAAGGCATTTTTTTCCTATAAGAGAACTACAGACAAAATTAAAAATAACATTTCCCTAGCTCAAATCAATGCTAAAAAAGAAAATTCTACAGCACTTTATACAAGTACATACAGGTGCTAAGTTAGAATTTCCCTTGCTGCAACTTGCAACTGTTCTGCCTTATTCAGAAGTGCTTTAAAGAGTGTTACAGAAAAGAATATATCTCCCTGAGCATCGCAAATTTTTGGAATGCAACTTGCATTTCACTCAAAACTTGCCTATATGTTTCCAATATTTTCTTTTATTCTTTGATGCATTAAACAGGATGCATCTTGTGTGCTAATGATGTAGGCTGCCTAATCAAAAATATGTATCACCATTCTTAATAAAGTGGTAATATTGGTATTATGTGTACTGACTCAAATCTGAAGGTACCAAGGAAAATAACCTTAGATCAACTGTATCATGCGTATATGGAAAGTTCTTTAAGGTTAGAAATAATAACACCCAATAAAAAGGATCCATATGGCTAAAGTAAGGCCTTATTTTGGACATGTATCTACACTACAGCAGTAAGTGCAGATACGGTCACATGCAAAGAATATTAAATCTTAAAAGCAGCTTTCATGTATAACTATTTAAAAATACATATTTATCATTGTTGAAATTAGTCTTTTTTCCCATCTTTCATAATAAAACGAAAGAATAAAAATAAACCTCTGGCACAAGGTTACAGTACTTTAGTTCACCTTTCTTGGAAAGAAGGAAAAATAGAGAAGGGAAGCTAAGAATACTTACATTTTTCTTAATATTATTCCCTCTCACTGTCAAAAGCCAGTGTATTCTTTTTAATTCATTTCATATGCTATAAAAAAGTACAATTGCCTATTTTTTTGCCTCCTCTCTAACATAACTTTTTCTTGCTCTTAGTATTTTAACAGAGGCAGAATCCACCATTCCCTGCCCTCCACCTATCAGTGACTAAAAAAATAAGTTCACATTCCAATTCTGGAGTGACATATAATATTATTATCTTTTACAAGACAACTTTCCATTCTGAAAGAAATTTACTCCACCAACTGCTATTATTTTTAATCCTGTAACAAAGTCATCAAATAAATACAAATATAATACCAATGTTAATGGCAGTCTCTTGTTTGTCCCCAGTAAGTATCCAAATTTTTATGTCTGCTTTCATGAGTGTCTCTATGGTTTCAGGCACTTTGTCTTGTAGTTTATCTTCAATTGCTGTTGCTCCAAGCAGCTGAAGATTCTGTGAACATAAAATATTTTGTACATATAGGTCTTTTTGGCTTAAATTCAATTTCCATCTTCCTTTTATTTTATTTAACTCTCTGTATTTATGACAAGATTAATGCTCTCTAAACTCATTAATCAAACTTGGTACCAACAAATAAAGAACTTTCAGTTTATACCTATGATCTTTAACTTAGATATCTGTGTGGCTTGACAAAACTGCACAGCATGACCATTCACACTTCAACCAATTATTCACAAGCTCAGTAGCTTGTTCAGCAACAGATCCCTTTTCCTGAGGAGTACTACTCTGATTTGAAGGCTTCAGGAGTGCTATTACCATCCCTTCTCTCTTTTAATGATTTCTTTTCACTTTGTGAAAAAAATCCATAACACCTGTCCATTCATCTTAGTACTTTATGTTTAACTTCCTATGGAGCAAATCTACACAGATTTTGTGAATACAGCCATTTTTATATTTCCTATTTCTATACCTTTAAAACCAGCTAAATGTTAAAGACACCATTATAAATCTAATAGTGTGCAATCCTGGTAGCAGCATGGCCTGCATACTGCATACATCCTGAGGAAGTACTTGTGCAGCTAATACAAAAATTTGTAGAGGTAGCAGGGTTGTCGTGGCATTAAAAAGTTACATAGTTTCAAGACTGTTTTGCCACATCTAGATAAACTGCTCAGCCACGTTCACTAGTGACTGAAGCTATATACCCTCATCCTTCTTTTTCATTAAGCAAACACCATGGGTTCTTGAGGCTCCAAATTTTAAGCAGTTTCATCAATCTAATCTCTCTTATACTTTCCAAGGAAAAAAACCCCAAAAATAACCCCCTCAAAACTGAAGTATTAAAACTTCAAACACTACTGGTCTCACTCATGCACTCCTTTTTCTTATAAATTTAATAGTTACAGGACCATTTTTTGTTGAGGCAGTGAAATCTTAACCACATGGTTGGCTACTCCAGAAGCAGTGTTGCCAGAAACTTAAGGCTCTGCTCTTGTGATGCTGTATATGGGTATAAACTCACTCTGGAGGTCTTCAGTAAAAGAGAGGTTGAAAAAGTGCAGCAATTCCAATAGAGGGACACAAAAATAGCTTAGGGGCCAGAGCACACTATATTAAGAGTACCTGAAGAAGTAAGATGAGTTTAACATGGGAAAAGAATAAGACTAAGAGAGGGAATCCTTTTGCTAACTGAAGCTTGCAGAGCAGCCATCCTTCTCCAAAATGCATGGTGCACAGTGAAAGAGCAAGAGGCCACAGTCACATTCTGCAGCAATAAAAATTTTAGTTCAGAAAAAGGAAAAAAGACTAAGTTGTGCATCAAAAAAAATCACCTGCTGCAGCTGGGAAAACTCCCTCCTTGGAGATACTCAAAACTTCATCAAAGCGCTGGGCAAGCAAAATGAGCCCTGCTTTGAGCAGGGATTTGTGTCTAGATGACCTCCACAAGTCCCTTCCAGTCTTGACTACTTCATCGCTGTGAGATCATTATATAATGAAGCAGATGTTGGTTCATCTGTCACTACACTTTTTTACACACTAGAAGAACTCTGAAAAAAAGCTTTCCAGTAGTTCAACACCGGAAATAATTGACACTTTCCAGCAAGGTAGCTACTTGCAGCAAAAACTTTGTCAGATTAATTGTTACTTCATTTCGATTATCTGAACTGCAACTGTGACTATATGACAGACTTGTCAGTATATTTCTAGATTTTTTTTTCTAAGTCCTATTCCTCAATAGTGATTCACTTTTCATGGTACAGAAAATAAAGACAATAATTAAGAACCCCCTCTTCTGCTCATGCCTCTGCCCACCCCCATCCTCCCCCCGCAACCAACCCAAAGCCCAGAAAGCTACATCAAGCTACACATACTTTTTCAATTAGCTCATAGCTCTCCTCAAGTTTGAGTACTCTGTTTTGTATAGCTGTAGAAGCACGGTGATAGACATCTAACCATTCTTGATAATCACTTTCTGAAATCTCAGCCACAGCAAAACACAGAGTTCTTAGGCCTAAAGAGAAAGCAGAAAATGATTCAGTATCCATTAGTCCCTTCCCTGATATGCCTGCAATGAGTAAGTTTTGAAAGCTTAATTTAGTCTGTATTTTATGTATGCTTATGCCTGATTTTCAACTTACTGCTGCACACCTTGAAGAACTTTTTAAATATACATAAGTAAAAACGTTCTATAAATAGAAATTTATTCAACAGAGTAACAGTTTCAAAAAAGCTGAATGTAATACACGTGATGTATTTCAGGGGAAAAAATAATCAATTTTTATGTAAGAGTCGACTTAGTTTAAATTGTAAACAAGACATGAAGCAATCCCAACACTTGCTGAACAAGTATGTACATTGAATGATTAAAACTGTAAAACTGAATTATATTTCTGAGAAAAAAAATTATAAACTTAAATGTTGCTATGCTGTAAAGAAGTAAAGTTAGAATATATCAGTGTTAGGTTACAACTGCCCTCTTCACCCCTCCTCAATATTCTTAGGAAATTCTAGTTTGAAGTTTATCATCTAGAACCCAACTTTGAATCCCCTCATTTAATTTTCCCGTCTAACAGATTGTGTCAGCTTTCCAAATTCCTAAAATAAAATCATTATGTACCATCTGGCAATTTTACTTAACAACCTTTGAGCTGGTTGTTATTATTAACAGGTTTTTTCCTTCATCAGAAATCTGAATTAAGCATTACAGCAAGAATTCGAGACTGCATGATTTTAAGAAATATCTATTTTTTGACAACAGACATTTACATTCAATTTAAGTAGCCAGGTGTGAATTTTCTAACAGCACATTTTCACATATTACCAGATTTCTAGAGAACGAAGTTGACATAACTCTTTATATACTAACCACAGTTTGCAGGCTGGAGGATTTAGAAGGGGGGCAGGCAGGACTAATGCAGTTACCCTTTGGTCACTTGCCCACTCTAATCTAGGAGATGAGCAGCACCACAACCAGGAATGGCTAAATGTAACCTTTATTTGTTCACAGGTTTCTGGAGCATACAGCTCAGCACTAGGAGGAATTTTGAAATTGTAAGAAGTTGGGCATGAAATAATACATGTGTCTTAGATGTAAGAGTAATTTAGTATCTTCAGGACAAAACCCATGTGTGATCCTAGTACTCTGGCAACTAAACAGCATTAGGAAGACAGTGTCTCACCATCTAGACTTAAAAGAATAAACTCAAGGCTGACAACTCAACTGATCTGTTTTCTCTGCATAATAAGGATATGCTAAAAAGGTGCAAAGCAATGAATATAGGTAAATGGGGGGAAAGGAATCTGTGTCTGACTAACAGTGATACTATTTCCACAATGCTTTCAACATATTTTCTGCAGATGATAAAATGAAGAAAAGAAATCCAAATGTATGGAATGGCAGCAAATAGTTTTTTAGGTTTTTTTAGAAAGCAAAGATGTTTGCTTTCTCTTTTAAAATCAGTGCCTAATTATTTTTTTCTATTTTTAGTATGATTATTTTCATTGTGATTTAAAAGAATATTCCAAATAAAATGTGGAAAACAAAATATCATTAAGCCTGGTTCTTAACAGACTGGAACAACACAGGAAAACTACACATGATTTTTCTATTTATCCAAGCAGGCATTAACACTCAAGCTTAATAAATGCTTACATATAAATGCCAGCCATGCTAACCACTTCATTTTTGAACAACACACCAAGAGCAGGCAGCAAATGCCAAGGACATACTGTCCTGCCACATGAAAGGATACTCATGAGAAACTTTGCAACATAATTGGCTGCAATTGAAATCTGAAGTAAAAATAAATACCAATTTTTAAAGCGATTCCAGAGATACGTAATTTTTTTATGAGATTGAATTTTATGCTTTTTAAAAGGTTAGAAATTCATTCCACTGAAGATTAGATCTTTCCATCTGTTGAATAGAAAGCTAAAAAAAGTACCTGTTTCTTAATTTTTCTTAATCCTATCATATGTACAGTGGTTCTAAAGACAGGTGGAATTTTTCACTTTTTATGTTGATTCATTTAGTGCAACCTGAAGTTGCTAAGGAGCGTTACTACTGATTTAATGAGAACTGTAATTAAGAACTGGACTGAAATTTTCACATCAATTCACACAGGACAGCAGACAGTGATCTAACTTTGTCTTTTCTGTAACCAAATATATACCTTATGACCTAAATGAACTTCACACCTAAGTAACTTTTTCTTGACTAATTCTGGATAAGCCTTTCTAGAACCCCAGAGTGTATCTGGGGCTTTGGGCTGTACCATCAGTCAAATTTGTTTGGGTATAGTTCTGCTTTCAAATTTATTGCATAATTTATTCTAACTTTATTACTTAAAGATTCTTTAAGACTAACCAAATGTCTCCTGCAGAGATCTTGATATGAAAAACTAACAAAAGAAACAGATCTGTGACTTGCTTCTGCTGTCACTGATAGAACTAAGAGACCGAAGCTGTTTAATACAAGTAGTCAAAACTCTGAATTCCATGATACGCCAAAAGACAAAAGCTAGAGAAGTCATATGTATGACAGAAAAATGACCTTTCATGATAGCAAGAATATTTGGCCAGAGATCAGTAAACAAAACGTAAGGATTGTTTTTAGAAGGAAAATATTTTAATAAAGTTTGCTTTCCACTGTAAGTTTATTTCTTAAGACATTTTAAAGATAATTTTAATGTTCTAGTAGCAGTGTATTTGAAAAATGAAGACGTAAAAACTCTGCAGGTCAGATTCCCATAACTCTTACAATTCTGCTTTCAACTACTCTCTACCAACTCATTGATAAATTGAAACACAATGATACTGCACAGTACAACACTATAATTCTTTCCTGAGATACTAAGGGGTATAGCATAGAAGATCTAGGAACTGTGCAGAAACCTTTCTACAGTCTGCTTTTCTGCTCACGTCTGCACTGTGAAATCCACTATAATTAAATAACTAACTGGCTGCTTGTGTCAATGATCTTAATTTCAAAGTCTTTAAATTTTACGCACTATTCCTGCTTCACAAACCCTCACAGCCTCACAGAAAGGTTCCCCAACTTTTGCAACTGTTTTGTAAAAGCGATCAATAAAACTGCAGACACTAAAATACACCATATGGATGCAGACAAGCCCCCCCTTACTGGGATTGGTGACAGAAACAATGCAGCTAAAAGCTACCTTAAAAGCACAATGCTAATAATTTCCCACCATCTTTACTTTGGCTACTTCTTCCTGTGTGCCATTCCTACAGCATTCACTGGGTATGGGACATGAAAGTGACCGTGGGAAATGAGATCTTCACAGAAACAATGTGCCATGTGTTTGCTCTCTGGAAAAATATGTTTTGGTTAAAAGATTCCACTGTGTACTCTGTGGGTGTGTTGGGTTGTTTTTTGGGGTTTTTTAAGCATGAAGTTATTACTGAAAGTTCTCAGGAAGAGGAAGACTTTTCTTAAGGAGACATGGCTCAAACATAATTTTCAAACTTAATATGAGTAAACCGCTACAGCAACACGAAATTGAAAAGCTGGAAAGTTGAGCAGTAATTGAATTTCTTATTTATTTTTATATTGAATAATACCACCCACCTTCTGTAGCAAACTGCTCTAGATGCTTTAAGGTGATTTCTTTGTATTTTGAACTTTCGGCAAGACGGTCATAAATTACAGTATCCTACAAAACAAGTAAGATTAGCTCAGAACACTTTAATAGAAAAATTATTTCTTTTTTGTGTAGACAATACAAATCACATAGGAAAATGGCAGAAAAATAGAACTGTATTATTTAAGCATCAAAAATTAGACATAATTTTATTCCAGAAATTAAAAAAAGACATTCTAATCCTCAGATATTCTAAATTTACAAATTCTGCTATAATATAGTTTCTTTCTTTAACATTTTTTGATGTTATTTCCCCTTCTTTTGATAAGTGCCAAAATGCTGTCTTCCACTTTTAATATTATGCCCACAAAATAAAATTAGTGCTTCATAACTGCCATTCTCAGTTTTCTTGTATCCAGCTTAATATACAGAATATTAACAACAGTTTCTTTGCTTCGCTTGAGATGATAAAAAATAGACATTTACATTCAACAAACTTCCTTTTCTTAAACCATTCTGGAACTGGATTTCATCTCCTTCCCCCTCAAACTTGACTTGACATACAGACCGAGAACTAGAGAGCAACTCTGCCATTCCCATATGCATTATGGTAAGGATACCTTCCCACAGGTCCTGCTTTTGGGAAAATTTACCTCTGTGTAATATCAGTGGTCGGTTAAAATTCCCATCTAGTCATTTATCCTAGATTACTATCTCTACCTAGTGATCCATGCTCAGCTACTCCAGCAAGTAATTAATACATTCATCTACACGTTCATCCATTTTCTTGGAGTACAGAAGGAAGCAATTAATAGGAAGTATAAAGGTATTACTCCAGTACAAAGAATAGGATGAACAGGTCTGCCATACCTTCATAGGCACTTAGTAAAAAAAGACATTAACTAGTCCATCACATTGAACAGCTACACAGTAAAACAATGTAAACTGAAAGAGGTACATCAACATTCCTTCCCCCCCATTTTCAATGTTTTGACTGCGGTTACAACCATGTTTTACTTTTGTATTTGTATTGGTGGCACATATCCTTTGTTACAGTGAAAACAGAATAAAACTCACAGCTCCTTTGCAGTAGAGTCTTAACTTTCCTGATGGTGTGCGAACTATCACTGACATTCTCTTCCTAGTGCTGAAAGAGAAATAAATGCTCTATATAAGGTAGTTCATAAATACAAGCATTTACCTCTATTTTACCCAATAATATCAATATATATATCTTATATTACACACATGATAAAAAAACAGTGCTATCTATTCTGAATGATGTTCTCAGCTGACTGGGATGGAAACAGTTTTAGTGTCTAACAATTAAAATTAATGCTATTTTTCTGGGCATACTTCTGTAGGCCTTTTTCCCATCAAAATGATTTTGAGAATTTTCACCTTCATCTGAATACTGTCTGCTGATGACAAAAAAGCATCTTAAAGAACAAAGCACTTATCATCAATATCATAAAGAAGTAGTGTATCATGGACTGTTTAAGTTTTTTCTTCCTTCCCAGTCAGCCAGAGTTGCTCGTACACTGCACTGTGCTGCAATCCTATTACTGTAACCCCCCAGTTTCATTTGTCAAGCAAAGTTTTCAGTATGCTAAGAACTGGAAAAGGGCTGGACTAATTTTAACTACTCCCTGGCTCTCAGTTGTCAATAAAATCCAAGTTATTTTTTCTTTTTGTCCTCCTAACTGAGGTAGAAATTGGAGAAAGCATGGAGAAGACTGCCACAGTCTGCCTTCTGTCTTCTTCCCTTTGAGGTTTGCCAAAAAGCATTCTTTAGGTGCAAGACCATGTCCTGTCAAGATGTGTATTTTTATCATAAGTCTTTCAAATTTCAACTTGAGAAATAAATCTACAGAATCCATTAAGAGAACAAAACATTTCTCATACAACAGTCCACACTAAAACAGAGATGGAAATAAATGGTCCTTTAACAATTTTGCTTCCTGTTGGATCTGGATCCCATTTATACATCATCAAAGAGCATTATTGTATGAATAGTTCCTGAAGTTCAGACTGTCATGGAAATTCCTGTAAGTGGAATGTGGACATAGGTGAAGGAAAGAATTTTATAATTACTGGTGAGGTAACGGGCTGAAGAGTATCTTCAGGAAAACATTTTCTAATTCCACCTGCGTGTGCACTTTGCTTCAAGTAAAACTTTCTGAACAGCAATATTAAGTTACCTTGTTACCATGAATATTGCACAGAAGAGCATACAAAGCTATTAACTACTGCAACTTCTTTTCCATTTCTCTAATCCAAAAAACCTCAGATAAGTAGAATTCCCAAAAACTTTAGATGGTGTCCAGTTGGGGATCTACTTAGACAACACAGGAGAAATTAAGATCATCTAAACTACAGTTAAGCTGCGTAAAATAAAAGCAAGTCTCAGACCCACATTGATTCCTGCCAGGACTATACAGCCTACTGCTACTTGAATTCATTACACTTGCATGAACGTTCCATTCAGAAATTGTGGAGGAGTTACAGTAGGTTAGGGGGTGTATAAGCAATAATTTGATATATTTTCTCTTGCCAGGTAAAAACTCAGCAGTTTAGTACTTGTCTTGCAATACCAGAAGATTGCAACCTTGAAGTACTGAATAGAGCATCATATTATTCTACTGAAGATGTGTCAAAGAATAACCAGTGTTTTCCTGTAGCATTCTGAAACTTTAGCTAGACAGACAGATACTGAATCTTGACTGACATACACTTTCTTAGTAAAACTGCAATAAAGCTAATGACCAAGAGTTACTGTCAAGGACTTCTAACTTTTTATAAGCCTTTTTATGGCAGTGACAGTTTTATTTCCTTTTCCTGGTGAACTACAGTAAGCCACTAAATTGCACTACTACAAATAACTGTCAGTGTGAGACCACTGTTTTGTTCTGCTTCTTCACCGTAGAAATGATGTGAGCAGCCATAAAGACGATCTGGTCATAATAGGAAAAATACTGAACAGAAGATGTTTGCTGAAATAGTGACAGAGAAAATGCCTGCAAGCTTAGAAATTGGAGACATCCTGAGATACCATCAATATGCCCAAAACAAGAATCTGTAACTGAACTTTTTGTCTGGAAAAGGGAGAAAATATCATGAGAAAGTAGGAATTGACAAAAATCTGGAAAAATAAAAATTGGTCTGGGAGAAAAGAACACACCACCATCTACTGGCTGTCCCAAGGCAAATACAAAAATTACCAGCATCTACTGACTGCTGAATGTGGTGGTGTCCTGCATTCCCTTACATCTGTGCCCCACACAAACGACTTACTTGTACCTAGCATGGGGCCTCTTTAAAGGCCTGCCCCATGCAAATCATCCTCAGGGTGTGTTTGTATACATTACTTTACTGATAGTAATTTTTAGCAATCTGTAATAAAAAACAAAAAGTAGAGAAAAAAGCCCCCGTGTCCTTGTGTGCTATGGAATCCTGCAAACCCACTGTTGTGATCTCTTACATACCTGCAGGCTCAGTAACCCTTTGGGCTGTTACAAAGAGGCAGAATAGCTGGTAATTCCCATGGAGTTGCAATGGGATTATAAATAGACAGAAGCATCTTAAAGGGACAGAAATACTTCCCTCAGTCACAAGATTTGCAGCTTTCGGAAGTAGATCTTGATAGGTCCAGTAACTCCAAAATCTGACCTGACGTAAGATGAAACAACCACAGAAAACAAACACTGCTACAGAGGTTTTGGTACCTCCTCTGTCAGCCAGTCATTCTTTTTTTACTTTTAGAACTATCAGGTCTTCAGTCACAAAATCAGTGCATTCTGGGGCTCTTTGAATGATTGTGAGGGGGTAAGGCCTCAAACGCTCTAGGATGCCTTCTGTCTGCCCACGACAACAGCTAAGACAATGCGGATTACTCAAGAAACTGATCGCACAGAAGAGACTAGTCAAGGTATGAATTACAGGTAAATCCATTGTCATTGTAAATCAAAAATATAGGAATTCAGACAAGAAGCTTCACACTGTAACTATCACAGATGGTTTCTGCTAGGCTATGGAAGTATGCCCCAGGGATATAAATGAAATTCAGTCATTAAATCAACAGATAGTACATACTCCAGATATTGAGATATAATTACCACATATGTACTCAATACTTGCCAGTGAAATTAATGCTGGTGCTAAAAATTCAATTTATTCCTCTAGGAAAACAAGCGGATACAAATCAAAACCTCATTCAGTAGCATTGCTAGTAATGACATGTTGATTCAAGGACTGATGTGCAATTTGTGCACTGATAGTGGACATCGCTTATACTTAATGACACAAGGAATCACACACTCAAAATCTTACTCATTTTCACAACTAGCCCAGGTGAAAAGAGTGCACATAGTCAAACATAAGCCATTCTATGCTCTGCATCTCTGACACAGTGCCTTGCCTTCCCCTGCCCTGCAGACACATACCCTAGGAAGCGGTTTGGGCTGCCAAGAGACAGCGGCAGTTTTTTCTATTTGTTACAGCACTAGGTGACAGAATACAAGAAAAGGCACAACACTGCACAATTCCTTCCCTAACAGTACAGGGAGCCCTGAACAGCAGAGAATCTGAACAACTCTTCACTTCCTAGAACTAAAGGTACCACAGCAGTTGTGGCATCTGAACAGACTATCTACTGGAGGCAACGTAAACGTAAAATTTTAAGAATTATCAGTATAGTATTTTCAGCATGCTTTCAGTATGCTCACCTGCTAGTTAAACTGACAACTACTTCCTTGCTATGAACAAAGTGTAGTTACTATGTTGTGTAAGCCTACTTCTCTTTTCACAGGCACTAGTGTAATCACTGAAAAAACAGAATACCACAAGTGACCAAGTCTATCATGTGTTCCTACAAGTTCTACCTCTGTAACATGCTTCTCCGGAAGACTATCCTATCAAATGTTGACACTATTGCACTCTATTTGCAGAAGAGTAATTTTCCAGCCTGTACTGGAAAGCAGCAAGGAATTAATTTGCATTTTTTCAGCAAAAAACTTGGAACACCTGCAAACTCTTAACAGTTTATTCAAAACAGATTACTTCTCTGAAGGTACATGCTACTATCCATACCAATCGCTTGCTTTGGAGCCAAAATTTCTCTGCTGTGGAACACAGGTGACCCCTAGTGCTTCCAACAAGTCAATTCAAAGCACGGCTAAATATTGCAGAATAAGAACACAAACAGCTATAAAAACTGAATACTTAGTAAAGTTCTGTGATCAGTATCCACCAAAAAACCTCCAAAGGTTGAGAATTAAAAGCAATTCTCCCATCTCCATAAAGTATCACTGTTTAAATTACAATTTTAGACTGACACACAAGTTTAAAAAAAAAAAAGTGACATCAAGACAAAGCTCAAAACAGAAACAAAGTAGCAATCCTCCACTGCTACTCCAGAAACGCAGTATGAACTTCCACAGAAGTCAAATTAACAGCAATGCACTTTGCAGTACATACTTGCTAACTTTCAAGAAAATAAAATGCAAGCAATACCTGCAAAAAAAATGAAACCATGAGATAAATCTAAAAAATTAATGTATGTCCTCTACAATATATAAAACAAACATTAATTGCAAACAGACACTAAAAGACTTTCAAACCTGTAAAAACTACCTTCTGTTGCATCTTTCATAATGTTTCATACTATTATTGCTATTACTATAACTACAGGCAACTACTCTGATTTCACTTGTACTTCTTTCAGTTTCATCCAACTTATACATCTTCAATTTGTCTCTCCAGCATTGCACTGCATTGTTTTATTTTTTTCATTTTTTTGGTTCTTTAGCTAAGCTCAAGGGAAATATAATAGCACAGGAAGGAAAACAACAATCACTTTCCACAGGCACAGTTATCAGCAATCATTTTAAGAAAAAAAGGAACTTCCTCTACATGCAAATCCCTTCCTTATCCTGTGCCAAAATAAGCAACGGACCTACACAAACATTCAGAACACAGACAGCATACAGAGATACAATATAAACAGCTCTATATAAGAATTCAAACTGCATCCATATTTCTTATAGGTACATTTATAACCCCAAGAACCTTAACACAAAATTTTTACTAAAAGCAAAATATATGAGAAACTCTTATTCTAAGTAAACCAACCAGTCAATGCTGTAGTGACGCTGCTGAGAAAAAAAAATGTTTCAGTCTAGAGTATTTAAACAAGCCATAATTATAAAAGCACATTTAAGGTCAAATGCAAAATTTAATTTTACCAGTCATGATAAATATACTTCCTTTTTAATAAATCATATGGTGCCAGGGCTTTCAGAAATACAGTTAAAAGTTTTGAGTACTTTCCTATATTATTTTTCACAGATTTTTTAAAAGTTTTGAGATCAAAGGTTTTTTTAATCTTTGAGCAAAGGCAAAAGTGAAAAATATTAGTCACAATGTAGACAAGAAAAAAAAGGCCTCCAAAAATGTTTTACAATAAATCAAGAGGTGTAATCTTAATCATGTACTCTGCTTTGTCTATAGTGTGTTTACATATTACATAGATATAAGCTACACAACCTGCACACTTTGCCTGTAAAAATATAAAAAATGCAGACATTTTTATTCATGAGAGAAGTTTCTAAGTATTTTCACAAAAAGACACCATGTACAAATTTACCTTGTAAATTCCAGGACATTTAGCAGTTCATATCTCTCTTCCTGTCCCAGCTGAAGAATAAAAAAAAAAAGATTAAAAAAGGGTAAGAATTAAAAGAAAAAATCTCAAGCAAAAGAACCAAACTCAACCAAACATGTGAATACAAATGTACCACAATACAGTTACTCAGATTATTTAAACTAAAGCAGAAGCAAATACAGTGAATTATAATGTTACTCCAATGTACTTACAGACTCAATGATTACTGAGTCGGGTGTTCTTCCAGTGAATACAAAACGAAGATGCCTGGCTGCTCTGACCAATGCTCCTTCATCTGCAGCAAGTTAAATAGTTATTTTACAAATGTACCAGAAAACTGTTAGTTTACCCCACGATTTAATCAAGATAGTCCAGGCTTTTCTACTTCTCACTTCCTTTTTCCTTTATGGATTTTAAAGATGTGGTGCTGGAAAGAACTCTTTGTTTCTCCTGTTAAAACTGTTGCAAATGAGTTTACAGTTCAGAGAAAATAAGCCCTGAAAGGAACACGCCTCTCTGCTCAGTTGTGAGAGCACCCTCTGCAAAACACCTAGGTTAGCACCTTTCTCAGCAGGGCACTGGAAAACGCACATTGCTTTTTGTTTAAGTTCTGGTTTGTACGAGTATAGTTATAAGCCATCCCTGTAAATAACGGATAACTTCAACGTCTATATTCAGGAAACCAGCAACCACGTCTCCAATAGCCATCAGCTCTCTCCAAGCGGCTCGGGACGTCAGAATGGAATTTGCTTGCAATGCCAGTAAAACACTGCCATGACCTAGTTAACTTTATTTATGACCCTACCTCTGCCCTTGCCTTTCAGCTGTTGAAGGACAGAATTCAGAGAGGTGGCCACCTAGAAGCTGGGGCAGCCAGGAAAGAACCTCTGCACTTAAGGTACCTTTTCCCATCATAAGTTGTAACATACTAGCTCAGCAGAGCTGAGCATATTTTAATCATTCTGCTTTGCTTCATCATTTGCTGAATTCAAAAATTGTCTATGAACCACAATAGGGTTGAAACAGACCTTCTGCACAATAATTATTTTTCAGTCTCTAACAGAATTTATCACAATTTCTACCCTATTAAAAAAATTTCTGTTTTGATTACACAGTCTCTGTTCTAAATCACTATCACTATTACCAAGTAGAGAATAGGTTCACAAGCAAGGACATCAATTTGTCTCCTGATCGATTTTTATTTACTTCTGAGCAGTTCCTTTAGAATTCCACAGCAATCTGACAACACCTTGGTAGTGCTGTGTGGTTACTGATTATTTGCCCTTACGTAATCCACAGGACATTCAAATGCATTTTCTAAAAAAAAATTTAAAAGTCTAAATCCTTTTTTACAAAACTGATTTTAGTTGATACTGACTCTTTTTTGAGGGATAGGGTTTATAGATTTGGGTTTTTTTTTTAATTTTGGAAGATACTTCAAAAACAATGAACCGAATAAAATCTGCTTGTTGAGTTGACAGAATATATTCACTGAGTTATCTGAGTCTTACCTGGAGATGCTGCTTGATATATAATTTTATCACCTTCTCTTTCTGGAACTGCTGTATGACACACTGCCATCATTGTCAAGAACTCACATATTATAGGCGCAGTTGGCTAAGAAAAAAAAGACGTCAGAGTGTGATTTATCATTTAAGCAATAAATAATCAAAATGTAATAATAGATATAGACAAATAATAGCCCACAAAAATTTAATGACAGATTCTTCCTCTTTTCTTTAAAAACTGTCTGTATACTAATTTCAACATGCAGGATAACTACTTTCTGCTGTACTTACATACTGGTTATATAAACAGAATTTGCAATCATAACAATCAAAATTAGATAACCAGAAACATAAAACAAACATTTAAACAAACCCCAGCAACCTCTGTAAGTGAGCTCAAAGCAGCTGCCACCTCAGCTGAGGAGTTCTTGTAGTATGGTTATGGTACTTCAGATTTGTAGCAGACTAAGAATAACATTACAATTACTTTAAAAAACACAATAATGTTTGAAAACCTAATTTAATTCCGTAGTGCAGAAACACTAATGGGAGCAGGTTCCTGTTCCCTTCCACTGAGGACCCCCAGATCCTCTAAGATGTCAGAAGGTTGAATTATAAATTCTTTTCCAAAGCACTTCAGAAGACATTTAAAATACAGTGGTGAAACCTCTCTTTGAATGTGTATCTGAATTTTTAACATGCATACAAACACATTTTTATAGCTTGCATGCTCATATTATACATATACTTAATACTATGTATCTACCAGAAAACTGTGAAGATTCAACACTTGCACACCAAGGACACTTTAACAACAGCAGTAACAGCTGACAGCCTCTTTCAAACTATGCTACTCTCCCTGTTACTAGCACTGTAAATATAAATGGCCTGTGCAGGTAAGTGTAAGAGTCCCCTCTGCTTTAGATATACTTGAGAATGGCTCTCAGATGTCTACCATTAAAGACTGCTCCATTTGTAAGAAAAAGATGCTTCACTGTCTGTCAGTTAAACTGGAACTAGCCTCCTGGGAAGACAAAATTTAAGAAACGAAAAGAGCACTTTACTTACACTCTTCAAAAAGAGAACAAACAGTTACACTGTTTAAAGTAGGTGTTGGTTATGACTAGGTAAAAACATCTCTTGAAAAAACAAAAACCAGAAAATGTTAATGATGATACTGTTTCTCTATGGGATCACAAACTAACTTGTTAATTTCCTGAGAAACATATTGTCTCTTTGGGGCAAATAACACCCTCCAAAATGCGTCTTTCATTTCATCATCTTAACTGAAGATCCAACCTCATGGAAGCATGCACACAAACCCAATGCATACAGTTAACTCCTGACTCCTGTCCCAGCCCAGGTAAGTCATGTCATGATGCAAAATAACTTGGCTTATCCTAAAAGCTTTAATGGATGCCATGACATCATCTGAACCACAGGAGTACCAGTAAAACACCCAGAGAATGAAGAACATGAGACTACTTCAAACTTGTAACATCTGAACCATAGCATCAGAACAAAAGAGGAGGGGAGAGAAAAAAGGGTTGGATCTAATTAACATATATCAGCAACAATTACAAAAGTATTAATGAGGTCATGCTGATTTTGTATAAATACACAACTTATTTATTTTCCCTAAAAGGACATAATCTTTTGAATTACTGGAAGCAATGGTTTCATCTCACAAAACAATGGTAATTGTTTCTATATAACTTACATGGTTGTTTTGAAGATTCTCCAGTAATGATACATCACTAAATGTTTTTTCTTCTCCATTTTGTGGGCCTTGCCTAGAAATAAGCAAGTAAAAAAGAGCTCATTCTTAGCATGATTATAACAGTTTTTATACAAGTCATCCAAACACAAGTTTTGGGCTATAGCTGCTACAATAAAGGCTACAATCATGTACTGTGAGAAAAAGAATTGAAAAGGTTCTTCTTTCACATTTCCAAAGTTTATTTAATTTAGAGAAACCTTGGTTTATGTAAATACACTTAAATCCAGCAAAGTCTTTCTGTTGAATTCAGGTAATGAAGGATAAAGTAAAAATATATCCACAATGTAAGACTGAGGCTTCTTGTCTTCTGATCTCTAGAATGAGATTATAGAAGGGACACAAAAAATATACACCTAAAGAAATCACATTCTGTCAAGAAATTAGCAGTTTTGGGATCGGTTTCTAAATGTTTGCAGAAAAGCAACTCCGTTATCTGAAAGAGGTAAACAAATGAGTTCAGACATCAGAGAAGACAGCATGTAGAAAATTTGGTTTCTATTACTTAAAATCAGAAAGGAACATATTAAATTGAAAGACAAAGAAGACAGAGCAACAATGGTGAAGTATGGACTTAAGAGATGGAAGGAGGAGACGGTTCTGGAGAAATAAAGTCATACACTAACATCTCCCAAATTACACAAATATTCTGGCTGAATACTAATACAGTCTTAATACTACAGCTGAGTATCTAGGTGACTTTGAATTTGAGTGAAACAAAACAGTGCTGAAAGGTGAACCCAGCTGAAGGAAATTCTTTTTTCTATTTACTTTGGGTCTTGCTTTGGATTACATAGTCTTACAAAAGAATAAATAGATTTGGTGATTTAAGTTTAAGAATAAGCCATATACATCAAAGGCAGTCTAAAGATTCTCTATGAAAACCAAAAATGAGCTGTTTTAGTCCTGCAGTAACTGCCATAGAGGAATATGAAATGCAGAACCTCCTCTGTACAGCTGTGTAAGGACAACTTTTTCTAACTATAAGTGAAAAATTTGAAGCATTCTCCTTCACGAAGACTTCTTTTCAAATGCAAAGCAAATAGATCTAGAAGTGCCAAATAAAACCATCTTCAGATACATTATATTTGTTTAGAGTCTAAGATTTAAGCTTTGTTTGCTTAAAGCTTTCTGATGTAAATTTTCCAGATTCTCAGTGCTAAAATAAGGAAAAATATTTGCAGGTATATGTTGCAACAAAGTGGAAAACTATTCTTTCTAATAAAAAAAAAAGATATAAAAGATTTGGGATTTAGTATATTAGTCATGCTAGGGCTAGAAATGTTATTGTCACAAACACATTTTATTAATTGCAACAGATTTACACACCAAGAAATTTCAAGTATTGTATTTTATAAGTATTTCTAATATATTCTTTGCCTATAGAAGAAGGTTTGGGTTGGTTCTTTTGGATATCAGTTTATCCATTTCAGATGTAGTCAAAAAGATTTTTCTGTGTGTGAGTCAAAACTAGTCTTTTTTCATTAATAGCTTATAAGCAAGTATGCTTAATTTCATGTAAGCACTGCAGTGTTTTAATGAAACCACTTGTATGCAGTTAAGTACACTTATCCATCTTTAAGAAACATTTTCCTTCAACATCAGCTGATAACATTCAGGTCAGGTAAGATTTTGGGGTGTGCATGTGTACTACATTTCGCGTGTTGTGGGAGGAATTTTTCAGGGTTTGGGGTTTTTTTTCTACCTAAACAAAGGATTATTAATTCTAATTTAGAATTTTTTTTTTCCTTCAAATGTTTTCAACAAAAGATGACAACACATTCCAATTTTGTGTGACAGTGCCTTGTTGTCACTTTCAACAAATAAAATAGTGATAATTTAAAGGTTGTAAATTACTTTTTTTTCTCTGATGTATCTGAGCTTCCTTTGAATGGCATTGCAAATATTTAGTTTAAGAAAGTATAATGAAGAAGTACAAGGCATCATTTAGATGACAACAGAAAGGAAGCCAGGACTTTATCTTTCCTGAGGTCTCCATCTAGACATCAAAGTTAGTCCCAAGTGTATTCGGGTGCTCTAATCTCAGTTCCAGTTAAGAACTATGTAGTGCTAATATTCTAAAACTATTTGTAGGAAAAAAAAAAACCAATAACATTACATATTTTTCACTCTCAAATATGGATTTTTTTTTCTAAACATATTATTGATTATTACTAATATACTACTAACAGCAGAAAAGTGTGATTAAAGCCACCATAGTACCAAATACGTAATAAAAGACAAAACCTTCTCTCCAATAATCATGAATCGTACCAGGACTGTCAGTAGAATGACTGCACTATATTACAGGGACCGTCCTAGAGATTCTATTCCAGGGTATGCAACCTAATGCCATAGAATTTGGATGGCATAAATTTGTGTAAGATGGTCAGTCTGCGTGAATTCAATGCTGAAATAATTTCTGAGTAGTAAACTACCTCACATTTAGCTCCATTTTTAAATATATTGCTCAGTGTTTTTAAACCTGAATCTTCAAGAAACAGCAGAAGCTAAGTGATTTTTAGAGCTTACCAATCATCTGAAGGAACACTATAATCCTCAGGCTCAGGGCAATGGCTGCACAAGAAGCAAGGGAAAAATAGAACAGGGAGAGGAGAAAGAATCACAAATGCTAAAAAACTGGATCACGTATTAAAAAAAGTAGTTAATGAACAAAATTGCCAAAAGAAACCCCCTTCTGCAACTATTTTGCTAGCGCCTAGATTGCAATGAAAATTTCTATTTCTAAGTTTGTATTGAGACTTCATTAACTATAACAAACCAAGTTTCTGCAAGTCTCCCTCAGGCTTTTATTTTGTAACAACATTAGACAGGGTAAATGATGGCAAAAACATGCATATTGAACTTGCCTTACAGCAGAAAGCCTGTGGTATCTCAACTTAATTTTTGTTCCTCTTTGCAAAAAGAGATGGCTTGACAGAAATGATCCTGTCTCTTGTAAGTATCTTTGATAGTCACAAAAAGCTGACTGAGCTGTAGATATTCCCAGGTGTAAGGTTATTTAACTGCAGTATTAATGCATAGGTACATATTGACAGGCAGAGGCACAGAGATTAAGTATATAAAAATACCTACCCATATGCAATTCCTGCTACAGTACACTTCTTAAATTGCATGACGTTGCATGTCAGGGTACCCGTTTTGTCAGAAAATATGTATTTGACCTAAATGAATGACAAAATCCATTATACATTAAGATTCAGCAGTTAGTGACATATCTAGTACAATTCATAGCTATCAACACCCGAAACATTTTTACCTGTTCTGCAATTTTCACAGTTTATAGAGAAAAAGACAACAACAAAACCAATACATAAACATAGCTGATGTACAGCCTTCATACCTATTTCCAAAGAAATCAATCAACTCAGATGTCAGGACATTTAAGCTTTCTTCAGTTCACAGTGGCATACTTAACCATCCCTCACTCTACATTTTGTTAAAGTGCAAGAAACTAGTGAAGACCAATGACTTTGCCAGTAAAACATTAAACTTCTGACAGAAAGCCATATGGTAAGTCAAGTATATCTATATGCATTTCTAAACCCATCTTTTTGACATGGAAATATCTTCTTAAAGCTGAAATGTTAGTAAAAGAGCAACAGCTCAGAAATGCCAAATTACAGGAAAAGAAGAAATACATTCCTTTCTCTCTACTCTAGATCTCCTATTTCCCTAGCATTATAAACCCCTCTATTCCAGAAACTACTAGGTAAAGCATTTGAAAATTCAAAGCTGCAGTACATTAACCAGTGATACTTTTAAATTTTATTTAAACCCAATCTTAAGAGAAAAGTTATTATATGAAAAAATAAAGTCATTTGTGATAAATCAAAAGTCCTATGAGTACCAGATAAACTTCAACTGATTAAAATTTATTTCTAATTAAAAAAAATTCCAGGAATTAACTACATTATATCTGGACTAATACAGCTGTGTATCAGTAAAAATGTTTCTGAGGAATTATGACTTAGCCAAATCAGCAGTGAGAAGAAATCTTCTTTCTGTGTCAGGTTTATGCTGCAAATTGTTTGTTTGTTTGTTTGTTT
>VZRR01000616.1:341118-378139 GCA_013398015.1 Oreocharis arfaki | reverse complement strand
TTTTTTTTTTTTTTGTGTGTGTGGGCACAATGGGAAAGTGGGAATCGCAGCTAAGAAAATTCAACCTTTTTTCCCAACACCGAAGTTTTGCCTTTCCTAAAATATGAAGATCTCTTGGGGGGAAATCCTCATGCGCAACCCTCACGTATCTCAAAGAAGAAACCTGCTCTTTTTAGTAGAGTCCTTTGGTATCCCTACAAAAATCTGCAAAAATTAAGAATCTGTCACAAAAATGAAAGTGTAAATCCCAAGAAGTCTGACTAGCTGTTCAAGGAGAATTTGATGAGAAACCTAAGAAATGAAGACAAAAACTACTGAAGTCAAAAGGAAAGAATGTGTCTGGGAATGTGAATAACAAACTAGCTGCAGAGATAGAAAAAACAGATAGTGTAAACTGAAACAGGAGGAAAGCTAAGATTCAACAAAAACTCTTCCCCACTAGAGGAGCTTGTACTCCCCTTTAAAGCCAGGAAAAAACCAAAATTTTCTGCACATACATGTTAAACCCTGCAGGCAAAGGCCCTGTACTCCTCTATGTAGACCAGTCAGAGAACATGTTAATCTTCAACCAGTTTTTCCAAAAGGCACATCTCTTAAGTATTAGGCCCTAGGACTGCTTTGCTTCATGACTTAAACCAAGTTATTATTTATTGGTTTTGGAAAGCTAGAGACAATTTTTACATTCCCATGCAATAAAGTAAAGAATTAGCTATGAGAACTTCTAGGTTAGGAAATGCAAGAACATGCATACTTGTGTTCATAAAACAATTCAATTAAATGAGCATGTAATTTATTTTCCACAGCAAGAGTTGCCCATCACCAGTGTACCAGAAAGCCTGGCATGTTTTTCAAGCCAGACTGCAAATACAATTGACTGAAAGAGCAAATACCATGTGTAGTGCTTCTAAAAGCACGCCCTGTGCCCCAGACACACCAATACTAAGTCATGCTTCCATAATATGAACAACATACAAAAAATGATTTCTTGTGAAAAGTCGAACTGGTTTTACAGTATTCAAAGAGAACTCCAAAGCAAAAAGAATTAACCCCAAATTTCCACGGTTTAATTCAGGCGTGAGACCCCATTCCATTCACGGCTTCCAGTCTTTAGTAGCAAGAAAAGAGGCCATGTAGACACTGTGATTCAACCCTAAGATACTCAGTCTCTTCTGAGGAATGCAGAGTGCGTGGAAAAAAATGAAATACTGAAGATGCATAGTATCATAAGTGTATATACTGAGACTAAATTTTGTGCCACAGACAGCCTTAATGCTCAAAATTCCTTTGATTTTATAATTTTTTTGATACATTTCAATCTTCTGTGATTACCACATGCACATTGATACAGAGATTGTTCATTTAATACTAGTTTTAATTTGCTCATATTGCAGAGTATTTTTAAAAATATCTGACAAAACGAAGAGAATAGAAATAAACAAACACTAAGGCAAGAATATATTTTTTTGAAATAAATTCTCACATGAATAATTTCAATACACAGAGTTAGAACCAGTAATTTTTTTTCTACCTGTCCAAGTTCTTCATTGAGATTGGAAGTACGAGCCATTGCAGCAGTGTCTGTAGGCTCATAGTGCATGTCTATGTCCTACAGACAAAAAGAAGTACATATATTCAAAAATCAGTCTTCCAAAATTTCTTACAAAATATCTAGCACATAAATAGAAAAGTTAAGTATAGAAGAAAAGACCAAACAGGAATAGATCTACTGAAGATTGTTTCAAGATGGGAAGTCACAGAGACTATCAGGTCACTTCCAAAAGTTCCCAGAAGAAATAAGATTTTCTCATGGGAGATTTTGCTCAGATTATTTCTACTGATCTGTATTACTGAAAAACTGTTGACCCACACATCTAAAATGACTTCAGTAACAAGCAGAAATACTACACTGTAACTCTTAGGGAGAAGTCAGTCTTACCTACTTGTATTGTATGCACAACTTGTATTGCTTCTAAAGAGCAAGATAAATATATCTTGAGATAAAAACACGAAGATAAATTTGAGAGTACACAATAAATGAACGATACAATTCACTTGGTATGAGTTTTTTCCTCTTACTTGTTAAATAAACATCAGAGTTTGTTTTTAAATACAACAAAAGATTAAAATATCGTCAAATATTGCAGTGTAGTACAACAGATTGCAGATGACCAACTTCTCAATACAAATATAATCTACACACAAAGAGAAATATTATTCAAGGTAAATGTCCAGAGTCCAGGATTAGGATAAATTTAAGGCAACTAATCCCTCATAACAAGAAATTGGGGCAGGAAGAGAAGTTACAACTGCCTTTCTGATTTCCTCTACCAACAGTGGCAATCTACACATGAAAAATGGGTCTTTGTTTAATATTTATTTTGAAATACAGAAAATTAAGGAAAAATTTCCTTGCATTCTCCAATTTGTTAACAAATTGTTTGTTTTACAGCACAAAAAAAAATTAAGAAATCGAAATCAGCTGACTGCTCACAAAATATTTAACTCTTAAAATAAAGCATATGCTTCACCTGCTACTTCACATGCACTCTCATTTACATGTCCATGACATATCTCACACATACAAATCTATTTCACACATCTGATCAAGGAATCAGATTAAAGTGTTCAGAATGCTATGATAAATTTACATTGGGAAAAAAATGGAAAAATGGAAGGCTTGCTTACATGGCTTTAAGGAAAATAGCTCAATCCCACCTCTAACAGTAAACCCTTCATTTTCCCCAGTAATTCATTAAGAAAAAAAATTAAAGGATGCCAAAACGATCTTAATGTATTTCATAAGTGATAATACTAACAGATACTGCCTTTGTACAATGAACCTCACTCCATTAAACTATGGTTGTGCTTGGAAAAAAAATAAGAAGCAAAATGCCAAAAAACCCCAAAACATGGGATAAGTCTGGAAAGAAAGCATGAAACTAGACAAAACTCCCTAGCACTGCAAAACACTTTCTTCTGATCATTCTGAAGGAAACTGATACCTGATTATCAATAATGAGAAAGTAAAAAGCACAGAAACATTGTCCAAGACTGAAATGCTGTAGTTCATGGCTTAAACATTGATGTGAAAAGCTGCACCACCAAAGCCCACCTTGAATGGGCCCCGTGACTGAAACTTTGGACTGTGAGTTAAGCCGCCTAAGAGAACTTGAGATAAGATAAGTGACACTTTTGTTCAATCATCTCAGGTCTGGGAAGAAACAGATAAGGCTGGGAGAGCATCCATGGGAGGGCCAAACCCAGCAGCTGTCCTGAAAACCATCCCTCACTAGCTTTGGGCAGGGGGGAGGCCATAGCTCTCAGGCTTATCTCCTACTTTCAGGTTTGCACAGACTCCCCCCGCCACCAAGGCAGGAGGAGGAGGAGGGTCAGACACAGTGCACACCCATCCTCCATCACAGAAACTGGCTCAGCTGTGAAACAACCCCCCACCACCCCAGAAAAGCCATAGCCACAGGACATTCATGTGAGGGGCAGCTGAGGGGGTGTCACAATCCATCACAGATCCCCAAAGCGCTCCCCAGACTCATTCCTGAGGCCTTGCGCCAGAGCACTGCACGTGAGGCAAAACGATGCAACCAACCCAGAGTCTTGCCAGTGTCAAACTTGCCCTGGGCGTTTCCACCTGGCCCAAAGCAGGCTGGTTAATTAAATATTAATCCATTGAATTCCATGCCTTTTGGAGGGGGACCCTTGCCACCAAGAAGACCAGATGGAGAGGACTGACAACACGTTGTTGGGACCCACGGAGGGGTGATACCTTTCTACTTAATCTGTCTCTCTCACTCTTCCTGTCGTCCCTCCCCACACAAACCCTTTTTCTATTTCCTTCTTTCTCGCTCATTTATGGCTAAATAAAATGTATCAATTTTTTGGTATCAACATTTAACCTTGTTTGGTTTTAATCACATTTTGGGGAATATTTGAACCTAAAGTTCTGCAATCCAGAATCTAAAGTCTGCAATCCAGAGAGATCACTTTGCTCCTCTACAATTAGTGGATCCTAACAAACATGCTCCAAAAATCAATCTGGTGCAGATATGAGAGCACTAAATAAAATAATTTATTATTACCTCCTCATATTCCACTAATAATAAATAAACAGCATTTAGAAAAAGTCTGAAAAGAATGTATACATAGACAAGCAATCCATCATTTCACTCACTTGTGAACCACTTGGTTTTAGAAATCAATGCATATTATAAAAATTATATTTACCCAATTTATGAAATATGCCTGGATAAACTTAACGACTTCAAGCGTAACCAACAAGCTGATTGGAATAAGATTATTGAAGAGAATGATAAAAGTCAAGAAATTCAATCCAAAGTTGCTTGCTCCACCATCTGCCAAAAACCAAAGTAAACAATAAATACTTGAAACTGTACTTAGAAGTATATATACGTATTGTATTCAGAATATTGCATTAACAGCTGATTTTTAAAGTGTTCTAAGAAGACATTTTGGAATTAATTACAGTATCACTTGCCTGTAGATAAGATCTTCATCAGAGTTAAGGATCTCTATTATAATTGTGGAGTTCAAATTCAGCAATCTTTGCAATCATCTCCAATTTCTGAAGAGCAAACTTACCAGCCATTCCCTCTTTTGCTACATTTTAAGATTAAAATCTGGGAATATCTATATAAGCAACCAAATTCTAAACTCAAAATACTACAGTTTTATATTTTGAAAGGGGGAAATATGTAATGGAAAGAATTTTTCTTCCATCTACCTTCACACAATCATATAATCTCCCTCAACAGAGCAAAATACTATGAAAAATGTAAAGTCACACCCTAGGAAAAGGGGAGATGAAATTAGAGAATGAAAGTTCTAAACAACTGGAAATGTGAATATTAACATATAAAACAAGTAGTTTTATACTGCTTTTTCCTTTAAAGTTTTAAGTTTTCCTTTCAAAGATAACTCTAGCAGTAGCACCTCAGAGAGGATGTGAATGGGAAAGTCTGCTCTCCAGTACAGCAAATTGGTAAAAGATGGAGCCTGCCTCAAGGCTTGAGTCTGTACTGTATCTTAAAGAAAAATGGCCTCAGATAGGTTTCCACTGTCTGTCCAATGTGGATTTGGTTGTTACTCTACGATCCAGGAAAGAAGGTTTTGGAGACTCATTAATATCAATTCCAGCATCAAATGAAGTATTAGTCTAAAGGACTGGGGAGCTAAAAAATTAAATAACT
Source organism: Oreocharis arfaki (assembly GCA_013398015.1). Taxonomy (NCBI): domain Eukaryota; kingdom Metazoa; phylum Chordata; class Aves; order Passeriformes; family Paramythiidae; genus Oreocharis; species Oreocharis arfaki. The sequence continues at coordinate 372,917 of VZRR01000616.1, read as the reverse complement.
AAGGGGAAAGCGGGATAAAATTCTTCTTACATATTAAAAGCATCTGATATCAGAACAACTGTATGCTGAATAAAGCCTTAAAGGACATACCTTACAAAACCCAACACAATTTCATTTAATCATGGGGCATATATCAGAAAATAATCTGACATGAATAATAAGTTGAGAACACACAAATCAAAATATCAGTGGCCACTACTTCATGTTTCTTTTTTCAGGAATAACAACAATTTATGAACTGCTTCACTACTGTGCTAGCCATATAATAGCCACCATATTCTTAAAACTTTTGTATTTCTCAGAAAAGAAAAAAAATGCAGAGATGAAGCACATCTAATGACTTTCTTTGATACTACTGAAAATTGTCAATATTCTATGAACTATTTAACTTTTTCTTACCTCACTAGGAAAACATGAAAGTTACATTTCTTAATTAAAAAAAAAAAAGTTTCTTTCTCAGCATCAAAAAGAAGGAAGAAAGGTTCATCACAAATGCAGACACAGAAGCTTTAGGAGTGCCTCCAAATCAGAACTCCATGATTCTTCTTTTCAAACTTACCAAAGCCCCAAAAACCCCTCTTGGCTGACTACACTCAGAAGCTTTGTACTCAGGAGCTTTGTTTCAGTTCTGGTTCTGCCTAAGTAAAGGCTCTAGACACACCATAAGAAATTCTGAAAACATGAATAATTGACTGCAAAGTATATTCATGAAAACTTCTTTTAAATCTTGTTTCCTCACAGAGGGTCAGACTATGTCACTATGTTGCATGCTGCCGTGAGGGCTTATGTAACATCGCATAGCCCCGCATCCACCTTACATACAGCTGCCCAGTACAGTATGTTAGATGAGACCTCCCATGCCTCTTTTATCTTCCTTAGGAGAAGTCTGTTAAGTTCTGATATTAATTAGTTAAAGCGCTATACAGTAAAAATTAAAAAGCCACAGCGTCACTTCCTAAGACAAGAAAGTTCAAAAATTCAGAAAGTCACTGCAGCTTTAAATGCCATCTATGGGAAACAGCTCAAAGAGACCTTAGTCTGATGTCTAGGAAGCTGACTGTTTACGCCAGTGGAATGCTGACACAGACTTTGCAGAGCTGCAGAGACGTAATGCCTGAAAGAAGTAGAGGCAAACAAATCATCTCACCCTTCCTGAACTTAGCAAGAGCTCAGATGGCACAGTAAGGCAAATTTTATGCTTGCTGCAATATACTTAGCCTAATGACTTTAGCCAACAAACAAAGAAGAGAGATTGACAAAAAACTCACTGGGCAAGAGAAGGTAATCTTCTTCCTTTCCAAATATGAAATGCAACTGCATACTAAAATATTAATATAATATTTTATATCTTACAATTTAGATCAAGATACCAGTCTCGTCCAGTATGCCTTCGGTTCCATATAGCTGAACCAATAGAGCAGATCAAAGACATGGCAATAAGGATGCAGAACAAAATCAAAATCTGAATATTCGTAATTCGTTCCACATTAGACATTTTAAGAGGTGGACTTGTTGAATTCTGCAAAAGACAAAAACCAACAGTGGCTATTAAATATTAGATGAGGTAACACGGTTCTTTTCAAATTACATGTTACTGTATTGTTTTCTAAATATTTTCCCAAATACACCATCATCATAAATGCTCTAAATGTTTTACTTTAAAAAAATCTACCCAGCATCTTATAAATCTATGAATTAGAACTTTAGAATTGTGTGACAAGAAGTTTAAACAATCACACAGAACACTGGCAACACCAATAGTTAACAATAAACATTAAAAATGAATGTGCAAGCACCTTGTCAGTGCAATGGAAGACAGTTGCTAATACAAACACACTTTTTCAAGTAACTATTTTACAAATTAGAAAAGCAATAAATAAGACATGTATGACCAATCTGAAATTCTTTTTTCTCAACAGGTGCATCTCAGTTTTGGTATTTCAAAACACACTAGGCAAAGTTATTTCAGTATCCTCCTTCCTTATTTTGTTTTCTGACAAGAATGATTACCTTTGCACTTGAACGGAAACCACACAAGAGGACAGTTTTAGGAGTAGTCAAAAATAAAAAAAGACAAACTATGATAACAGAACTTGCAAATAAATACTTTTCAAAGCACAAGTTACATGATAGAATCAATGATTATGCTTACTAATGGAAAAACCACTTTGGGACTAAGTGACAATATGAAATTGCTTTATTTTTATTGCTTTTAATTCCTAACAAAGATGCTCTATTATTGACATTTTACTACTATATTGAATCAAGTCATGTTTCTGTACCATGGAATGGTAAATTAAGGTAACAAAAGAGACAGGTGAGACAAAATCTGAGTGACAAACCTGCATAAGTTTTGTGTCATGTCCAGTATAGACAACTATCCCGTGAACCCACTGAGTATTTCTCAGCTGAGCTCCTCGTAGAAGAATCTGATCAGATCCCAATGGAACAGTACTAGAAGTAAGAAGTTTAACATTTTAAAACTAAGCCAATCAATGTCAATGAATAACTGTAATCAGCAGTTGTTAAAACTAATTTCTCAAAATCTACATGATTATTGTTAATATGTTAGGAGCCTAATTTTCACAGTTAACTTTTTGGAAGTTTCGACAGAGAAAACTTGACAGTTAAAAATCAGGTCAAAATTCTAACTTTCCAAAAATATTACTTACCACTTCATTTTTATTATGGACTACTAATTTCAATACGGTACCACTAACCAAGCATACCGAAACTAAAAGTGTCTAATTCTCCTGTGATTTACGATTACCAAGTTTTTTCCTAAACGGTCTCTTACAAAATTGATTTTCAAAAGCAATTTTCAAATGAAATAATATTGTGAACTCTCAAGTTAGTCCACTCTTCTAGTGAAATAAACATCCTTTATGAACACAGTTATTTAACATTCACAATAATATTTAATGTACCTTCTTTAAACTGCAAAACCAGGTATATTTTGTTCTGTTATCCTTTTAAAACTGTGTGTAGTAAAGGAGCAACATACTCTCAAAAGACATTAGAAACATTTCATTGTCTTAAATTCAGACAGCTGTCTTTATACATATAATGTAGGTCAAGTTTTTCGTAAAATACAAAAATATTAGAAAATTATTACTCTTTTCCTTGGAAAAATATGCCCTGTTTTTCGTACTTTTCTTCCTATAAATACCAGCTAGCAGTTCAGACTTATCAGAAGCGCTCTAGCGTTTGGAATTCTTACCTAAAACTACTGTCTCTGCTTGTTTGAAAGCAATACATTCTTAAGATCACAAATTAACTGATTTAGGACAGCAGCTGTGTCTCTGATATACAAAATATAAAGCATCTGAAAAAGCCATGATATTTAGTAACATTTTGGGTAGCTCAAAGACTATAGTCAGTCTCAGTGAGTGAGATTCAGGTAATAATTTCTTCTGGATCATCAAACCCCCTCCTCTCACACAAAATGTTAAGATCCAAAAAAGTAGATTCTACTGCAAAGTAGAATTATTCCTCTTTTAAAATTAACAGTGGCAAACAGTTTTTTTGAATCAGTTCTTGAAGAAACTGGGAAAAAAATATTCTGGGAAAATATTTGAGTGCTTTTCTACAAAAACCAAACTACTAACAAACACCACTCCACTACAACTTGGTCCCCCTAACTTTCTAGGAAACTAGCACAGAGCATACTGACTGTTTAAGGAATTCTTCTCCCCAGCAAGTAAGTATACCTTAGCAACTGAAATGCTGAATGATATTGCCATGGAAAACAATTTACAGGTGCAGGCACTGCATCAAAAGAAGGTATTGGAAGAGAAAACTGAAATGTAAGACATATTTACTGAAATTAAATATATTTAGTGATACTTGCTTTCTAAATCTGAACTGCGCTGCTCTTGTATTTATAATATGTTCATATCATGGCAAAACTATGAGACTAAATGTCCTTTCAAATATGAAAGGAACCTCTGGGGTTGAATTACTCGAGAATCATTAAGAAGGACTCCTGTTGACATCAAAGGCTGCTTCTGCACTTGTATTTATTTGCACTCCTGGATTAGAACCATTTTAAAACTTCAAAATCATTCATCAATACAACACAGACATTTTAGTTAAGGAATGGATTCCCTATCACTCTTAGAATAAATAGATATTTTCAATCTATTAACACTAACATGAATGTCACAGAAAATGAAAGAAAAAACTTTCTAGGCTATATGCAAGTCTCCCATAGATAAACTGGAAACTTCTTAAACTGTGGACCTCCTCTAGAATGCCAAAAGGCTTTCTGTTCCTTTTGCTGCTAAAGGAGAGAAAAGAGAAAGAAGTCAAAATCTTCGACTCTAAATTCCTATACTCCTTCAAGAGTTAGGTATGTTCCAAGACTCTTTCTACAACTTCCTGATCTTTCTCTTTGTTTTCCCTTTCTAAAACCTGTGAAGAATATGTAGTAAAGTCCCTTCTACTGCAGAACCCACTGACTTTTTTTTCCATCAGGACAGTGGCTCTCAAATGAATACCGTTCTTCAACTTGGACAGGACTTTATTCTGAAAAGCGTTTTACTGAGAAGACAATCAGAAGAGAATAGGATTCCAGACACCGGGAGCTGTCTCCAGTAGAACTGGTATAGAGACTAAGATGAGAACAGACAGCAAAGCACCCAGGGGCATGGAAAGCCCTGCCATTAGTCACATGACTAATACTCAACATTGTGATCACACTCCACTCTAATGAAGCGATGGTGCAATGACTTGACAGAGATCTCAAGCTTCTTGTTTCCCAGCCTCAGCCTTCTTAAAGCTGATCCAACTCATCCGATTTCTCCTGTATTTTACAAAAGTACTGACTCTCAACAACATGCTTGGGTTGTACTCAGTAAGGGATGTTCTCAGTGGGGAAAGACGCTTCTAGAATATTTTCCTGGCAGAGCTGCGAAGGATATATTAAGAGCTAGTAATTTCTGAGACATGTGAAAACTTACACACCAAAATGTTTTTGTTAACAAGTATACTTCGCTCTCATCCAAAATTTTACGAATGTCTTCAGGAAAACATTTACTTTAGGTCTGGATAACTAGAATCCAACCTTGTTTTGCACAACGCCCTCACCATTCTCTGAGCCACTGTCTAGTCATAGTTTCATATAAACCAGGCTAAAGAACTTTTCTCCTTTCTCTAGCTAAATGCCTTCATGGACTAAAACCAAGCTGACATGCTTCTGTATACTCATGAGCATAATAAAGAGCTACACACCTTGGTGATAAGGGTTAGTTCACTCAAGGCTGAGGATAGCAAGAGAACTTTTGTCTCTTTTAGTGCGCAGATTTAGCCAAAAGGCAAAATAACTGTAATGGGTGTTCTTGAATACTGGGTATCCAAAAGAAAAAAAAGAAAACAGGTTGTTTCTTTTTTTTTTTTCTGAGTTGCTCTCCCATGAAGGGAAAAAGCAAAGACTGGAAAGGTCAACAAGATACAACAGTTATGACACTCCAATGACTTACATTAAGTGAAAGGAGAGGAGATATGTTTTCAGTATCCTCTATTGCATTTGCAAATATATTATGATAATGTAAAGTGTAAATCACAACTGCCGGACCAACATAATCTGGTAGGAAAGTCTAAAGATCTGGACAAGTAAGTATCAATTAGATGAATTTGCGTTCCCTCTAATACAGACAGAAAAAGTACATATCACTGATTTTTCAGGTTGACGTAAGGCCAGGATCCAAAAAGAGTTACTTACCTGCAATTCTTTTTCACTGAAGGTAAATACTATATTAGAGCCACACTTCCGGAACTATTCTACTGCACAGGAACTATAGGCATAATATTGCAAAACAGAATTTCTCAAATGAAAAATTGCTTGACCAGCAGATGGCGTCCTCCCACACATTCTGGAGGCATGATAGCCATCAGCATATTCAATATTTTTTTTTAATCAAATTTTTAAAATTAGATTATTAGATTAAAAAGGAAATTATGTTTTTCCTTATAGCCAAGGAGGAAGAATGAATGTGTGGATCTGTTATAACTATTACCTTCAGAGAAGAATTACAGGTAAATGTTTTTCTCTTCTTAATGACAAGTACAGTGGAATTACAATAGATCCACACTCTTGAGACTGAAAACTCCCGGAATGCATCTGTAAGAAATCAGTAAATAAAAAATGGAATATTAAGGGGAAAAAAAGAAGAGGTATGTAGTAATTAGTTAGCGTTATATGTATCAGTCTAAACCCATAAACATGAACAATATTGGATATGGAGAAATAAATAACTACTGAGTAACTAAGAAATACTGTAAATCTTTGTGAATGAAGGATTCAGCAATTCTGGACCTAGCAATAAATCTTCTGTGAATCCATAGAGAACTCTGAATATCACTATCTGGTAAGCATTTAAGTATTTCAGGAATTTTTTAAGCAGTTGTACAAACGTGAATTTTAAGTGCAAATTTTCTACTTTTAAAGGAACATACTTTCAGTAAACTAAGGTATTAAACATCTTTCAGCTATGAAATTAGAAGAATTTGTGGTATATAGCAATGGACTCTCTTCCACTCCAGACTTAGACTAACAGAAGAAAAGAACAATTAAAAAAAACCAGACAAGAAACCATTTCTCTTCAGCTTCTGTAACAGATGAGACGCGTAAGAAGTGAGTTACTTGGTACATATTGCAGAACTGTCAGAATGTCATTAGCACTCTCTGCTATTATTGATACCTGATGCTTTCTGAAGGACAACTAGTAAAACAACTCAAGTTGTAGACATTAGAAGTAAGGTTTTATGCCTCTAGTTTTTCAAGAATAAAGTCTAGCAGAGAATACATAAAAAGAGATTTATTATTCATATTTTAACTTCAGTAGTTTAAGATCACATAGCTATCTACTGTTAGACTGAATCTCCCAAGATCTTCTTCCTTGTATTTACATACCCATGCCCATCCAGTCTGATGTTTCCAACAAAGTCATAGAGATGTCGGTTTGGGCTCTCACATTCAATTCTGCCAGAAAGTTGCATCAAGCTTTCTGTGTCCTTTATGTCTGAAGTTAGTGGCAAACCCTGCAAACAAAATTCATTTGTCATGACATTAAAAACCACTATCCAATAACAAATCTATGTATTATGAACCTGATACTGCAAGACCAGAAAACAATCAGCCCTATGGGAGCAAAATGGGCCAGCTACACTTTACTGTCACAGCTCGGTACTACAGCGAAAAAGTCACCTTGGCATCTGAAAATGCCATGACCAAGACAAGGTCATAATCCATCACAGAGCTCAGCAAGACTATCCCTGCACAGTGACAGCGCACTCAGTCAAAATCTCCTATTCCCCACCTGTCCCTGAAGGACAATACTGGCCCCATCAGCTGTTTTCTGCAGGGCTTCTGCCTCATCATCTGTTCTCTAGAAACAAAGCCAGTACCCAAACAACTTATGTTTCTACCTATTTTCCCAAAGGAAAAACCCTAAAACAAAGCACAAAGGATGACCTAGAAGTACCACTCATCGATCCACTTTTATGATGCCAATAACCCATAGCTTTTTATTCAAACCACTAAACTTTCAGACTCTTCTAAAACATCTATTAATGTAATAAAATGTTTTTATAAGCAATAATAGAAAAAAATAGCATTAGCAATATTCTCAAAAATGAAATACCTACCTGTCGAATTTTTAAGTTTGTCTCACCATCTAAGTTAGATGTTTCAATGTAGCACATGGCCTGTGGTTCACTATTAAGAGAAAAAAAATCCTGAATTTAAAATTATAATGGCAAAATCCATAAACTTCCTGTAATCTCGTAACACTTATTTATGCAATCAGGTTTGTCTTATCAAACCTTCAAAACCAAATCTGTAAAGTTTCTTCTACAGCCAAATCTATAAAAACTAACAGTACTTTACATTTTCAGAGAAGCTTGCCAAAGCCCATTTTCTTACATGAAACATTGATAACAGCGCTTTATACAGCAAGTGTTTTATCTTTATACATGAGATTATAATATGGGTACACCTTAGTGCATCTATAGTGCTTGCTAGAGCAGGCAGCAGGAGTTTAAGATACAAAAGTTTCCTTGCAAAAGGTCTTCTCATAAAAGAAGTCTAGATTATGGATAACATAATACAGTTTTTGAAATACATCCCCCTTCTGCCATTTCAAAAGCTTTTTTAAACTTAAAGTTTTCAGTTCACGCAGAATATCACTACTTGAATGCTTCATCTATTTGACACACACTGAGAAATTTCTAAATTACTCCAGTCATGTCCCATTTTCTGGGTATAAGGAAAGAACACATACTACTTAGATTTAAGACAGAAAGTAGTTTTGATTCTGAAAAAGATCAAATAAGTAATAAAAATCCCTTAAAACATAAAAGAATAAAGGCTTACTCTCTACACTTTAAAGCTTTTAGTGTTTTCCTTCCTTCTAGCATGAAATTCGAGCATCAAGTGTTTTTAAAATTTTCTTCATTAATGCAACAGTGGCTACTGATAAATGACTTCATTTTAGATTATTTGCAGGATAAGGTTAAGGAGGTTATTCTAACAGAATCTCGTAAAGTACAAGCATTAAAATGCGACAAATTACCATAAGGTGCTTTCAGGCTACTGTTTTATCCTTGGCAAACTTTTCTAAAAATATAAATAACTTTTATTTAGACTGTTTGGATGGCAACACCCGTGTAAGACATTTTCACAATTCTAACATTTTTATTAGTTAACAATGAAAACCAAGCAGTATTTTTGTAAAGCACTTTTAAAACAAACTAAGGCAGCAAAGACATTTCAAGTGAGACACATGCTTAATTGCAATAACTGTAGCAGATTACAGTGACCGCCAAAGTAAGTTACAGTTAGATCAAGGCAGGCCCATTGATTGGTTAGGGAAAAACAAAGTGTGGTAAGAGTGCAGACAATATCACAAAGCTGACATGTCTAAGAAACATGCATTTTGTCACAATACACAAGGACAATGCTGCTTTTGCCATCACATGCAGCAGAGATTGTGCAACATCCAAGTTGTGCAGAGGGTCCTCTACCAGTCCTACCAATGTTAAACTATATTCTTTGCTGAAAATTGTGAGTTGGTAGAAACACGTATATTCCTCTTAAACATATATTTACCCTGGTGTTTAACTGTGTTAATTTACACTTCAATGATCTGTATCATTTTATCAACTGAACCCTTTCTAATCCTATAAATATGTAGGTTTTGTTGAAGAAAGGTGAATAGCAAAGCAAAGATTATCAACATGGCAGTGTTATTAATATTTGGTATATGAGGACCCACATACACGTATCCTGTGTCACTACTTTATTCTAACCTTGATGACAGACTGATGAGATCAGCTGGGAGATGTTCCCCATTGGTCACTTTCACTACTTCCCCTACTGCCACCTACACATCCCAGTTTGAAATGATTAGAACAGAAAAATAAGTGACAGGGAAAAAAAACAACAAAAAAACCAAAACAAATGAACAAAGACAAAAAGACAGAGTTGGAAATTATTATTCGAACAATACATGTTAATTAAAATGTCTGATGACATTTTTTTCAAAATCTATTTTAATCAGGTCAGAAAGAAAAGAGCTAGAACACTTTTGTTTTTACTCAAGTTGTTTATTTTACTGTAAGGCACAAACTTTAGGCTGCTGACACACTGACATTTTACTGTAAACATAAAAATCTGTTACACTTATTTCTCAACTGACCAAATTTCTAGCCACTCCATATATCGATTAAAAAATTAAAGCCACAATAGATTTTCCACCAACTTTTCTGAAGAGCCAAGTAAAAAATATCTTTTCTATGCAGACATGGTGAAAATTACTTTGTATTTTTTTCCAGTTTCATAAATTTCTGTGTACACTGAACTAGCAAGAACCATACAGAATTAAATCTCAGAGGTCTGAATCCTTCCATTGTAAGAGACTACAGTTTCCCAAAATAATTAAGATCCTGTTGTTCTCCAGAAACTGCTATTGCTGGTAAAAAGAACCCAGTATTACTAGTTTGAATTAAAAACAGACTCGCATTGCTTTTGGAACCTAAAATGTAACTGGGCATCAATAAACACCTGAAAGCAAAATTGATGAGAGTCTTCCTGAAGAATACATGGCCACATGGAGATGAGAGATGGAGGAGAGCATACGCCAGTATGCAGGCAGAATTAGAGGCCATGTAGTAGTACAGAGCTCTCTCCTGGAAGGAAGGCTGAAACAGGATCCTAGTAATGTAACTAGGGAAGAAGTTATAGCTGGAAGAAATGCCTGAACTAGGCCTAGAAAAGCAACTGCGATTCAAAGACTCCACATTGCAAACTCGATCCTAGAAGAAAACCTGACAAGAAAACTCAGTGTGAGTAATGGTCAAAGTTGGACACACATCATGTGTTCTGATTAGGGCACTAAAGAGGGGTTAAAAAAGCGGAAACAGTCCTGACCAAATCCAGTAGCAGCTAACTATTATTTCCACTGTCAACTCATGATGTAAGATTCCTTCAGGGGGTACAAGGATTGCAAAGCAGGGTTTTCAGGCAGTTGGTATTTTCCTGTGTGTAAACCACAAATATGACACAAGTGTCCTCCAAATTTGAAAGAGCAAAACCATGAAGATACCTAGGCATAGACTCAAATTTAGGGGATTACTCAGGAAGATTATGAAGAAGCTGCTTTGAGAGGATGTAATCTGTTCCACCTGCAAGACACTATGGTTAGCATGACAGAAGCTATTATCAGGCCAATAGAACAAGCGTCCTTGCTGCATGGTGTATTGCCTGCAAAGATCTCAGTGGAGAAGCACCACAAAAATTTATAAATGCTTCTCAAAGTACAGAAGTAAAAGGTTTACAGAGGACACTCGATACAAGCTAAGTTATGACTAACATTAGCACTGAAGACAGACAGTGGGGAAAATTTACAGTATTATCTGGAAACTACTTTACACTTGATAATAATTTACTAGAAGCATTTTAGAAACAGCTACACTTAATTTTGAGATATTATGGAAAAGAGAGAAACAATGTTCTAGTCTATACCACAGTCTGTCAACAGAAACATATAGGATCCTAACTATATTAATTGTAGGCATGAGTGGATTAATTAACTTCAGTGGGGTCATAGAGGGTTTATACTTAAATCATAGTCATACACATAACATTTCTGCTTGTGCCAGAAAAAAAAATTACAATACATTCACATTTAAATAATATTTATTAAAAAGGATTCTTAGAATATGTTGTACTTTGACCTGATCAAATAGATGTTGAAAAATGTGCATCTCCCACTTAAGATGTGGATTTCTTAAATAAAACTGTCCAAGGAAATGATGATAAACAACCTCTGATTGTCCATGTAAAAAGGGTCACAGCATGACATGCTAAAAATTAAGTCTTGCTTTCAACTGATGAAACTGTTCATAATGTGTATATATATATATTAGATAATAAAGTGAGTGTTCAGACAGTGCTAATTTGATGATTCATATCTTGTGTTCACTTTTTTTTCCTGATTCAATTATCAAACTGAAGACTATATAATTTAAAAGCCATTTCTGTTCTCTGTAATACATCCATTTTGATTTACTTATGGGATGAAATTTGTTGGGTACATATCAAAAAGCCAACATGGTTAAATAAGGCAGTTGAGGTCCAATTTTTAGACAGAGAATCAGCCTTTTTTATATTATATCCAACAACAAAATAACATACTACATTTTTCTTAGGGATAAATTGAATGCCAGAGTAATTCCAAAACTGCAACTGTCACCGTTTAAAAAAAACCATTGCCTTAAATGATAAACGACCAAATGAACAAAAGACTACACTTCAGAACAGCAGCACTTTTGTTTATTCTTTATTTCCTTGGAGCAATCACAAATAAATAAATAAATGCAGGGTAGAGAAACCAGCCTCTACACTATAAGCATCAGTGGGCATCTCTACCTTGATGAGAGCAGTACAGTGTCAGCAGGTATATACTCTTTGCCTTTTATTATAACTATATCTCCAACATCTACCTGAAAGAAAACTGGGAATTGGTTAATGGTCTCAAACAAAATGTATTATCCCCTTGTTTTAAGCACAGCAAATATTTACCTGCTGAATTTGCTAGCAAGACTGTTAGAAACTCACACACTTTGAGAAGTTAGATTGTACAACTGGAGTTCTGTCAAAAGTTATTACAATTCTTTGGAAATCTAATCTTTAATAAGCCTAATTAGCCAAATAAGCCTAATCTTTAATAGCCTTCTGTACGCAGTTCTTTTATTTTGCTGGTTTTGTAAAATACTTTACTGAAAGACTGAAGTTCAGTTAAAGGAGAAATTAATATCACCTAAGACCATAGTTTTGTTGCATCACACTATATCCTTGCTTCTTCAAAGGTGTAAGCCAACATTATCTGAACCTTGCCTCCAAATCAAGGTGGGTCAAATTTTATTCAAGTTTGCAGGTATGGAAACCACTAAAACTAAGTGACTACATGGTACATCTAATAACATTTAATAATTGAAAGATACCTTTAAGATTCCCTTCCTAAAAGCATAAAAGTCTTTAAAGTTCTCACGATTTAAGCCAAGGAAGTTCAACAAACACACAAAGTAACTAGTTCCCATAAAGAAGTTTCTGCCTTGGCAAACCAAATAATACTAAGGAAGCGAGTAATTTTGCCACAGCCATCATATTATTCAGCGTATTCCCACTGAACTTAAAGTCCACCAGTTTGGACTCTTGTCATCAAAACCGACTTGACTTCAAAGTATGTTTTGAGAGACAAATATCAACAAACAAAAAATAAAATACAAGAGATTATACATTTCCCATAATACCAGTTATTTGTTATCATCAACAATTATTTGGAGAAATAAAATAAATATTAAATATGCATTATACTCTAAAAGTAACCAATAAAGACACACCTTTTCCCAGTGGACAATCTCCCATGCACCGTTTCGTAGTACTAAAAAAAAAAAGGAAAAAAATAAAGAATTTTCCAGTCATACAATCTAACTGCAGTGTACAGGTATGTGCTAGATTCCTTATGAAAAGCCATACAGACACATCTCATTTACATAATATTTTACAGCATGCCTTGTTTCTATGAATTCAGATCAAGCATTTCAAATATATAGCACACATTCTTTAGAACAGTTTTTGTACCATTGAATCTCATCACAAAGACAGTCAGAATATTTTACAGGGCTTGAGAATCAAATAAACCTAATACAGATTTTATGATAACGTATTTTCCAAAATAAATCAGTGATTGGAATAAAAAGTTCCAAAGTTAAAAAGCTATTAAATTATTGCGGGGGAACGAGAGGCATATATTCGAGGTTCATAAAAAGTGCCAGTAGGCTCATCAGAGTTTATCTATTCTCCTGTTATTGGCATATCAGAGAACTTTAGGATCACTACAGTCACCTCCTCCACAAATATAATGAAAGTATCCCATGCTATTTAGCTTTTCCCTGGTAGTCACAATTAATATTGCAACCACATTCCACTATTTTAGTTTCAAGTGTTACTATTATGATACAAAAAACATGCCTTGTTGCCAGTTAATTGCCAAGACTGTGTTTTCAGAGAATAATAAAGGTAACCTTTTTTTAGCCCCAGTTACTAAAGATGGGTGTGCAAAAAGAAAAACATATTGTTACGTATCAATACTCAGATAACCTCAAGATTTTTCCCTTTCACTGTGTCTTCCAGCTTTCATGGCACCAACCAGATGAAAGAACTGATGAGAACTAAAAATATACTTTGCATCAAACCAGACAACTAAGTTTCACAAATAGTTACAGTATAATTACTGTCACTGGAGTTCTGCAGGTCTGAAGTATGTCCCCAGGTGTGGCCAGGGGCTTCGTAAGAAGGGGCTTCTGACTGCAGAGGTAAGGTCCCGTTCTTCCGTCACCCCATGCCAAGGTGTGTGCCCTCACTGCTTTCTGCATGCTGCCTCCAGGCTGTGCTGGACCCCTTGATGAGCCAGTTTAATCCACTACATGGAAGGACACCATCACTTTTCCTTTCTGGATTTGTTTCTGGCTGGTTTAACTGGTTAAAACCAGCTCACAAACGGATGAGTCAGACTCCTGAAAACATACTGAGCCGCCTGAAATCTCAAGTACTCTAACCCTAGTGTGATCCAGTAAGTTTTTAAGGACAATTAACATACACTAACATCCAGTTAAATTCATTTTCTCACGAGAAAAAAAGAAGCGGTGTTGCTATGCACCTTTTATATAATGGTTAGAGAACTTGCACCATAAAGCCTTTTGCAGCCTGACTTTCGCATTTATATCTCCCACTTTTCAGCTGCCTCTAACAAATACTTTTCAAAAGCATGTTCCATCTGCCCTACAGAAGGCTACTTCACCACACTGCAGAAATGCAGATTTCATCCTGTCAGAATGTCGGATGGTGTCCTGCTGTATTGTATATGTATGCAGCCTGAGGCAACAAAAATCATCCCCAATGCAGCCTAATACATCCAAATCCTCTGCAAAAGGTTTTTCATAGTAGTAGAAATTTAGAAAGTTACTTAAGGTCAACTGAGATACAGATCGTCATTAAGGAACAGAAAGCTGAATAGGGACCCATACACAGAATCTGCACACGCACATGTCATTTACATGTCATTCCACTAACAATTTTGTGCGTTAAAAGGGCAAGCAAAGGTGGAGCTGGATATACAACATACTACGCACATTGCTGCTTTTCAGGGTCACAGAACTGCTGAATACATGAAAACAAAGTAAGAGAGTACCATACTGATTAACTTTTAAATTATTGCTTCGACAATAGATTTTATTTGACAATACATTTAAAAATTGCTTTGTCAGGATGCTAGGATCAATGCTGCACTTGAATGTGAATGTTGCATTAGCTTAAGAAATGTGTTTCTCAATGCTAGCAATATTATATTTATCCTCATCACACATTTAACTTCCAAGATACTCTTCTGCATGCATAGAACATTCAGGAATCTTAGGAACAGTTACCGGAAAACCCGATGAGAGGTAACCAAGAAGAAGAGTCAGAAAAGAGAGTAAATCAAACCTTTTATTAAGACTTTGTACACTCTGGACAAAAAGAAAAATTGAAAAGGCCTTTTAAGATTTCACTGCCACCAAAACTGTTGTTTGTAATCTCAAAAGCTGTGAGTAGCTGATGAAAGAATTTTGGATGTCGACATTAAACTTTCCTTTGTCTTTTACGTATCTGTTTCTCCAGGCCTGGCCTCTGGAGATTTTTATTTCCTGTGCTTTCAGTCACTAGTTTTGTCTCCCTATCCTTATCTCTCCATACTTGCTATTGAGCTCAGTAGTTTCTAAATGCTCAATAGTTTCCTAAGTTATCTTGCCCTCCCAGCCCCCATAAATTTTACAGTAAAGATTTACATACAATTTAGGTAGGCTTTAAAATTCATGTTTCCAGTATTTAGCAGTGCTACACAATTGTTCATCTTTAACTGATAACTACAATTCTCTCCAAAAAAATTAAGGTTATTTTTATCATATATTTAAAAGGATTCCACGTAAGATTTGTCTCTTTGTGGTATTTTTCATTCTTTCTGCAATCAAACTCACATGACACTCATTCCTCCTCCTGTTTATAAAAGTAGGTCTATTTCCATCCAGAGAGGTCTACCACAGAACAAATAACATGAAAAGCTGAAGAGCAGCAAAGCAGTAACCTAAACTTTGACTTCCTACCTGATAAGTGTGTTTAAGACATATTAATACCTCCCTCACTTTCTGAGCTAAAATAATCCTGATTTAATACTACTTTTCTTTATCAAAATCTATTAAAAAAATCATGTGCCAATATTTTCATTAGGGTACACTGGCTAAATATCTCATCACATCTAATCAAACTGTTACATTGATTTCATGGAAAAAACCCAACAAATCAAACCCGTAAGAACTCCATTAGTTTTTATCCACAGTTTTGAACCAGCACAGAAAGGCGGATCTATTTTCTGATGCTTCCTTCCTATTGCTGGCTGAAAAAAATTATTTGTGTATTGAGAAACGCAGACTTTCAATTGTAATGTAGGCCCATTAAATATAGAGGTGATTATGATCTTTTAACAGCGACAGCATCATCTGTGCTAAATCAGTAAACGTTCAAGTTTCTTAGGAACCTCAAAACCTTAATCTAGAACATATTCTATTTTGTGGGGCTAATGTCATTGCAAATTATTATTTCAACTGTTTACATTACAAACTTTGAAGTAATCCCCACATGCAATTTCCCACTCAACTACAAGTCAGCATATTATTACCATGTGCAAAAATGCAACCTCCCCCCCGCAAAAGGTTAAAAAATTTCCTACCTTGAGTTTGTTTCTTGTTCACCGCATTATCAGCTTTATGCCTTTTCTAAATTAAAAATGCAGAGTGGTTAAAGATTTGGGTTGATAGGATAAAGCTTTCATACTTCTAATAAAAACCACATCTATTAGCCCCTCCCACTCATCTACTCAGTAAACCAACAAAACATTTAAACAGGACTATTAATAACTTGTGCAGTTACGAACACCAGGAAAATAACACCCAGTTCCAGGCTAATTGTGTTGTACTGCAATCTCCTTTCATGTGGGCAATCTCTACCCAGTCAAGTTCCTTATATAAGGAACTGGTGCATTTCAGTACCATAACTTTGCCCTTTCCTAGAACTGGGAGATGATTCTACCAGAGCAAAGATCATGGAACAATTCTTCATCTAAGTGTCTCATACAGACATCTGAAGTCAGGCAACGACCATGTAAACATATGACTCCACTTCTACAAAGCTGCCTGCAGACTTCAACAACCCTAACAAACAGACAAACAAAAAATCTACAGCACATCCCCTCAAAAAGGCCATGATGCCCTCCAGCTTCAATACAGCTGTGAGAAATCTTTTGACAGCAATCTTTTGATACAACTATTAACAACCAGCATACATACATTTTCAAGGTATGACCAAACTCAGATACAAAAAGCTTAGGAGAGTACTAGTTTAAACACACTATTTAGGACCCATGAACTCAGTTTTTCTGAGCAGGAATATGTTTTAGAAAATTAATTTAAATAGAATTAACTGGTTTAGGTACACTTTTTAAACAGACACTCAGAATTCATGCCTTCATGATACAAACAAAATTAGAAGCAATCTTGTAAAATGAAAGAAAAATAAGTCAAGCTACTGGAGTGATTTATCGTCAATAAAATGTTGATACGATTCTGAGCTAGCAGCTCTTAAAAGGCCACCTTATAACTTTGCAAAATTGAAATATTATTTTTACTATATTTTCACAATTATCAGCAGTTCTCCTTTCAAAAAGATGGCTGACTGTACAGATAAATAGCCCTCGATCAAATGGAAAGCTTAACTTGACCAAAGCAATCTCTACATGCCCACAGGGTGAATCTCCTCCATTTTGAAAAGATTAATGTCCAGTGCTTTCTGAGGTACAATGGGTGAAAATCATTGAAAAAAACAGCTGACAATCTAGCACTGCATGTCACCGATCTTGCTAGCACTTTTAAGCATATATGGAAAACACATGCTGTTCGTGAATAGTATCTTCTGCTAATGTCTTCCTCTTCTTCGTACTTCATTCCAGAAAAAGAAACATTTGGTTCTCGAGCTAAAAGTATTATTTTGATAACTATATTTACTGATATCAATAGACAAGGCTCCCAACCAAAAGCTTTAATGCTAGATGAAGATTACCATTCCTGGAAATCCTAGATATCTCACTGTGTAAAAAACCTGAGACATAATGAAAATTAACAGCAAAGCGAAAACACTTTGAATATTTTACTATGCAGAAAGCGGTCAGCTTTCTCAGCAAAAACCAGTACAAATGTACTGGTTTAAGGTATCTCTGTAGCATTTGGTATTAACAACTTTATTTAGCTGATATATGCAAAACCCACTATACCTGATCCCCTGCCACACCAAACAGTACACTTCAAGGTACAAAGAGCAAATGGTAGAAATAAATAACAAAAGAAAAGTGATGGGATGAGATAATTTTAAAAAGGACACTTTGTACAGTAGCAGCAGCCTCAGCTTTATATTTGCCTAGACACTGACAGATGGTGTAAGTCTGTAAGCATTAACAGCAGAATGGTTAAAAATATCTGAAAGAACATGAATTGATTTTATGGCTTTTTTTCAAAAGGGGTTTTGTTTATGTAAAGAGAAAGCAACAAAGGCATTTAAGGAGAAGCTGACTGTAAGGCAGCAAAAACTAGAAATGCCAAACAGAAGAAGAATGTTTAATGGAAACCTCATTGTGTCTTGCAGGACCACTCAACTCTGTGACCTAGGACCTCCATACAACCTAGGGAGCCTATCTCTTGCCTACCATCCACTGACAGAGGTAACTGAGAAGAAAACTGAGTTGACTGTATCAATACAGGCAGCATGTGACCAACCACGATCTATTCCAAACCTCCTTTGCAGCTCAAAACTCTTCCTCTTAGTGAGATTTCTGCATACACATTGTAATTCTGCTCAAACACAGTAAATGTGATGTTCTCAGGGAGCTTACTATTTGTGTGCAAGGAGAGACTACACTACTGCAACCCTTTCCAAAACTCAAGAGAAGAGCCCACAAACAGGAATGCTACTCCTCTAGTGGACAAGGCACTCTGCCGCATCATGACACATCTAATGTCCTGTCCTTCTCATAACATACCTGCAGAACTAAAACAGAACAAAAGCAGATAAAGAAATTCTTAGCATCTAGACTGATTTGGTAAATAATTAAGATTCATTTAATTCCTGAGATACAAAAGACATCAATTAAAAGACTCAATTATTTAAAGCAAGTTAGAGACAGGTTTCTATCATATACTTTTAGCAAAGAGAAGGCAGGAAGGTACTCAGAAAACCCCAACATCTTTTGTATGAAGTGAAACAGACTGAAATTCCTTTCTGTCCCCTCAAAATAAAATAAGTCAGAATGGACACTTCTGTTGACAATGTCCCAGCTCTTTTAAAACTTCCTTTCAATACAAGAAAAAAGTAAAACAACCACTACCACAGACAGTGACTGGAAAGAGCCTAGGAGAGCCTGGCATAGGTAGAGGCACCTGCCTAACAAGGACCAATTCTATGTCTGTTCCTGACCATCAGGAGTCAGCAGATCACACTTAACACTACGATACAAAATGCTAACAGTAAATTGCACTGGACTGGAGCAACAGGAAAAATTGAAAGAGACTATTCCCCTTGCTGTCTACAAAATCATGAAAAGTCACAACAGTGAAACGAAGGATTTTATGCATGTGACATTGGAAATAAAGAGGTAAATCAAATGCTTGGACCTGGATTTAACAACAACGGAAAATATTTTTGTAGTATTATAAACGAAAAATATGATAGCTATTTATAAAATACTGCTATTAAATACTTACAATATCCTCTATTATCTCCTTCACTGCAGCTACAGCTAAAATAAATAGAAGAGGAACCAGTGTTGTGTAGCGGCCTGTTGGTGATACATCTGGTATTTGCTATTAAAAAAAAAGGAGAAAAAAAAATTTTGCGTTGCTGGTCGAAAACATTTTTAATAGAAGTAACAGTACTCTCTATGCAAATAAAGACAAGTGAATTCACTTTTCAGAGATGGTGTTCATTAGTTACAAAAGAGGTTTCCAGACTTCAATTCAAAAGCAGCTGATACAACAAAAGAACATTCGCATTTTAAGCAGTGTAGTGTTCAGTGGTACTTTTTCCAGAGGTTTTAGTGTTTGCAGATATTCACCTTCCTTTCCTGTGTTTACAATTGAATTAAAATATGTATTTATAAAATATAACTTATGTTTCCAGTTTAGATTTTTGTTAGAGCGGACACTAGTCCAAGGTATTTTCGCTTTTTTACAGTTTTAATCTCTTAAGATATATTTTAAACCATATTAGATATTAATTGACAAATTTCAAATAGCTGCTTTCTGCCAGACTACTGTAAAAAACCCCATTTTTGCTAACCAGGTATGGGCACAGACGATGCAAGCAAACATGTATGTAAAGTAAATTGTGAGAAAAGGCAGCTGCTTATGTGATATACAGGGATGGCTATCCATAATTATCTTTATATTGACTAGAATTCTTAATGGCAACACTGATAGTTGAAAAGATTGCTGCCTTAACTGACTTTTTACGGGTAATGCAGTGTGACGACAGCGACAACTCTGCAAGAAAAGGGTACACTAACTAGTGGTGCCTCAAAACGGTTAAAAGAGACCCTCAATTTATCATAAAAAGTTTTGAAAAACAGCCAATGTTACTTATGAATTGTATACATTTATTTTTGCTTGTGCTTCTGAAAGAAAACAGGATGCTATACGTACATATGCTGTGTTTCTTGTAAGACCAATATAGATCTATCTTCCAGGTTACTGTAGATGTTTTTCAAGGAATTAAATGGAAATGAGGCAGAAAGCTACTGTTCGACAAGTGACTGTATGTTGGCTACAGAGGAGAGGTATCTATCACTTCTCCAGCTATTCCTACCTTTTTATTCCTTCCTACATGTATGTCCAAATTCCCATTCCAACTGCATGTTATTTTGCAGGCAAAATCTGAAAGCAAAAGGGTCACCAGCCTGTACTCCAATTCCATTATTCTCTGCCTCCCTCTCCTGACAATGCAGTCTCACTGATAGCCTGACACGCCAGTGGGCTTTAAAGTCCTAACACTCCATTTCCTAACACTTGTGTAACCTCATATTCCATGTCTCTAGCTTGAGGTGCACAGTGGCACCACAGGGAACACTGCTGGACCACTGGATTAACCTGAGATGCTGGATGGAGTTAGCAGGTTATTTATTTAGAAGCCACACACTTCCAGGCAGAAAACTGAATGAAACCCTGAACTTTTTTACCCACAGGAAACAGTGTAAGCTGCTTATGCGGGTGTATCATAAGAAACTGCCCCAAGCACTTAAAGTAGAAGCAAAGAAACTGGAGTAAGGACAGAGGAATGAGCTTTGACTTGCAGAAACATTTGAAGTGAGGAAGGAAAAAGCACATACGGCAGTTTATGTGCCCTTTTTCAGTAATTTTTGTTTGGTATGTCAGCACAATGATCTCCACAATAGACAAATCAACACATTCTAAATAATGCATTTGAAATTGCGCAGAAAATGTGGTTTTATCAGATATGTTTGAGATGCAGAACCAGTCAATCGTAATTACGACTGCACCTGAATGCAGTTCAATTTTTCATTTATCATTAGCTAATGCATTGAAAGAATAGTATACAAAAACCCCACAACCTGCTTTATCAACTTGAACTATCACAAAACTAAACTATTCTGATAGATGTGCAAAATGTTATGTACTTCTTCAAAAAGTCTCAGTAAGCTGGATCAGGTATTTCACTTTACAAATAATGAAGCTACAGTGGTGATATAAAAAAGACTTCCTTCCTAACCAGTACATTGATTAGCTGGTTTACAGGAAATAGTTGCTGTAGTATTGGACTCCATAACTGGTTTTCTTTGTCCAGGCTCAATTTCAATCTTTATCTCTAAGAATAAATAATCACTTCCCCTCAGCTGCAATTTCTGTCCCTCAAAAGAACCTACAAGAATAAAGTTCATAGATTTCAGGATTTTAAACAGCACCCTCTAGAAGAAATGCCAGCTACAGGTAACAGTTTTCTGTATATGCCAGATATTTTTAAATGGAATTTTCTCTTCACAAGTCTTTTTCACCCAACAGAATTTCAGCTATACTTAACCTGTTTTATAGAAAAATCTTTGTGTGCATTTTGTTATCTCCAAGGAGTAAAAAAACCACAAACCCAAGCATTTTATTGAAGATGTGTCTACATGATACAGCTGTTCTAATAGGCCAGTTAGCTTGGAAAGAACTGTACAGAAACCTTAGTATCTCAGTACCTCTGTATGTAATATAAATGCTCTCTTAGCAGGTTTAAAATATTAGAATCTTATTGTTGATCTTACCTGAAGCAATGCAATAAAAAGAAAAAATGCATTAGCAGCTCTTCTGAACTGGGAATAAAGGAACCTTGGCAGGAATGTGATTATGTTGTACTTTGCAGTGCTGAGAGGAAGAGACAAAAACACATGCTATTATTACAGAACAAAAAAATCTCCAAATGTATTCTTTCCCTCCCAGTTATACAAGCTTTCAAATGAATCAGTTTGCTTTTTGATTTTAAACTGATAAATATTTGATATTAAGTGTGCTTCTCCTAGGCTGGAAGAAGAAAATATAATTTATCCTAGCAAAACAATCTCTGCTAAGCCATCATCACAAAATGTTTGAGCTCCCAGCTCTGTCAGCCTTTTGCAT
This sequence comes from Oreocharis arfaki, assembly GCA_013398015.1. Classification (NCBI taxonomy): domain Eukaryota; kingdom Metazoa; phylum Chordata; class Aves; order Passeriformes; family Paramythiidae; genus Oreocharis; species Oreocharis arfaki. The sequence continues at coordinate 350,606 of VZRR01000616.1, read as the reverse complement.
CTGTTTAAGAACAGACCACCATCTAAGCTCCTAAAACAATATATGTGAAAACAATCACGCCAAAACCTTCTAAGCAAAAGACTTGTAAGAATATTTTAACTTCTTTTGAAGTCAGTCATATTTACTCCGACCTTGCATAAAATAGTCAATATAAGGGGGAATTAATGTATCTTGCAAAAGACCTCAACACTGTCAAGTAACCAAGCAAAAGATAGAAAGACAAGTTGTATACATGAAGAAACAGCATTTAAAGTTTCTCAAGGTCATGGAAAATCCCTCCACATTATTCTCAATGTCTACAAAATTTCTGCACATTATCAAAGGTACCTTTAGAAAACACACCTGCTTGGGACAGAGGTATCTTTGCCATTCATTTTCTTTGAATTTTAACAGAACTGAGGATGTTATCAGATCTAAACACACATTACTTATGAGTATTTACCGTGTGACTTAAAATTCATCAAAAGCAAACAAAAAACCACAGCATAAACCACCAGCAAAGTCCCTAAAACTTGAACCTGCAATTGAAAACTAGTCTCATAGGCAACCACAGCACCTTTGTTACTGCCTGACTGAAAAAGCCAAGTGTTTCCAAAGCACAAACAATGCTGTGCTCAAGTGCAGTACATCTGCATCAGCATTCAGCTACCACAAATAGGTTCAAAGATGAACTGAAACTGAAACCTGAAGAATGAATCTGTCCTCTAGGGGCATGCTGACGGTACAGCTGTAAAGCAGCTGTACCTTCCCCACCTCATTCTTAAAAACGCAAAAGGTCAGATTTGTAACTGAAACAGCCTACTTGTCTCTTCATTTCACTTCATTCCTCCCACCAGTGTCTAAGAGTGTCATTGGTGGCCAGTGGAGATGACAGACGTAGAATAAATTCAGTCTTTTCAATTTTGCTATTCAACATGCAATGCTCTAGTGTTTTTCTTAATACCTGACATGGTTATTGCAGAATTTGGTTAGCTGGGGCTGATTGATGAATATAGTTCTCACTTCCTCTTGATCAGCTAGGGAAGTTTTCTCTGAAACATCCTCTGTCTTCTCATAACCTGTAAAAACACAGCATGATTTTCCATATAAGGAGATTTACTTACACAAGATTCAAGGCACTTCGTGAGACAAAAACGGCATTTATTGTGAATGTGAACCCAACGTATTTTCATTTCTCACAAGTAATGACCCCTGAAAAAACAAAAAAGTCTTTTTTATATAGTCAAAATGCTCAGTAAAAATCTACACTCCACACAGACAGACCATCATTACCTTGCAAAGATCACTCAGAGAAGCCTAACAGTGAGACAGACCTGCCAGCTCCCTCTGCACTCACAACTGCATCTTATCAGATCCCATGGACTTTTGTATTGCCAGTTTGTTTAACTGTTCCCTAAATTGGTGCTTCTCCACCACGGTAAATCTTTTTTGTTTCAGACTTTCCAAGAGGTATCAGGAGCCTGTGATTCCTGAAGGTTGATCTTTATTAGAGACTAAAGGGGAGAAGACACTGTTTACTGCATGCTATTTCTCGTTTCCAGGTTCCCTGTGGCACGCAGCCTGGAGGCCCCACCTTTCCCACAGTCATCATCTTCCTGCTGTTACATCTGAAGGAGAACAAGAAGCGCATCTACAAGCCACTCACCAGATTAAATCCCAGGCAGGCTGTGACTTTGCTAGCTAAATTCATCACTCTCTACTCCTCTACAGCCACCTGTTGCTGCTTTGACCTCTTGTATGTTCCCGTTTTTACACTTGAGCTTTGTCAGGGACTCCTTGCTAATTCACAGAATCATAGAACGGTTTGGGTTGGAAGGGACCTTAGAGATCATGTAGTTCCAACCCTCCTGTTAAGGGCAGGGAACCTTGCAGTCAGTCAGGTTTCTTAGAACCCCATCCAGCCTGGTCTTGAACATCTCCAGGGATAGTGATTCCGCAGCCTCTCCAAGCAACCTGTTCAATGCCTTACCATCCTTGTAGTAAAGATTTTCCTCCCAATACCTATTCTAAACCTACCCTCCTTCAGAAAAAGGTAATTCCCCCTTGTGCTATCACTACATGCCCTTGTGAAAAGTTCCTCTATAACCTTCTTGCAGGTCCCCTTTAGATACTGGAAGGCTGCTAGAAGGTCTTCTCGGAGCCTTCTCTTCTTCAGGCTGAACAGTCTCAACTCTCTCAGCCTGTCTTCATAGATGTGTTCCAGCCCTGGGATTAACCTAGTGGCCCTCCTCCGGACTTGCTCCAGCAGGTCCATGTCTTTCTTATGCTGGGAGCCCCAGAGTAGGATGCAGTACTCCAGGTGAGGCTTCACAAGAGCAGAGGAGATGGGCAGAAGCACCTCCCTTGACCTGCTGGTCATGCCTCTTTTGATGCGGTCCAGGACGTGGTTGGCCTTCAGGGCTCCAAATGCACACTGTCGAATCCTGTTGAGCTGCTTGTCCACCAACACCCCCAAGTCCTTCTCCACCCAACCTGTGTTTGTGCTTGGGATTGCCCTGACCCAGGTGCAGGACCTTGCACTTGGCCTTGTTGAACTTCATGAGGTTCACACAGGCCCACCTTTAAAGACTAAAATCAAGGTGCCTCTGGATGACATCTCTTCCCTCTAGCATGTCAACAGCGTCACACAGCTTGGCATTGTTAGCGAACTTGCTGAGGGGTCACTCAATCCCACTGTTAAATCACCAACAAAGATGTTAAAAAAAGTCAGTTCCCATACTGACCCCTTGTCACTGCTTTCCACTGAGCTGTTGACTGCAACTCTTGGAAAGCAACCATTCAGCTATTTTTTTATCCATTCTGTGGTCCATCCATCAAAGCCATATGTCTCTAGAGACAAGGATATTGTGTGGGACAGTGTCAAATGCCTTGCTTCATCCAGTCCTTCTGCCACCTTGGCTTGATTTCTTGCTCATTGTGATGGACCAATCTTGAGCTGGAAGGACGTGATTATTGGAAGCCAAGGCCATTAAGCTGGTTAATCTTGGTTGGTTGGTCTCATTGGTTAATGAGATACCATTCCTTCACTTGCTCCAGATTTTCTTTGTGACACTAGTCAGATTATTTCCAGAGAGGTGGCATCAGTATATTCTTCATTTTGTATGTGCTTAACTTGAAATAGTTTTATTAGTCTCACTGACATTCCCAGCATCTGCCTCCACTAGCCAGTGAAAGCTGAGCTTTCTGTATGTTCTTCTACGGAGTATGAGGAATCTTGTGCCAGCTTGCATCCCAACTTTCATCTGTAAAAGGGGACACCAACACATCTCTCAAGGCTTTTCACTAATGTTTTGTCAACCAGTCAGCCACTACATTGCTGACAACAGGCCTAAGCAGTCTTCAGGCTGGAGCTCGTAAAGTACCAACAGATATAGCATAAATCAATCACCACAAAGTTTTAACATGACAACAATAATCTGTATGCATTTAGCTGCTTGTTAAATATACACTGTTCATTCTGCGTGAGAATGAGGAAAAAGACACTGAAAACCCTTATGTTATAATGCAACTGAATACATCAGAGTGTATAGCATGTCAACATGTATATGAAAACTTAATGCTCATTTCCAGCACATTCTATAAATGCTTGCAAACAGATTATGCAAAACCCAAGCCATTCCCCAGTCCACTGACCTAGTGTACTGCCGTTTACCTATTATATTCAAAATACATTTCTGATACTACTTTGCAAGGTCATGTCTCCACACATAAAGAAAAGGCTCAGCAGAAACTTTTAATTTCATCCCATTTGCCATTCATAATTCACAGACTCTATTATGATACAGGAAATCCCCACGACTACATTTGACCCTCTGCAATTTCTCTGTTTCTTTCCTCGCCCGATGAAAGGCACACACATTCAAACATCAGTATATATCTCAAGAAGTCTCTTCAGAGGAAGGGCAGCCAGCCTAACAGACTGGCCCACCTCAACAGGTGCTGACACAGTACTCCTCAAGGAACCACATAGGCTCATCTGGCAGCCTAAGCCAGCAAAAAAATTAACATCTTCAATAACAACAAACTGCAAGTAAATAACTGTCGCAGTTGAGGTGAACACAACACACACTAATTTTAGCATAAAGTGTAGGTAGAAAAGCGTTTATTCCAAAAACTAGTGCCATACATATACACCTTTGAATGTTTATCATTCATGTTAATTGTCTATTGGTTGCTTAACTACTACAATAGATTCATTGGCTATTTTAACTAAACCATACTATTATGAGTTATCTACAACATAGGTATTCTAAGCATCTAAACAAAAGCTAGCTGCAGCTATGTTGCCGTTTACTGCCTTTATTTTGAATTTCTTGCTTCTCTTACGTTTTTCACAGGTAGACACGGATTGTGCTGAGATCAATGTCAGATTCAGACTCAGACAGGCTTGCAGATCTGCTGTTAATCTCCACAAATAACCAATGAAACAAACAAACACAGCCTGCAAACCAACTAGAGGTTCTTTCAACAAGAGCACCCATTGAATACCATACTTCGCTTCTAACAATAAATTTGGAAGAAGCATCGCTCTTCAAACACATAGTATTTGGAGGGACTCTTCCTAAATCAGTCTTGATTTAAAAGTACCTACATTAGTAAAACAACAGTAAATTCCATACCTCTAATTTTTCCTTTAGGTAAGATAGTTTAAGACTTTCGGCTTTCATTCCTTAAAAGAGTCTCATTTTCATTACCAGAATGGGACAAGGCTACATACACATATACTCTAATACAGAAATAAAGGGAAGGAAAGAAAACCCTCAACTAAATTGCCAGAAGGATTTTAATACACTCCTCTTAATCATTAAAAATTTATTTTTTATTCTTTAAGTAGAGCTTCCAAAACCTTTGAAAGCTGATGCTGTAGTGAAAAACCTCTTATACAACTAAGTGCTGTGGTTTAGCCTGGCAGGCAGCTAAACACCACTCAGCCACTCACTCGCCTATCCCCAGTGCTGGGGCAGAGAATCTGAAAAAAGGTAAAACTCATGAGCTGAGATAAAAACGGTTTAATAGGACAGAAAAAGAAGGGAAAATAATGATAAAAGAATATAGAAAACAAGTGATGCCCAGTTGCTCACCAGCTGTTGACCAATGTCCGTCCAGTCCCCGAGCAGCAGGCTGCCAGTCCCCGGCCAACTCTCCCCCAGTTTAGCTGTTCAGCATAATGCCGAAAGGTTTGGGTTATCTCTTTAGTCAGCTGGGAGTCAGCTGCCCTGGCTGTGTCCCCTCCCTAATTTTTGAGAACTCCCAGCCTCCTCCCTGGCAGGGCAGTATGAGATGCTGACAAGTCCCTGATTTAGCGTAAGTGCTGCTCAGGAACAACTAAAGCATCAGTGTGTTATCAACATTAGTCTCATCCCAAATCCAAACCACAGCTACTAGAGAGAAAACTAAGTCTATGCCAGCCAAAGCCAGAACAGTGTGTTTGCTACCTCATATTTCTGAAGAATGTAGCACAGTTCAAAGACGAAATCATGAAAAACAAGATGTCTTCAGAATTATTTTTTGCAAAGCCATGACAGAACTTCAGTGACAGAACAGGCACTGGGAACCCAACCCATCAATCTGTCCTTCTGAGGAGTCAGAGCACAGAAGGGAATGTAGATGACCTGCTTCACCCTGCTGGTACCACTGAGATGGCCAAGCCTGTCTAGAACTAGACCAAGTTTTTTCCCTGTTGTGAAACACTGGGATCTAAACACATTTGGCAGAAAAAAACCCCAGACACAAGTGACTCTAACGATCACTAAATCTGGTAAAATGTTATACAGTCCTAAAGACCGTAAGTAGAAATACCTAAGGATATATTAGGCACTACAAAAACAGATAGTCTGCTGAAGACAATCTGATTACTACAGAATTTCAAAATACATTCCTTCTTCATGTGAAAGTCACACCATCTTACCCAAGTTCAGCTTCACCTAGATTCTGTACAGGTATTTACCTCCACCAACAAGAAAAACTAGTTATTACCTACTAGTTTTGGTAGGCAGCATGATGGCATCTCGAATCTCTACCCTTTCTCAATAACCTATTATAGTTCACTGAACTCCACCAACACACAGAGGAAAAGGATTCAATCTTTAAAGAACCCTAATAAGAACTACCAAGAACAATTCTGTTCTCCCAGAAGCTCTCAAAAGAAACGAAATAATTTGAATGATCCCATTTCATATTATTTAATAGATGCATATATTAACTGTGAAGCTATATATAGCTAAAATAACCACAGTTAGTTACGCAGTTATTTAATAAAGCTTTATGTAGGCCACATTACTCAAAGATTCCCCATGTGTTTTGCAATTGCAGAATACATGAACACCAATTTCCTAAATTTTTTTAAGAGGGCCAGATCTTTTGTGTCTTGAGTGAGACTTTATTGATACATGTACCACTTTAGAATGGTAAGCAGCACCCATCCTTTGCAACAGGAGAATGGACAAATCTATCAAAATACGGTTATAAGCATGCCTGGTTATCTTTCACCAGCCATGAAGAACCTGCAGGGGTTTGGAAGAATGGCACAAAATCAGTAGTTCCTTTTTGTTCAAATTCTTTTCTCTAAGCCCACAACGTGTTGGCTTACAGGCCCTATAACACCTACAATTTTTATTTTGCAATAATTTACAGACTGTAGTGTCAATTCTCCTGTGCAAATGTTGACCACTTCTTGGGAATGACACATGTGCACATCATTCTGACAATTCTGATTCCATTTGTTTCATCTGAGCACAACAGTTGATTTTTTCTAATAACAGTATCACTATCTCTTTATGTGAGAGAAAGCTTAGTTCTTTCTGAGATGACGTCCAGACAGTCCAGCCTGATAAGGTAGTTCATGATCCATGGAAAAGGTCTCTGAAGAAGAAATTATTGCTGCAGTGACAGGAGAGAAAAATGATATTTTAAACTCAAAGACACAATACAAAAATTCTAGAATAAGGAAAGCAATACTAAGCTTGTCTGCCAGAGACCCGAAAGTCTTAGCCTAAAGCATGGTCCACACCATGACAGAAGTCATGGAAGCTGTTGTTTGTGATTACAGTATTACTAGTGTTCCAAGAAAACAGAGGGATCTTGCCAATAGCAACTCTGCCCTGGGGGTAAGACTTAGGTGGAGCTCTCTGAAAGCAGCCTTATCATCACTTTGCATTGTGCTTATCTAAGAGACTTGGGTGATTGCCAGAACTAGGGTTTTACAGTTCCTTTATGTCCTTATGTCAAATAATGAGACCCACATGGCAGAGTACTGGAGTGCTCGTTTTTAGAAAATGGTAGCATTTACTTACAAAGAGCTGTTTAGAAATGACAACTACATAGTCTAAACGTGTGGACTAACTAGACTTTGAAGCGCTCATCTCAAAAAGAAAAAAAAGGAAGAGACTCATTGATGTTGGTTTCATTGTGAATTACATATAAACAACCTGAACTGAATATAGAAAAAATAAATAGTTTTGCATTAATATAAGACTAAGAAAACAGTAACAGATTTCAAATTCTTTCGAGTAGTACTATATATATAGTAAAGTACAGTATGAGTCATATAGAATCACCTCCACTGGTATAATGAAAAAACTATCATGTAATTTTGCAAAAGTTAAGTTTCTTAAAAGATCTTTTATACCTATTGTCAGTCCTAAAGAAAGTGTTTTTGGCAAGCTTCTTAAACCCAGTATTTAACTGCTTCACAGTCATTCAACCTTGAAAAATAAACCAGACTCTTTTTTTTTTCCTCTTACTGCAATTGTAAATCTTAGATAGCCAGTTACCTTTAGGGAACACCACATCTATTCAGTTAATAACCATTAAGAGTTCTGTAACTAGATAATTTTAAAGAGAGCATCAATTTTCCCAATTTATTTATGCAATGCTCAGCTTGCAGTGAAAACCAATTGCCTGGAACAAGGGTAAGTGGAAAAGAACTGAAATTAAGCACTGAAAAATTGGACATTTAACTAGTCTCATTATATGCATCTACTAATCACTCTGAGTATATAGGACTGCTGCTCTGGTTGTGAACACATTTCAGAAGTGTTCCTGAAAGTATGCACTGTCTCCCTTTCTTCTTAGAAAGATGCATCCTTCTACTTCTTTGCCACTAACATTTCCTAGGCAGAAGCAGAGCCAGACCTCCTACAAACCTACTTTTGGTGGAGGAAGGCATATAACATGGTAAAACTGGAAAAGAACATCAAGATATCAGCCCACTTCTAACCTATGTTTCTTCATGCTTTTCCTTGCACAAAAATGAAATAAAATATTCTTTGTTTTGAAGAAGAAAGAAACATACAGGAAAGAAGTTTCTGCCTCCCTATACCAAGCAAAGTAAAGCGGAAAATAAAATAGAATAGAATAGAATAGAATAGAATAGAATAGAATAGAATAGAATAGAATAGAATAGAATAGAATAAAATAAATCACCCTGATGTATGGTTGAAGTGAGGAAACTTTCAGACAAGGGGATAAACCCTGCATACCTGCCTCAATACTTCTTGTGCCATTACCGGGACACTGTTATTGTTACCTATAGCAACCAAAAATCACAGGCTGTCCCAACATACTGCTGCTTCGGGGTCCACGATTTCAAATTTTACTTTTGCATGCAATGAATGTTATAGCAATGTAAATTCACTGCAGTGAATCTTTTCACAAGGCAGCTGCTGACACGTTATCTGAAGGCTAAGCAAACCCACTTAGGCACGAGACATCAGCACGGCCCGAAGCTTCCTGGCACATGCCCTGTACCAGAAACGCTTATTCCTGATAATCAGCGCACACGTACACGCTATACACAAAAGAAGGATTCCGGCTTATTCCTGGGCCGGGGACCCCAGGCCATGAGCCACTTCTGCCGCCTGGGGCCGGCGGGCCGAGCAGCCAGCCACCGCGGGGAAACGAAACCACCGCTCGCCCTGAAACCACCGCTGCCATCGCTAAGGGACAAAATGCTGCCCGGGGCTCACCGGGCATCACCCTGATACGAGGCCTCCCTGAGAACACCGGCACCGCTCACGCCCCAGGCTGGGGTCGGCGCCGCCGCAGCCCCACCGGGGGCGCACGGCACGACCGGAGACCGCGGTAAGGAGCGCGGCGGCGGCGCGACACAGGCTCCCATCGCCCCCTCCCGGCCAGGCAGCGCAGACCCCGCGGCGCCGGAACGCCGGCCGGGCTCCCCCGTCCCTCCCTGCCGGCGCGGAGAGGTGAGCGGCTCTTACCCTCTGCGCGGGAGCGGATCTCGGACACCGTTTTCTGCACCGCCGGCATCGCCGGGGCGGTGGCGCGGCTGCCTCCCTCCAACGGCGCGCCCTGCACCTGCCGCGCGCCGGAGCGCGCCCTGCGCCGCTGCGAGGCCCGGGGCGAGGGCGGAGGGTCCCGACAGCAGCAGCGACGGCGGCGGCGGCGGTTCCTCCGGCACCCCGAGAGCGGCGGGTCTCCCCGGCTGCGCCTCTCCCCGCTGGCGGCGCCGCTGCTCACTGACAGCCGCG